>PYXC01001083.1:1387500-1577500 GCA_015244755.2 Tenualosa ilisha
AGGATTTTTGTCTTTTTGCTCTGATGCAGCATCACTAACCACTAACCTCTAAATCATCCCTGTGTGCTCGTCTGAGCAGAACATCTTTGGCATAGCACTGCGTTATCTAAGACTGGAGGAGTAGGCCTGCACTGTACTGTGTACAATCACTTAGCTAAACCTTTTTAAGGCTAATTAGATTAGAAATATCTGTTGTATAATTCAGTATTGTGAATTTTCAGTAACAAGAGCATGTATGTTGACTCCCATCGTTTTTATGAAAAGCAAAATAATTGATCACAGAAAACTGATGCAGCATTGAAATTCTGAAACATGGGATTGGTAGCAGAGAAGAAAAAAGGCAGTAGCTTCTCATGCTAAATTATTTCTCTCTTCACACGTTAGCTTTAGCTGCAGAAACTCCGCTTGGGAAGTCTCCAGTCATATCAAGTCATTTTGATTGGCTCTGCATTTTCTGCATTGTGACAGCCCCTGAGTGACATACACACGTCTGCACTGTGAGTGTGTCCTCTCGTGCAGGGCCTTTTCAGCGCCCGAGAGGAGAGCAATTAAGTCCCGTTCCATGTAGCCCGTGAAATTTACCATCCACACACAGCTGAGAAGGTTGCAGATGCAGCCAAGGCACACAACATACACACACCCACACACACACACATACACTGTCCTCTGTTTGTTCCATGTGACATATCATTAATTGAGCAGTACACAATGGCAAACCAAACACATGATATCAGCAAACCATTTCATCAATTTTCAGTACAAAATGCATAAATTGATTAGAGCATAATTAAGAATTAAGAGAGTAGCCAAATTGTTAATTAATCATTGCATTTGCAATAAAGATAAATCTAGCTTGTACAAGTATGAAGGGAAGATGTTCGGGCAAAATGTGGTGATTTACATTGAAAATACTAATATGGTTTTAGGAGGTAGGCTATCTATGCTCCTCTGAAAAGAAAGGTAGTTAGAGGCACTGCATGTTTTATGATCCCACATAGCACAAGCACTGTAGTTTCTCACCAAAAATGCCCATTGAAAACAACTGTGATGATTAAGATCAATTAAAGTGGTTATAGAATCACATGTGTAATGACAGTGTATGTTTGAGAGTATTTTGTGTCATAGGCTCTTGCTAATCAACATGCTCAGAGTATTACAAAGAGGCCAGGATCAGACTCAGAGCTTTTGCCAGAACTTCAAATTTATTGAGATGGTTGCTATATACGCTGATTTGATGAAACAGACAGAATGAACACCCTTGCATAGATCACACTATGCCTTCACCAGCATGTGACAAAAAAACATTGCATACTGCAGCAAAGCCCTGAATGCATGTCGACAGTACATAACATACAACATGGAAAAATTAAGTACGTACGTACATACAGCAGAAGGTAGAAGCAACATCCAAACAACCAGTGCAGACAGAAACAGATTTCTAATGAGTGAGTTGCATGTTATCGCTCTCTCATGTGACCCCTAGCTATGGAACTCATATACCTGAAGATGGGAAAAAAAGAAGATTGAGCACAACTGTGTGCAATGGCTTGTCTTGTTAAAAAGTGTGTGTGTGTGTGTGTGTGTGTGTGTGTGTGTGTGTGTGTGTGTGTGTGTGTGTGTGTGTGTGTGTGTTTACGTCTTTGTATTTTCGTGTAAAAACAAAATGACATTTGTTAAAAAAAAACAAAACATTTATTCGTATTATAAATCATTATAGAATTTTTTAACCATGTAGATTGTGATCAAGGCAAGAACCTTAGTAATAATAATAATAATAATAATAATAATAATAATAATTGGGGTAGTGGTAATGACTGAAGCAAGCAGATGAGTTATGACACAGCCACGGTATAGTTATTTCTTCTTGAATGGCTTTAGATCATGCAGTTCTCCACTGACATGCAGTCTCAAAAGAAGCTGAATGAGAGCTTTAAGCGAACCACGATGAGAACAAATGCTGTCCTACTGAATGATGGTGAGTGCCTTATTATAAACTATCTGTCCCATTGAGTAAAAAAACACATATTTATTTTTTTCATCTTTTTTTTAAATCATAAAAAGCATGTGTTTGTTCTTCTCTTAGTCATGTACAATATTATTAATAATGTCTTTTTTTTGTTTGTTTTTCTTTACAATTGTTATCATGGCTCTGTTTTGAAATTCACTCACAAAAAAATGGAAGTCTCATACATAGATTAAAAATGTCGCATGAGTCTTGAGACATTATACATTTTTTTTTGTTCAATAAGTCACTGTGATTCATGTACACAGAAAGTCAGACGAAAAACTGAGGCTTTCTTAATCCACGTCATGGGAAAACACTAGCATCATTCCACTCTTTTTTCAACACACAATTCTTGGCAAACCTCTGTGCACTTCTCATCAGCTTCTATTAGTTTTTGTTTTTTTATCCATAATTGTTCATAAATATCTAAACCTCTCACAGGTCAGAAGTACGCCAAATCAATCAATCAATCACCCACAATTCAGAGCTCACACGGTTGACCACAATTGAATCCTCACCGTCTCTCTGGCCTATCATACTTTCCTGGCACAGTAAACCCTCATTATATGTAAAAAGTAAGTGTCTGAAGATTCATGTTACAGCATTCTCTGATTCTATGATCTAGTAATATAATGTCTATCTGTTATAACAAAGAAGTCTTTTTTTTTTTTCAAAAACTGTGCTTTTCAATAGGACAGAGTCTGTCTTAGTGGCTTCAAGTCTAATAGCGCTTCTCCAATTCCTCTTAACCCATACATAATTCCAAATAATAAATATAAGAAACAGGTATTGGTACATTTGGTCCCTTGAGATGTGTAAGGTTAAAAAACTTTAGATATGTCTCTAACTTTGGCCTACTGTGCTGAGGGAAAAAAATATATGAAGAACGACAAATGTTCCTGTCACCCTGATATTGACAACTGCATTTAAAAACAAAGGATAACAATAAGATGATCATCATATAAAAGACAATTATGCCCTTTCTGTTCTCTTGCCCCCTATAGAAAATCTGCTCATGTTTTATACACTGTACTGCAGTTGAACCTAGTGCTGAACTGAATGCATAGCACCGGACTGTGTGAGTTTTACCAAGCCAGAGTCAGCAGATTACTCTATGTGTCATGACAATGCCCAATAGTAACTTAAAGGGTTGTTTCCCACTCATTGGATAACTATGGTCTTATGAGTGTTTGAGGACATGGCCAACATGCTTGAGCCAGCAGTGTAGAAAGGAGAAATACACACATGGTTGACACTACAGACAAGATCTAGGCCTATACAGCAACAGTTAGTGGACAGGTATAATCTACAGACAGACCAAAGGCAGCCAACCACTTAATTTTCAGCTCTGAAAAAAAAAGACAATGTTACTTGTTATGAAATATTAAATTCAATCTAATAGAGCTCATTTTGAGTCATTTTGGCTTTGTTTTGGCTTTTTTTGTGTCAGACATAATAAAAAAGTGCTTTGAACATAAATCATATGAAAGAAACTTTGGACATAGAAAAACAGTTCCCCTGCTATCTGCCACTGTTTAAGTTCATACTGGGTTTTCTCTAAGGAAGAATTGGGTATCATCACGCAGTAGCACATTATAAAATTTCAGTTCTTCTTGTTAAGATATAGTGTAATGCATGTCAAAACACATGCATTCATTTTGTGCCATATGAATTTGAAAGCTTAAGTGCAGTTTGTTGGTTAGGTGGAAGAAGTGTTGAGAGGTATCCCGTATAACTGTGCATTGTCGTGCTTGCATTGCACTTGCAAGGTAGTCTGGCCTCGAAACACATTATATCATTCCATTGCAAAGTCTTAACTAAGTGACTGTTACTGTGCAGTGGAAAATCCCTCATTTCATTGTGTGTTTTTTTATCATTATTATTTATTTACTTAAAAGCCATCGAACATGCCTGGTGACCATGCTAGTATCTCTGTCTTTTGTGCTGGGGCAGCTGCCAAACAATTTGCATTCTCAACCAGGTAAATTAGCAATGTGCCCTTCGCTAAAAGCATGCCATAGTGAAAGGAGCACACACACGTACGCACACACACACACGCGCGCACACACGCACACGCGCGCGCGCGCTCTGCACACACTCATGCACACACGGCTTTGTGTTTCAGCGTTGTCACCCAAGCAGCCAAATTCTTCTTCTGTTACCATCCAAAAGCCACTGAACATGCTAGGGCACACCTAAGGAAGTGACCTCACTGGCCTGACTGACACGACTGTCCCCAGGTGGAATGTAGACACTGGCAGTTTAATTTGCTAGAATTGCAGTCGGCTTGTTAAATAACCATTCCCGCCCCCCTCCAATGGCCTCCATGTCGGGACAGCTTTTCAGTCTTTCCTCCAATCCCCAACATGTTAGTATCATAACAGCTGACTTACGAAAGCAAAGGTGGCAGTATAATGTCACTGGAAGTATATTTAGCTGAACAGTTACTATTTGAATTGAATGATGTGCACTGACTAAATGATCGTCACACTGAGGTAGACAAACTTAAAAGAAAAGGCTTGTTATGGAAGAACGAAAAAACCAAAACGAAGGACAAAATGATGATGTGCTCGTAATGATGATTAAGTTGATTTTTTTTCCTAGTTATTATTTTCCTCTGTATTTTAGGCCTATGTACAAGGTGTAGGAGGGTGAAAGTCCCAAGATCTGAAACACTGCGGATCTCCGAGAAGGGTTGAAGGCTGTGAACAGACTCTGTGTGTGTGTATGTGTGTGTGTGTGTGTGTGTGTGTGTGTGTGTGTGTGTTGTTGCTGTTGTTTGTATTTGTTTGTGCATATGTGTATACATATCTATGGTTCTCTTTTTTCCCCAACCTAGTGGTTGACCACGACCAAGCATCTTGCCCCTCTCTTCCTACACTGTTTCCAAATAGAACTACATGCCCTCCACCCCTGGAGTCTGTTTGTGGAATCAGTGATCTAATTTAACCCCCCACCATCACCCAGTTAGGAGAATACAGATGTGTTCAGACCACTTCCTACGGCAGGTAAATAGATTCTGTACTTCTCCGTATCTACTTGATGCTATTGTACAGGGAGGCACTTGACAGTCGTTGCGTGAGATAGAGGATTAAAGGCACTATGTAAGTCATTTTAAAATCAGTTGCCATTTAGAAGTGTTGTTGTTGTCGTCATCGTAAAACATGCATCGTCATGAGTACCAACATGGTCTGCCTGATCACAAACCAACACATTTTTGTTTTCCAAAAAGAAAGAAGGAAGAAAAAAAAAGAAATCGAATCCAGTTTATGTTAAAAATCTGTAATTTACACTATGGCTCAGCTGTGACACTTGGAGCAGCGTCTGTGTTCTGCGACTGCCTGGTCATCGTATGACTGTCTGTACAGTGCAGAGTGTTGGGCAGTTTGAAGTCTTATAAATTGTTTTGTTTTTGTTTGTTTGTTTTTTGTTTGTTTTGGGAAAAGTGAAGATGTTTTTCTCTGTGTTATCCTCATACCACCCAGGCGAGTGCCAGGCATCATCAATTGCTTAATGATCGGGTGAATCCTGCCAAGGGCCCCTCCAGCCCCAGTACTGTTTAATACTGGCATCATGCATTATACAATGTATATACCTAGATACATAGTACCTCTGTCATTTATGCCATAATGCTTAGTATTTGACATGCTATGATTTTGAGGAAAAAAAATGTTCCCTTAAGAATGAACATTCAGCACTTAAATGCTTTTAAATTTTTTACAACTTAAATAACCAGTGCACTTTTGGTGAAAAGCAAAATGAGAGAGAACTCAAATATTGAGGGCTTGAAATCGTTCAAATAATAATTAAAAACTGTTAAATAAAGTAGATCTATTAAGAAATGGGGGAACCAGATTCATGAGGTAAAGTCTAGCGCATGCCATAATTTAAAACAAAGAGTATTTCAACATGCTAAAAATCAAGCTCTCCTTTGACGTTCAACCCTCTCATGGCATTGTACCCTACGGGACAAGATTTAAGTTATAGCATCTGCGGGAAAGAAAGTAGCAGCATTGCAGATGTCTTCCAGACAAGAACCGACTCGTCAGTCCGGTGTAAGATCTCAGCGGGGGACCTCCTCCCCGCCTCCGCCACCACCACCACCCCCAGCCTCTGGATAAGGTGCGTTGCTGATCCGTTGAGCTCAAGTATTCATCCATCGAAAGCAAACCACACTGATCGATGCATCTGCAGGTGCTAAAGACTTCTAAAGGGATGCGTTGCGCAACACAGAGAAGTTGACCTGTAATCCACACGACCATCTCCGACATTTCACTGTTTTGCGCTGCTTGCCAAGATTTGTGACAATCATTTGGGCGATGCCCTATGTACTCGCTTTCAAATGAGTGGACAAGCAAAAAGATATCAAACGATGTCTCTGATTGTGTTTTTGTACTGTCCCACTTACAAATCAGGCAGATGACATTGTCGCTTTCTTCCAACCTTAGCGCATGTAAATACTCTCTCGGTTCGTGGTTCGTGGGTTTTTCCTCATAAATGCAATGCCAGAACGCATTGACGTCAATAAAGCATTCGAGTTGTATTAAAACACTATGTACAAATGAGGGTAGGTATCCCCAGGTGTGCGTTTTGGGGGGTTCTCTATGCGCATTCCTACACATCTGTCAAGAGCTTCCCTCTGTTAACACAGTTCTGGTTGGCAACCGTGCAGTTACCAGTTCTAAGGTTCGCATCTCTGAAATTGTCAATGCTGTTATTTATGTCTTCGTCTATTTCCATATACTCCGACTTACTGACGATGGACGAGCTGCGTCGACTCGAATTCGAATCGGACGGGATGTTGGGGTTGCTCACATTTAGGAGTTGAGCTTGCTCTTCTCCCTCTGTCTCTCGGTGGTAGAAATAGTTGAAGTTGGACACGATGACTGGCACCGGCAGAGCAATGGTCAGCACGCCGGCAATGGCGCACAAAGATCCCACAATCTTTCCACCAATGGTCACGGGGTACATATCCCCATAGCCCACTGTAGTCATAGACACCACCGCCCACCAGAATGCGTCTGGGATGCTGGTGAAATAGGACTCCTTCTCCTCTGCCTCGGCAAAGTACACCGCGCTGGAGAATAAAATGACGCCGATGAACAAAAAGAATATAAGCAGTCCCAGCTCTCGCATACTGGCCTTTAAAGTCTGCCCCAATATCTGAAGCCCCTTGGAGTGTCTCGACAGTTTGAAGATCCTGAACACCCTCACCAAGCGGATGACTCGGAGGATGGCTAGCGACGTGGCCTGTTCTCCTGCTTTGGCCTCCGCTTTAGCGCTTTCTTCATCAGCTGCCAGCTCTGTACCCAATGTGATGAAATAGGGTATGATGGACACTAAGTCTATGGTATTCATCATATTTTTAAAGTATGCCGCTTTGCTGGGGCAGGCGAAAAAGCGCACAATCAGTTCAAATGAAAACCAGATGATACATAGGGTTTCCACAATGAAGAAGGGGTCAGTGAGAATATTTGGTTTGTAGTAGAAGGTGGTGTTCCCTATTGTTTGGAATCTACCCTGCGGGTCTTCCTTAAGTTCAGGTAATGTTTCCAAGCAAAAGATGACTATTGAGATCAGAATCACCATTACCGACACGATAGCAATCCCCCGTGCTGGCCCTGAACTCTCAGGATGCTCAAAAAGTAACCAGATTTGGCGTTGAAACTCATTCTCTGGTAAGGGGCGCTCCTCCTCTCGAATAAACCCCTCATCCTCTCGGAATTTCTCCATGGCCTCAACCCCAAGTTCGTAAAACTTTATCTCCTCCGAAAACATATCCAGGGGTACGTTGACGGGTCTCCTCAGTCTGCCTCCAGACTGATAGTAATAGAGAATAGCGTCAAAGCTTGGCCGGTTTCTATCAAAAAAGTATTCGTTTCGTAACGGATCAAAATAACGCATTCTTTTCTTCGGGTTGCCCAGGAGCGTTTCCGGAAACTGGGCGAGCGTCTTGAGTTGAGTCTCGAAGCGCAGTCCCGATATGTTTATCACGACTCTCTCGCAGCATTCGTGGTCCTCGTGGTCCGGTGGGTACGAGTCCTGCGGGTGCCCCGGAAGAGTGGAGGTTTCGTCCATGTTATCTCCAGCCACCACGGTCATTGTGGACAGGGGGCTCACGACGCTTCAGGAGATGCTGAGGTCGGCCGAGCAGGCATTTAGTTCTCCGTGCTGTCTCCCTCTCCGGTCCCCACAGTTCGCGTGTGTGACACCAGCGGAGAAGCGAGCTCGCTACGCCTCAGTTGGGCTCCAGCACAGCGTGCTGCTCCGAGTCGACCATTGCTTCACTCTTCCCACACACACTGCTGCAAATGCTTCGTCTGGTCTGTCACCTAGAGAGAGAGAGAGAGAGAGATAGAGGGAGAAAGAGAGAGAGAGAGAGAGAGAGAGAGAAATCTTTGCAAGCTCAGCAGTTTTATATGTTGTACTTTTGAAGGCGTCCTTTTTACAAAATACGAAAGCATGAATTCAACGTCGGACAAATCACAAATGTGCTCTTAAAGCAAATGAACAAGAAATCCTATGCTCAATATTGAAGTTGCAGTACACTGCCCACCTCTTTTGCGCACACCGTTCATAGCGCATTCCAACGCAGCCCTCAGCACAAATAATTATACTGTATGGTTGTATTAAATCTGGACACTGTTCCAACGTTATGAAATAATATCAAGATATTGCTTACCCTTTGTTGGTTTGGAGAGAACCTCTGTATGCATGCGATCCGTCTCCTTTCGGTGCACGCTCTGGTCACCGTAAGAACTTTGCGCTCCCCTCTCTTTTAATATGGATATCGCTTTACAGCGTGCTCTGCACTATGAGCTCTCGTGAAATATTAATGGGCTATATTGTCTTTGAGGACGTCCAGCGGCAATTCTCCCATCGATATTCTTCCAGCGGAGGTCGGAGTAGCCTACCCGTGCGGTACCGGGAAAAGCCTTTTTTTACCTCGAAAGATTCAAGTCTTTAGATCGTTTAAAATCATGCCTCAACTACTGCCGCAGAGCAGTATACCGGACCCAACACCAACAACATATCCGTTTGGTTCTCTGACTGTCGCCTCTCACAGCCTCGTGTGCTGTTTGCCACGAGAAAATATGATGGTGCGACTGAGTGGACTGAATACATTAGGGGGCAATAAACGCACAGTGGGTATCTCGCGGCACTGCCGCATCAGCAGAAAGCAGCGAGCGATTCCTGTTTGGCTGTGTCAACAGCGGTCATGCAGATTTCCGATGCAGAATCCACTCAAACGCTCGTTTTTCGCACGATTCGACTGATGAGCAGTTGGTGTCAATGAAAACGTGCCACAACGCATCGATTGCAAGACATCGGGAGAGAAAATAACAGTCCTAACCATGTTGTGTTGCCGATTTTCACACACACACGCGCGCGCGCGCGCACACACACACACACGCACAAGGAAGACCCAGATGTGGGGGGCGAGAGGGAGAGAGAGAGAGAGAGTGGAACAGAGAGGAGGAGAAGGGGGTTTCGACGCAATGCAGACAGGCTGCACTAACGCGGGTTGCCACAAGTGCCTTTCACACCACAAAAACAACGTAGGAAATGTGCGAGCCGTCACTTGTGTGTTAGTGTGTGTCCCATTTTGTGGACACAGGTGGTGCGCCAACCTGTCCTGGTGGCATGAGCTTATCAAACGAAACAACGGTGTGACTGCTGTTGCGATGAAACTAACACTCTAGCTATGCGAGAACCATCACTGGCCATTAAATTTCGTCACGTACACGGTAGCGAAACCTCAGTTCTCTCACAGTGTGGATTTGACCCGTCTATGGCAGCATTTTCATCCTTGAGAGGGAAAATTGCTGCGATAAATAGGATGCTCATCAAAGGCAATTTGTTAATACGTTGAATTCAATTTTGCAGCGTTTATCTGCACATGTAATTCTCCGGCCTGTAATGGCTTCTGTGAATGTTGCCTGTCAGAATTCCTGTAATGCTCCCTACGTCCGCCAAAAATTGAGTTTAGTTTATCATCAGTTTCGACCTGAAATGATGATTTGATTTACGCTGAACGTGAGGTATAGAGTTATTTAAAGAGAGCTTAGTTCTTGCGCCTTTTAAGGTCAGAGTAAGACATTTTGGTTTCTCTGTAACGCCTGTGTGGGTTGAGGGAGGACGAGTCAGGATAACCTCGTCTAGAGTAATACAGCTAATGAACGGAGATTTGACGCCGCCGAGCTGTGACTCGTTCTCAGTTTCAAAACTGGAAAGCAGATTTGAGCTTATAATTATCGCATCCTAAGCTATATCTTTGCGTTGACTATGTAGCCCGAGATGATAATGAATCATCTAACGATGACAATTAATCATCTAGGACATATTTTACATTTTAAACATTTCCATTCAGACCAAGGACCTATATTTTAATACCAGGGAATCTTTCCATTGGTTAATAGGTGCGGGCCTAATAATTAGGCCTACCGTACGCCTAGGCCTACCTATCAGAGAAATTCATTTTTAAAGACAGACAGCCATCCACATCTGAGAGCTTTGCGCGAAGTGACAAAGTCCCCTAAGATCATACTCATAAAAAGAAATGAGTTCTGAGTTTAAAGTAGCCTACCTAGAACTTCCTTATTTGCAAAGTATAGGCCTATAACCCTCACCATGACGAGCCTTGATTGCTTTAAATCATGGTCTGTTGACGAGGGAAAAATTTTAACTGACGTCTCTGTCCAATGCCATTGTTTTATTTTTCCTCTCTGTGCTCAGCTGTGTGACGCATGGGAGGGAATGTAGCTTAAGAAATGCCGTGCGGGACAAAGGAGGATTTCAGCACTAAGGACAGCGACACGTCCTTAGTCCTCTGCTTGACCTCCGGCAACAGAACATTGCTTGCTCACCGACCGGCTTGAGACAGCGCAGTTGCGCGGATAGTTTTGTCCCGCAGTTAGGGAAAGGGTATACACATAGCACACTCTGGTAACTTCGTTTTTTTTTTTTTTTTTTTTTTTTTTTTTACAGAAAAGGCTATTTCAAGTTGCACGTCTCAACCTCAAACGTTTTTTTTACTTGTCGTAGCAAGACATTTGTGCTTCGGCCTTAAAGCCACTAAACCTTAAGTGACGTGCTGGAGCTGTGCATTTCTGATCCCGAATAAATAAATTAAAATGAAATTTTTAGCTCCTTCATCCAGCATAGAGCTTTGCTCCGGAGCTGTCACTATAAGGGGCTCAGCTAATCTGACACTGATTTCAGTGAGGCAGTGGAATGCAGTAGTTTGCCTTTCCAGGGAAGACACAGAATTTGTACTTTGTACATTTGTACTAGCCATTCACTTCACTTCACCTCTAGCCTTGAATGTTTCCCATAATTTTTATCCTTCTACTGCACTGGTCATTTTGCTTTTTTTGAGTCACAAAAATCTGCATGTGTGGTCAAATTGATGATCACTCACATGCCGTAATCAGATGAGGGCGACTGGGAAATAACACTTACAACCATGAGGACGATAAGATACAGGAGCCAATCAAGATCCAAAACTGTGGTGAAACCATATAGTAACAATGTGGAATTTTGCAGTATTGTGCAACACAGACCAGGGGTAACATTACCTGACCTTACTCTGCCTGCCCTACCCTCACCTGGTTCCCTGCTCTGACATAGACCAGACCAGACCAGAGAGAGGGAAAGAGAGAGAGTGAGAGAGGAAGAGAAAGAGAGGGAGAAAGAGAGAGAGAGAGCAAGAGAGAGGGGAAGAGAAAAAGAGAGGGGTAGGAGAGGGACTGACGGAGCTCGGCTGGTCCCTTGAAGCTAGAGCTGAGCCCTGCACCGAACATGTAAGGGGGTAGAGAGGGATGCTGCTGCTGATGGTGATGGTGAGAGGGGTGTCCGTCCAGGTTGGGCCAGCTATCGGGAAAGACGCAGCAGCAGCACTCAGATGTACAGCATGTTCAACACATTTTCTCCATGGCAACTGGGAGGTAGGAGACGGCAGGAGAAAATAAGCGAAAGGTGGGTGGGTGAGTGAGCCGGGGAGGAGAAAGGGGGGAGGGGGGGGGGTAGTTGAGGAGGTGTGCTTTAGTTGGCTTGTTATCTTCACATACTGTGGATGGTAAATGTCAGAGAAAGAGGGAGAGAGGACAGAGGAGAGAAAGGTAAGAGAGAGAGAGAGCGCAAAAGAGAAGGCTTTTATATCCCTCTACAACATTCATAGTCCCTACACACTGAAAAACCTCTTACTCGTTTGCAGCTGTAGAGATTTTTTTTATCTCTCAAATAAAAGCTATGGGAAATGTAGGGGGAAACTGTCCAGAAGAACGTCCAAAGGGCTGAATGAGTTTTTCACATCCATGTCACTGTTGGCCTCTATAGTATAGGCTTAGTACCACATATACACCAGAATGGAAACCCCCTAGAATTAAGCATATGTAAAAGCTGTAACAGCTTCTCCAATGGCTAATTCAAGCCTTGACCTGCAAATAATGTGACCTGAGCATACAGGAAAACATACCCTTTAGAAAACTGCTGGAAGTATTTATTTTGCAATATATGCATTCCAGATAATATTCAAGACAACGTGAGCCTGAATGAAAGGATTGTTTGGTAGTCCAAAGGATTATACCATAAACCAATACATAGTATATTGAAATGTGGTGGATGTGGTGAATGCTAGATGCTATTCGTATTGCGAAAGGGACTCTGTGTGTGTGTGTGTGTGTGTGTGTGTGTGTGTGGTGTGTGTGCGTGTGTGTGGTGTGTGTGTGTGTGTGTGTTTTGGGGGGTGGGGGGGCTGCATGAGGGAGGGGGTTGTGCACCTGCGATGAGGCTGGTCAGCCAAGCATGTCAAGGCAATCTGCACACATCGCACATTTGTGTCACGTGTGTGTCCGTGTCATTGTGATTCCATATGCCACTCTGCTGCGACCTACGACCTATGACAGTGAATCACCCAGAGATACTTTAATCCAGTGTGACTCCCGCACTGCCCCGACGCCTCGTCCGTTTGACGGGAGCCATAAACGTGGGCTCATGGTGGGCACACGCAAAACAAGATGCTGCCGCTGTGGCAACAACAAACTCTATGTGCACAAAAAACCTCAACAGCCACAAATACATGGATGAAAAACCCGTTTTTGCCCTCTAAGAAATTACACTTTACCACGTCAAAGTCTGTTTTCCACTTTAATTTCCTCTTGTGTGTGTGTGTGTGTGTTTTCTCTTGACCTAGCTTGATACAGGCTGTTTGTCAGGTGATACAGGTAGTGTGACTACTGAGCCACAAAACAACATAGCCTGTGTAATTGGCCAATGGTGTCAAGTTACTATTGTGTTTTTAGTTTCATCAGGTGGAATATTGAAACAGTAGAAGGGATAAATAAGGGCCATGTTAAGGGGTTTTATGGGGTTCAATCTAGGGCCAACAGGCAACAGACCGCTGCACCATGCCCTGCACTCAGGTCTACGCCCAACAAATGCCCTAGCTGAGTAGGGCTGAAATCAGTATGAGAGAGAGAGAGAGAGAGAGAGAGAGAGAGAGGGAGAGAGAAGGTTATTTTGAATTAGGTTGTGCTGTTTCTAGTTCATCTTCAGCTTTTTTGAAAGTTGTTGGAAACCTTGCTGGAGAGACAGTATGCCCAAAGCTACTAAGCCCCTAAATGTAGCCTTGGAGCCCTGCTTACAAGTCTATTGCTGCAGTCTTTTACTTGCAAACATGGAAACCAGATGGACTCTGTCTTTATGCTTTGCATTTGGAAATATTAACTGCCATCCTATATATACATTTTTTTAGTAAAAAATCATTTTCATACTTTTAATGGACTGAAAAAATGTTTCCTTCCATTGCATCAAGTCACCTTGTAGTTTTTTTTTGTGAGCCTACATTTGGAACCTGTACTGGTATTTAGATTTTATTTCTATCTGTACATTTATTTGTCAAATCTCTCTTTCCCCGCAAAACATGTAGATAGAACATAAATATAATGATATAAGATATAGATGTTGTTGGTGGTAGCGTAGCTGTTACTGAACCGGGCTAGCATACTGGAAATAGTAGGCCATGGGCCAAATAGGGTCAGAGTG
The DNA here is from genome assembly GCA_015244755.2 of Tenualosa ilisha. NCBI lineage: Eukaryota > Metazoa > Chordata > Actinopteri > Clupeiformes > Clupeidae > Tenualosa > Tenualosa ilisha. The sequence continues at coordinate 1,401,551 of PYXC01001083.1, forward strand.
CCCAAAGAGCAACAGGGGAAAGGAGAGAGGAGGTGTGTATGTGTGTGTGTGGCTGGGTGGGGGAATGTAATCCAGCTTTTCCCTGCAATCAATCACACTATCTCCTGTATAAGATACTTCTTAAATTACTGTATGTTCTTACACCTTTTAATGATTTCATTTGGTCTACTTTACCTTTCCACAATTCTTTGCTATTCTTTGTGTTTCCATAAGGCTCACTGCAAAATGCATATGTCTATGTGACGTGAGACTACTTATGTCGAGACTGCGTCAAGACCGAGTCTTTGAAGGGTCACGATCAAGTCAAGACCGAGACAGCTGGTTTTTAAAGCAGAAAATAGTCTCGATAACGGTCTTGAGTCTGAATCAGGACTCGATTAGTACTACAATACTATGTAAATAAACCTGCTTTGCTTTGCCTTGTAGGCATGAGGCATCGTCATCCCCTGCTTAGAACGGAGGTTTGAATCAGGGGCAACAGGCTTATCATCAGGCTTCAACCATTCATGTAGGAACCTTTCCTGCCCCTCTTCCTCCTCCTCTCTCTCTCACTCTTTATTCTATACCACACTTTCATTTTCTCTCTCTCTCTCTCTCTCTCTCTCTCACTCTCTATCCGCCCAGCCCCAGGGAAATCCATCTTTTGCTCCTCTTCCCTCTCTCATCATCCCGTGTGAATCAGAGGAACATCAGAGGAGGAGAGGATGAAAGCCAAGCATGAAGGGACTCTGTGTGTGTGTGTGTGTTTGTGAAGTAAGACTTGTCTCAGTATGCATTTGTGAGTGAGTGAGTGTGTGTGTGTGTGTCTGTGTGTGTGTGTGTGTGCTATAGGTATGTCGTTAAGCAAAGCTGAGCAGGCAAGGAGAAAGCTTTGAAGAACTAGCTAAAATTGAACTGCACTTGAAGAGGAGGCGGGGGGGGGGGGGGGCGCTGTCTTATTCTGAACATGGTGCATTTAAGGTACCTATCTAGTAACACTCTCTGAGCAGTCCTAAAATAGACACAGTCCTTCTGTCTGCGTTTGTTGTCAATTCGTCTTTGGCTACTGGCAGTTTCATGCCTCAACATACTAATAAGATGAGGAAGTGTGAAGGTGGCCATGTTTGATGTTGTTGCCATGAATGCACACTTTAGACTTGCATTGACCATGTCACAGAGTCACGAAGTGCCACAGAACATAGGGATTTGTAAAGGGATGTACGTAGCAGAATTTCCACAAGGCCAGCTCTATCTATCGCTGGGTCTCATTGGACTGGGGCTCATATGCTATAAATAAAGCATGCTTTCTAAACTCAGCTTTTTTAAAATGTGTATGTGACTCAAGGCTGAGTCTGCTGGTGTAATATGTATTGATTAGGCAATTAAAATACTGATCAGAACTCATTAATATGGGTCTTTTGGGGACAGGCCTTTGCCTTCTATATTCTCATCATGTAATGAAGTGTATTTAATGTATGCAGTGCAGTCAGATTGGACACACACTGAACACAGCAAGGGTTATCAAACCCAGTGATAGTGCTGTTGACTGGAATCTCACAAAACACCATTTCTCACGTTTTAGTGTCCTCCTCCTATCTCTTTTTAGTTCCAAACAGTCAAAGCTGCCAGATGTGCACGGTTGGCACGATTTCTTTTTTTTTTCTTTCTTTCTTTCACATCAGCATTCATTCCTCTGCAATGTCCACGTGGTGTTGGCTTCAACACTCACGACTTGCCATGCATGAGCATTTTGACTTTAGAGTGACATTGGGTAAGCAGCGGGCGGCTTCAGCGGAGCGTCATCCCCGCGTGCTACACACTCTGCTCTGCTCTGCTCTGCTCGGCTCTGCTCTGCTCTGCTCTGCTCGCCGTTGTGCGCATGTAGAGACTGCCCATTCGGAACTGCTGGAGTGTGGATTTCCCCTAGCAACAGCCGGCTCCTTATTACTGCGTGCTGCTGACATTTTCAAGAAGCATTGCAGAGGCTCCACTCACACACACACACACATATATTCACTCTCATTCTCTTTTATGCACCGTTACATGCATAGACGCTCACATACACAGACAAATATCACACACACAATCTCTCCATGTCTGTTATTATTTACGTGTTTAATTTCATTGCCACTGTCCCATCAATGCATGTAACGTCTTTCAAACAGGGACTTCTGTTGCATTGTATATTCATTTGGGGCAAAAAATAGAAAGACTATTTTTCCCACTGGTGCCTTCCCTCTCAGGCTTGCTGTACTCCCCCATAACACGCCAGTGCACATGCCAACAAAATGAGAGGGGGGGTGTGGCTGGAGCCAAGTGGGGGTGGAGGAGTAAGGCTGGCGGAGGACAGAATAGGGATGAATTGGAGACACAGCTGAGGCTTCAGCCTTACAGTATGAATGTGGAGCTCTCCTTCATGTCACACACACACACACACACCACACACACACCGTCCTCATTCATAAACACACGGGCCCTTATATAATGCCTACGTGCTATTTATAAGTGCCCATAGCATGCAGAAGGGGGGGGGGACGCCAGAGTCACGCAGCGCCCTTCAAGACGAGCACTTGAGCCCGGGGGGTGCCGGGCTTCGACGCTAGGGAGCTATTATTAGCCCCGTGTCATGTGAGAGCCAATAGAAATGGGGTAGAAGTGGCAGATGGGGGGAGGGGGGATTGGACAGAGAACATAGTGGGCACGTGAAAGGAACTATCTATGAACATATTATTGTTGTTATTATTATTGTTGTTGTTAATACAAGTATTATAAACTGTTGTGCCAGGAGTAATTACATGACTTATGTTGGAAGAGGTAGTGTTAAGATATGTTAACTTCAAATGATGAAAGGTTGATCGATTGTATCACAGGATGCTAAATCCTGTCACATGATTCCTGTGTTTACTCACCGAGACACTGACTGTGAATGAATGGCACCATTAGTGAACGACCTCCAGGGTCACCCTAAGCCCATGGGACTGCTTCATCAGTGCCCCTAGTCAATGGATCCACTACCCCTGACCAGTAAGCTGTTCAATGGTGAATAATGGTGGGGCGTCTGTACATCCAGAGCAGTTGTGTCTTTGTGCCAAGGAACATTTTCCAATGCGCCATGACTCTGAATGATCTGGGCAGGCATTTCATTCTAGCAATAGAGGGTGTGTGGCTCATGAACAAGACAAAATGACTGTTTCTGTGGTTAAGATCAAAGAGATGAGATGATTGGCTGAAATATCAGTAGGGTTTTCATGTCCCCAGAGCTAAACAGCGGAGGCAGTGGTCAGTGTTCAGCAACATTCATATAATGTACATAACACCTGTGAGTAAAATCATCCACAACAAATTAATGAAAGCTTTGAGATTGCTGCTGTGAGCGTATTGCTATGTTTGAAATTGCCTGCTACATACTACTCGTATACTGATGCTGACGTGAAGTCATATGCAGTATGCGATGTTTGAAAAATATGATTTTTACAGTATGCAAAAAGTAACTGGATGTTATACTGATGGTGGAAAAATCGCCATCAGTGTGAAGGTTTCAAATACATAAGTATCATATCGTATAAGAATGCTTTAGTCTGAACAGAGCTCTTCCAAGTCATGAAATCTCTCCAGAGTAATGAAAACAAAGATCATAAATTTGTTTATTTATGCACATGGGTAGAGGTTGGGTAGAGGAAGGATAGAAGATAGTCGGGTGGTTGTGTGTAACAGCACAAGAGTGTGACCCTGGCACAACTCCACTGTAACTGGTAAGATGCACGGACACGTCTTTTCCATTGCAAAGAGAACAAGAGGGGGATGAGAGAGATGCAGGGAGAAAAGGAGAAAGGATGCATGAGTGTGCGACAGAACGTGAAGATGAGCCAGAGTGGCACAATGAATAAATAAATGATGGTAAGAACATTGACAGTGAGACAGGGGTCTAGAATGAGAGTGGCTGCTCAGACAAACAGTAAACGTACATGACATGGCAGAATTTTTTGTGGTTCAGGATCGAACAGCCTGCAAAGCTTCTATGGTCCACCTACTTTTGCTACCATCTATCAGCCATTGCAGTGGTTGTCAAACTGGGGTAGGAGTACCCCTGAGGGTACTTGAATCAGTTCTAGGGAGTGTGCAAAATAAATCTGTGAATAGGTTCTCAGCTTTTACCAGCATAACCATAATGTGGGGAAATAAATCATCCCCAATATAACGCAATTGCCACTATATATATGTAATAATATCAATATAAATATTTGCCAATATTTATGCCAAAATCTTAATTGTTATAGCAAGCTGGCCATGGTGCAGGGGGTACTCGGGTTACGCCACAGCAAAAAGTTTGAGAACCACTGAGCTATTGCCTATCTACAACATCTCACTCATTAGTCTGTAACATAGGTGTTCCACAAGGCAGCATTCATGGTCCCCTACTTCTTCCATGTATGTCAGTGGTCCCAGGTGTGTAAATATTCAATCTATCTACTGTATGCTGATGATACCATAATTGTCTCTCATAATTCTCTCCGTAATTCTATCTGCAGAGGCTAACCATTTAACTGTTAATGTTACAAAAACTGAATGTATGAGTGTAATAAATTAGCCTACAAAACCAACAGTAAAACTCACCACAGCTCTGCACTTTCACACTCAAATACAAAACTTCATACACAGTCATGGTATTACATTTTATTTTCATATTCAAAACATTAATGTCTTACCAACACCTGCCAACACACAACGAATTGCATTACTACATCAGTTTCATATACACAACCGTCATGATCATAAACCTGAGTCAGGCAAATGTAACTATGACTGTTACTTTTAATTCTATCCTGTATGACAAATGAAATGAAATTAAATGTAGTACAACTGCACATGGGCTGAACAAGCACGACTTTCTCGGCTGCACTGAGTACTACGTTACTGTGTGACGCTAATTCAGCCTCCAACTGCATGCTTTGTTATTCTGCAATCCTGCAATATTCATGACCACAAAAGAAGTGCTAGATCTCGTAGTCTGCAATTTGGCCGCTGCTCCAGTGTTTTTTAGAAGCTTATGTATTGACACAAAAATTATGACAAATGCCTTTTCAAATGTCGACATTTACATGTCTAGTTGTATTATACATCATCTATACCACAGTGCTGTAGAATCCACTGTACTGCTCTGTACAGTCAGATTATGTAAACTCAAACACAGTCTAACACAGTTCTGCTCATTGGAATTTCATGAGGTTTTTTTTTTGGCAGCCAAGGGGATCTCCTCTCTGAGTAACCTTCTAACTATACCTTAACCGTAACATAAACAAATACTGCCTAACTACTGAATTAAATGTGCTCATTAATTAACAAATTTAAAAAAATAAAAGCACCACACACCCCTTTAACATTACAGGGCATGCATGATCCACCAGAAGTGAAAGCTGTTCTTGCTCCCTTAATGCAGTCCAGCCAGGCGAGTGCACACCAGCTCTAACGAGGCCCCGTAGGCGGGTACAACAGAGAGAACACTGGGATTCCTCCTGGAGGTATGGTCGCCACGGTCACAGCCAGTGACGTGACAGAGCCTGTGAGGAGGAGGGGCTATGAGCCTGTGCTCCAAAAGACCTGGAGACACACACACACACACACACACAGACTTTGAGAGAAAATGCATGTTAGCAGAACTGTTACATGTAATGGATAGTTAAAGTAAAGAGATACTAATGATCAGTAATATAAAGATGTCTAATGTATATGGTGTGGTAGTTTTCTCAATAATAATCATTACTACTTTTCCTAAAAGAACTGTTGTGAGTGATAACCATCTTAGCTCTGGGAGAAAGAATTCAAATAGTAGTTTCTCCCATTATTTAGGGATGGTACGCCAAAATGACAGCAAATACAGTGCCTATCCCTCTCAATTTGATGAATGTAGCAAAACCCCAGTGGCTGGTGTGTAGGTGTGTTTCACCCTGCTCTCCATTCGTCACTACATCAGCTCCACGAGTGTGACAAACTGCCCACTACCATCTGTTCCAGCATAAGGCTCGATTGCTTGATTGTGGATATCTCCCCTGTCTCAAGGGATAAAATTATGATGGAACATCTATTATTGTATGTATGGAAAATCTGAGAGCACATCATGTTTATGATCAGCGGCAGAAAGAAAGGGACGTCATTCATTTGTCACTTTCATAGCGCATTCCTCTTTCTTTCTCTCTCTCAGAACTAACTGTCATAATCTTATATATCTCTACATCCTCTGAATTGTGCTGACAGGGGAATTATATAAGGCCTCATGAATGAATGTGCTGTGGTGTGTATGTGTGTGTGTGAGAGAGAGAGAGAGAGAGAGAGAGGGAGGGAGAGGGAGAAAGAGACTGTACAAGGCCATATATATATCCTTGTCTCTCTCTTCCTGCCTTCGTCTATGATTCTTTACAAGATATCTCTATGGATATTTTTAAGAATTAGAATTCCAAGCAGGTTTGGAGGGAGGGAATGTTAGTGCTCGTTGCTGTGTTACGCCTTAATAATTGATCGGAGGTGGATGGATCATAGCTGAGTAGCTGGGTTTCATCGCAACATTTCCATCCACCATTTTAATGTGAATTTTATCCATTCAAATAGATAACCCCCTGTGGACACATGAAATGCAGAGAAAATCTTCTGTGTTATTTGGTAGGGATTGGTTGACTCCTGATTCACTTCAAGATGATGAATCCAACTAAAATTGATGGAAACTGGTTTATGTGCATCAAAACACATTTGTAGACATTTCATTACTGTCTCCATGAGGACAACCCCTGACAACCTCAAGTTTAGAGACACAGCTGACTGTAATTCCTGTCTTCATTAGACAAGTGCCTTATGTTACTCACCTAACATAGTGTGTGTGTGTGTGTGTGATCGTACTTCCTTCCCTCATTCAGACAGTGCCTTATCTTATTTTCTTACACACATAACATAGAAAGTATTTAATTCTTAAAAGAATTCTCCCGTTGACAAACTGTAAGCATCCTCAATGTGTCAATGTCAAATAATCTAGGAACCTGTCAGTGAAACCTGTGCCCAGCCTGGTCCTTACAGTCAACAAGTTCATACAAATTAGGTAGGATTTAGAGTATAGGTTATGTTTTCACACCAAAGGTCACACTGGACTGGGCTCATATGCTGATTCCAGTACAGATTTAAACCGATTACCTTGTGGAATTGAAATGACCATTGAGAGGATGGGATAGCCTGGAGTGGCCGGGCAAGCAGCTCTCAATTTCACCATCTGAGCCAGGATTAGTCAGTAATCCAAGGACGAGAGGTCTGAAGATGGTGGTAATTGTAATTAATCTCAGACACATTTGTCTCCCTGCAAAGCAATCTCACGTTGGGTCTCCCTCCATTCCTATCACACACACTGATATGCTGGTGGTGTATGATTTGAGATTCTGCTGAATCACTCTAAATCTATTTGTTTTTTGTACAGTCCATACATACACAGATATTGACAGATGCACTTTACCTACCTAGGTACTTTAAATAATGTGTTTTTCTTTTTTGTGGCTTAATGTCAGTTTTGTAAGCGCACAAGACGTTTTCTCACATGCCTAAGCAATCTGTGTTTACAGATTCCTTGTATATCCAACTGGTCAGTGTTATAGGACTAACACTGGTTGGTGTGAGTGGTTGGGGTTACGTTGCATTATCAGATAATAGTAAGGTGCCGACTGGCGCTCTGGAGAAAATGCATCAGAAAAACATCCGTCCTGCTGGCGGTGATGGTGTTGGGGGGAGGGTCTTTTCCTTCCATTTCCCCTCTCTCCTGTCGTACGTGTTATGAATACAACTATTTTTGGGAGAAACCACTTTTAGGCTACATGCTGGGCGACAATAAATAAGTCCTCAAACAAAATTCTCGTAAGCTCACATGAAACCAAATTTAATTTTAGAACTAAAGAAATTTTGCCATAAATGGTGGTCTCTCTTGTAAACATGTTAAAAAACGCACTTGCTGTAACAATTTACAAAGGGCACCCCTCTCTGTCGGTCTTTTATGGATTGAGTTACAGCGTCTCTGTTCAAAAATAGCTTTTCTAATCCCCTCCGTGAAAATGGCTTTTTTCTAAAAATAGCTGGGAAAGAATGGGAGGCGAGCCAACAGCTAGCATCTTCCCTCTCGGTCACTGCCATCCATGCGGGGATTCCCTGAAGGTCTCTTTGATGTATTGCTTACTGTGTGGCGCAGGATTTGATTAAAGGTTCAGAGTCCCAGCTATGCGGCGAGATTCAGGTCGGCATATCGTTAATGTAAGCTAATGTAATACCCATATTGAAAACACCTGATAATTAGTTGTCTATAATATCCTTGCTTTTTTGTGCCCTTGTAAAGTCACGTGCAAGCTTGTGCAATACGCCAGTGTTGAAATAGCTTTCAAGTACTCTGTAAAGGGGTTCTCCTTACAGTGTGTTTTTGTGCATTGCATTTGAAATTCACGGATACTCATGATGGTTTCCACAAAATAAATATATAAATATCAATAATAACAACTGCAGGTCTTTTACCTTAAAATAAAGGCTTGAAACTTGAGTACTGAATGCTTGAATGCTGAGTTTTATACGTTTCTCACATCGTACACCTGAAACGCCTTAGTAGACCTACTATGTAACATCTGATTATGATGACCCTTTAATCAGTTTTGACGAACTAGGTATGGTGGTGTTCAGGAGCGCCGGGGGGGGATTAAGATGATTCCAGGGGCCTGGCACTGATGGGGGGGGGGGGGGGGGGGGGGGGCTACAGAACATTTTAATATTATACTCAATGTTTGGGAGGCCCAAAATAATTAATTAATAATTCTAGCGGCGCCGCTGGTGGTGCTGATAAATTGAAGTTAATGCTAACTACCAAGTACCTTCTTGCTTAAACTTGAGGCAGACTCAGGGCTCTGTGTGCTGGAGTGACAGAAAGACCACTGCTGTATTTGTGTAGTTTACTCACTTAGTCTTAGGAGTGATAGAGTGTTATTCTCCATCCGTGGGGTTGATGAGCTTGTTTGTGCTAACACAAACTACCTAGCTGGGTTTCAATGCTGGTTTGTAATTCTGGAAAATTGCATTCTAAGCCATTTAACTGCCAACACACAGTAGGCCTAGCATCCAAAGGAGCTACAATGATGATTTTCTTTCGCAGTGAAATTCGTAAGAAGGCAAAGGCAGATCAAGTAATTTGTGAAGATCATGAAATTCATGGTGGATTAATAATTCAAAGCCTAATTTTGGCTGCAGTTCAGCCAGTCAGTCCTTACCTTTTCTCCCTCTTCGGTAAGCCTGCAGTTTTCCCTTAACATCATTTCTTACACAATATTCTTGTCTCCCTGTAAGTGAGGTCATTACTTTTGGATGAGAAGCACTCCTCTAGAAAGCCATGGGATGTAACAGAACCAGAGTCTGGGTATGACTATGCTTTACCCTAGAGAAATATTATCTATCTATCTATCTATCTGTCTATCTATCTATCTGTCTAGGCCTATCTATTAATTAATTTAACCATTCATTAAACTGCATGTATCTACACATTCATGAATTATTCATTCATCAACCAAGCTCTTCATTCACTCACTCATTCAGTTTCATTCAGTAACTCTAACACCACCTGAGATCTTCCTGAGGAAGCACCTGCACAGTTCAGGTTAGGGTACACATATTCACCATTTACTTGCAGCTTAAAAGCATGCAAGTTAGTAACATACTAGCCATTTGTTAGTCATTGCAAGTTACTTATTAATACCTTATTCTGAGCATGAGCTTATTTTGCCAATAGTAGACCATTAACTAGAATTTCTCCAATATAAACTCCTAATTACTGCTTATCCACAGTAAGTAAATTACTTGTATATGAATTATAATCTTAATATGCTTTGGTTAGTATGGGCCTTATAAGGCAGTAGTACAACAGGAACAGTTATTCTATTTGGTCTATTCATAGGAACAAAACCCAAAACTACAGTACATAATAGTGTCCAAATAAGTCCTAATTATGTCTTTGATTGAGAAAAACTGTTCCTGAGAACAACTGTTCCTTTTGTACTACCATCTTAAAAGCACCTTACTGAGCAAAGCACATTGAGATCATAATTCATATACAACAACTAGCTTACTTACTATGAATAAGCAGTAATTAGGAGGTTATATTGGATGTGGGTAGAATAAGCTCATGCAGAAACAGGTATTAATAAGTGACTTGTAATGACTAACAAATAACTAGTATGCTATTAATTTGCATGGTGATACTAAGTTGTCAGTAAATGGTGAATATGCGTGCCCTAATCCAAATTATTTATGAAATAAGTAGGCTATGTGATAATAAGTAATAAGATGTTGTGTGTTTTTTTTGGAACTTGTAGGATTGGGATACAATATAAAGCACAGGCCTGGAAACATTTGCTCTGGTGCATCTTGAATGTGATATGATTTCAGGCTGTGATTCAGGTTGTTAGTGAGTTAAAATAGGTAGTTGGAGGGGAGTAATTTGGTAAATGTAGCCCCCTATTTTTATTAGAACACTATTTCTAAAAAGATGAATGTGTGTCCTTTCCATCGTTAATGGGTAGTTATAGTTAAAGGATAGTTTACTTTCATTTATTTTAGGGCTTGCACTTTAAGACAACTTGATGAAAAAACACCCCCCTATTAGGTCAGGACAGACTGCAGGCTGAAAAAATAAATTGGTCTGTGAGTGTGCAGTGCTCTTGGAATTGGTAGTCTCACCTTTTGTCATTGACATATTTATTTATAGCTCTGGTAAGGACCACAAGGACCAGCTCAGGTGCTCTGTGCCATTTTTCAAGGGGTCTCACAGTCCAACTGTGCAGATAGCTGAACTGCTCCAGTTACTTCTAAACTGTTATATTCTCACACGGAGAGAGGCAATTGTTGGGTGTCTATCTACTGAAATCCAGGTAAAATAAAAAAAAGAAATAGGCAAAATGAGAAAAAGAACAAAATAATCATTACTGCTATTTAAACCTGTTTCTTTTGCCATCGCCTTCTATACCTTTCCTATGTCTGTGCAGAATCACAGATAACCACAGAATGAATGACTGATTTTTTTACACAGTTCATTTCTTTATTAAACATAATTGTATAAACATAAAGCTTCGTCATTTTAATATGCATCATATTATACAGATAATATACACCATTATGTAACAGTGAGGACAAAGAAAAGGCCACATGTTAAAACTGAGTCACAACTAGTATTCAAACAGTGTTTTTTTTATTGCGCATATATGTACTGTTTACAGCCCATACATATATACATGTTCATAATATACTCTCTATGACAACATCATATGCTCATTTAATTTTTGTTTTACAACTGGTATACATTGAATCACACAGATACTTCATCACCCCCTTTTAAGGGAAAAAAAGCAAAATAAATATCCCAGGTTAGGAACACAGGACAGAAGACACTATTGGAGATTTTGCTGATACCTTTTCAAAACATCCATTTTAATTTAAGGTCTGTGTATTTTTTTAATAGTTTTTATTATTGTTAATATTAAATACAATACAAGGGCTGTGTATGAGGGGATGCTGTAGCTAGACACACACATAGACAGTCAAAGAGGCTGCATGGAGGTGTGTGTGCAGTGAGAGGCGGCGGCGGAGTTTACCTGTCTGAAGTCTTTCGCGCGCACACACGCATGCACACACACACACACACACACACACACACATAGGGTATAGAGCATTGCACAGTTCTTGCAGTTCCACAGTGTCACATGAGACTACAAATCTCCTCATCAGGTCATAGTCGGCTCCTGCTGTCTTTCTTTGACACTCACACTCTCTCTCTCTCTCGCTCTCTCTCTCTCACACACACACACACACACTCACTCAGTTACTTCAATGCATAGAACAAGAACACAGATGACCTATTTTTCATAGATGAATATCTAGCTTTTTTTATAATAATGATTTTTTTTCTTTAAATGGTGCTATTTCTGAGTGAAAGTGACAATGATGAGCCAAAGCTCATCTCTCTACTGTCAGCGAGAGCGTGTGGACAGTGAACCTGTAGCTTTCCCCTGTAGCACTGACCAACTGAAGGATTCCTAGGCATTGCTTGATAATGCGTCTGGTTATGATGTATAAAAATCCAGTATAGAGAACTGAGTTGGATGGATGACTTATAGTGATGAATCAGTGTATCAGTAATACCACTTTTATTGACGAGGTTGAAATGTGTGATGATGTTTTGAATGAGGTGAATTCAGTCTTTGCAAGTCTTTAGGAGGTCACAGCATATACAACAATACACACAGCAGACACAGAGCTGTAATTCACGTCAAGCCTTTGTTTGCGCAAAGTCCAGTCATATTCAAGTCAATAAAAGTGGAGAGTCAATGACATGACAAAACATGAGTATTGATTAGCACTTAAATAGCAGTGGATAATGTGAACAATGACAAAGTAAAACACATTGACAACTAGCAAAAGAGGATTTCAAACGCAGATTTTGGTATGTTTTGCCAAAAGGATGTTCACTGTACATTCCTGGAAGACATTGTCTTACATTCGTTAAATGTTGAGCATTCACAAGCACATGTTATTTTGCCCTCTCTTCAGATTAGATGTCTGCTTTTTTATTGTCTAGTAGAACAGTGTTGTTGATTCTATTCCTTATACGCATGTATATATCCTCCGGTCTGATGTCTGAAGCTCAGTCCTGTACTGTATTCAGTCCTGGCTTGTACAGATATAGCTGAGAATGGACAAAATGCAGTGATTTGAGATGACCTGTAAGAGTAAGGCACTCATGGGGGAACAGAGATACTAGTACTTCAAGCTTCTACTACTGTCTTGTGTGCAATCCTAAACCACATCACCAACGATTCATGCATTATTGCTTGTCTTACTGATCTAACAAAAACTGTCTCTAAATTAACCATTGGTTATAGTCGCTACTCGGTTAAATGAGCACTTCTCTCACAGTCAACCATCTTTTCTGTCTGAAATTAATATAAAAATAGGCCTAAACAGAGGTCTTACAGTGCATGGACACAGGTGTAAGTGCAATGAAATGATAGCTTATTCCTTCGTTATAATGACGGAGCAAATGATTAGCACAAGACAAGACCATGTGAATAAACCACCTGATTTGAACTGTCTTCAGTATCATTAACATCCCCACCCTCATCATAACATACCTATGAATCACCTACCTAATCTAATCTACCTAATGGTGATCTACCTAATCACCATCTCTATATGGTAGAGGGTCGCTGGTTTGGTCCCATTACAGCAACCAGCTACCAGTGAAGCAGACCTGCTCAAAAGTTACAAATGTCTGAGTGTCTGCAGTGCTGCATCTAACCGCCCAGCACTCTCCTGTCCTCCTTTGCACTCAACACACTGTCGCTTCTGGCACAAGGTTTTTTTTTTCTCCACAATACACCTGTAAGCTCATCTCCCCATCTATCTCTGCAAGCGGTGTGCTCTCAATTTCCCTCTCAGCGATATGCTGCATTGGGAAAGTCTCAGGCAAGGTGTTGTGTGTGTGTGTGTGTGTGTGTGTGTGTGTGTGTGTTTTTATGTGTGCATTTGTGTGTGTGGGTGACTGTGACTTGGGGGATTGGGGGTGTGAAATTTGGAATGGCACAACAGCCCCCATCCCCACTCCCACCCCCCACCGCCCCTCAGGTCTTACTTCAATAGCCTCTTCTGCCATCAAAAAAAAAAAAAAAAACATCAGTGGGGGTGCTGGGACCCAGGGGTGCACTTGCAACGAGACCACCTGCCTACACCCCTACAACTGGGTCAGCTAGCTAGCTGGTGAAGCGGCAGCATCGCTTCACAGCCGGTTAATCCAATTTCTCGCTGTTTAAATATAAACCCATGTGAATGTTTCTGAAGATAGCAGGGGCCTTAAGCTGGGAGAACGGTTCCGTCGGAAACACCTAAGGCTTTTCAGATGGGTTCAGATACCTGTGGAACCCACCCAGCTGGAGAGCTGGGCAGGTATTTAGGGGCCTTTTTGCTCTGCATGAAAAACAATGTGCCTTCCTTTGCTTTTTTTCCCCTCCACACTCTCTCCTTTATCTTAAGTAGGACAGGTCTGAATAGTGTGTTCCCCCTCCCTACAACAACTCTGTGTGTGACAGACTCCAAAGCCAAATGCTGAATGTTTAAATGCTTTGAGTAAAATGCTAAGAAGATACCATGCAGCAGAATTGTAATAGCTTGCTTACATGATGCATAGCTGATTACACACATTCAGTTTACATTTCCTGGAAGGGAATTTAGCCAATGAGTGGTCAACTAACTTCACCTAACTTGGATGCATTCAAGTCTTTTTAAAGGAACAATTGCTATGGTGAGGAGTGCAATAGAGAGGGTTTGACTCAGGGTAGACAATGCAGCACAGAGACACAAGGTGCTTACTGACCAAACGGGACCCTAAAATAGGACCTAAAAAACACTTTGGAGAATTATAACCACTTCAGAATCCATGAGGTGCATGAAAAAAAGCGAGGCTATGTCTAGAGACAACGGACTAAGCAGACTGTGATGTTCCAGTGCTTTAGCGGATAAATTAGTAACACTTAATTTATATAGCCAACTATCATACACATATTCTCATTCACATACAAATAACATCTCTCTCTCTTTTGTAGGTGAGCATCCAAACACACTCAAATGAAATGATCAAACTGATAACCAATCAAAACATTTATTTATCAAAAATAGATTATAAATGAAAAGAGGAAATGTCCAAATTGATGACAATAATTAGAAAATTAATTTAAAAAAAAATCAAAGAATAACAGTAAAATGAAAACAAAAGCATCACGCTTCCACAAGGAAGACCTCAGAATCAGTGATGATGAGGGTTTGAAATGGCATGGCTGTTTGTTTTGTGCAATTATAGTATTGCTTTGATGCTTTGCTTGTCAACTTTTACTCTGTGTTAACACCGTCATGAGTTGTGCAAGTCAGTGATGGAGAGGGTCAGTGATGTTGACATGACCAGGGCAATTATGCCTGGTTTAGCAAATAAAAGATTCTACTTCAGTCCCCGTGTTGGCCAAGCCTGGCTCCAAGAAACAAGTGCCTTTTACTTATATATAGGAAAGCTGTTTTAGGACAAAACTGTTTCATGAGGATCTTGAACTAAACGGTTCTTTCTCTCCCATCACCATCACCATCACCATAAATGATGCAATTAAGTTTTCAATTTGTCACCTAAATACAAAACAGCTCCATACAGTAAAAGGGTCACAGGTTTCCTGAACTGGACATGTCTTCCTTAAACATTATTGCAACTTCCCTCATAAATGCATACAAAAAATGCCAGCCATTGTAGGCACAGTCTTCTCAGCATCTCTGAAATGATACACTCTTACTGAAATACATCTATATGATATTCACTTTTATGAAAAAATAAATAAACTTTCTTTTTATCTTAGCCATTTCAACCTATATGCTTTCATTCTGTTTTCCTCTCTCTGCACACAAGTCAAAGGTTTTTTAAAGAACATATTGCATATGTTATGCATAAGCGTTGATCTTTTACCATCAACAACCATTTATAAGCCATACTCAGTAGGGATATGCAGAATGAACACCATCACTGTAGTGTCAAATGCTGACACCCCAACTTAAACCAGTGCTTCTTTTTTGAAAATGCTCATGCACACTAAGTTACCAGTGAGGACAGATTGGGTTCTAATTGCTCAGGAATTAGAACACGGATACCAGACAGATAAGGACAGTACAAAGTGATGGAAATTGACAAGATGGACAGACTGCTTGTTTTGACATCTGAAGCTGTCTAAGGAAGCTGTTTCATGTTTTTTTTTCCTTTCCTTTGTCATTCACTCTGTGTGTTCATGTGTGTGTTTGTATGTGTGTGTGTGTGTGTTTCTTTCCTGGTGTTAAAGCTTTCCTTGAATGACGATGAACATGAGTAGACTCTGAGGTAGATGCCTTTGACAACAGATACAGCATTCTGATCCAACTTGTAATATGACACACAAAACACAAACGCACACACACACACACACACACACATACACACACAATTGATAATCTGACAATCACAGTTGTTGAAGAAACATTATGTCTTCTCTTAGGGTGAGAGCCTGCAGCAGACTTGTAATTGATCTGTATATCCCTGTGCCAGCATTCAGATGAGACAGAAGGGGAACTAGCGAAGGTCAACGAGTTTAAATCAGGGGTTCACTTTGCTATCACCACATTTTCCCTTCATCGACGCTAACAAAAGATGAGTAGGAAATCATAAAAAGGGGAATAAAACATCAATCTTCAAGAAAATGCTATAAATAAAATGAAGGTCATTTAAATCAGATTCTTATTTATACAAAACACACAAAGCTTAAAAAAATAGAGATTTAACTGCATCTACCTCACCTGTCAGGCAAGACAAGACAAATTATTGGTTTGAATGATGATGTCCATGAGCTCAGTCCTTGTTCCCACAATTTTGACTACTGGCACCAAAGCAGTTGATGTAGAATGAGAAGCATCTAACTTTTTTTTTGTTATCAGCGTTCACATGCTCTGTTTATCAAGCATGCAGTAACATGATTTGGTATATTATAATATGCTGTGTACATATGCACCCCTATTGTCTCAATGTGAACCTACAGTTTCACACCTATGCACACACACGTTCATCAGCCTCTCCTCCCCCAATCCCCTCCCCTGCCCTCCCACCCCACACACACACATTCCCAAGACAAAAGTGATCTTGAATGCATTAATGGTTTCATAATCAGCGTACATTATGTATGTGTGAGTGTGTATGGTGTGTTGTGATTCAAGTAGCATCCTTAGTACCTTGGGCTCCTATGCTGCAAGCCATCGCTGTGCTTGATTTCTGTTTTATTTTTTTATTTTTTTGTAGTGTTTTTCATTGCCTCCAATTCTGTCCTGGATTTTCGGCGGATGGTTTAAAAAAAAAAAAAAAACAGAAGTCTCTTGTGTAGATCCTGTGTAGAGAGTTCTCTCTGTTCAGGTGTTGGTGCTTGGTGGTTTGGCCATTACTCCTTCTCAGCAGAAGTTCAGAGAGGCCTCACTGAGTCTATCAGTCCATCATGAGTCCATGAGCGAAGTCTAAGACAACACGGCGTGCATAGACCTCAGAGTGTTCATCTTTCATGTGTGTGTGCGTGTGAAAGAGAGAGAGAAAGTGTGTGTGTGTGTTAGAGAGAAAAAGTGTGTGTGTGTGTGTGTTTTCTGCAGACCTCAGAGTGCACCATGGTTTAAAATTACACTCCCCAAGTTCTATATGTGTGTGTGTGTGTGTAAGAGAGATTGAGTGTGTGTGTGTGTGAGAGAGAGAGAGAGAGAGAGAAAGAGAAAATGAGGGTACACTCCTGCAGTGAAGAGGTGACAGGAAGGCAAGGGTGGTTGTTTTTCGAGTGCATCTCTCCCTCCATCCCCCTGCAAAGCAGAAGAGAAGAGTACTGTAGTGTCGACTGGTTAATGTTAATGTGCTAACTGAGCCCCAATAAGGCCCCAGATTACAGTGTGCTTCTCACAACAGCTTTCCCACCCGCCGCTGCCAAAGGCAACAGTACAGCCCATAATGAGTAGATGAGGACACAATGCAGTATTACACTGACTGTAGTTTACAATAGATTTAAACCAGTGGCTATTGATTGGTTGGTTTGGTTTGGTTTGATTTGGTTTGTCACAGGGATCAGATACAAAATGCATTAGTCTCATGACAGAGAAAAGATGCTTGACATCAAATCCTAGCTATAAGCTAACTTCCATCTGCAGTCCTTAGGCAGGTGAAAATAACAATAAACACACACAAAGCACACCAGTCATGGACCAATATCCTGTATACCCGTTCATTTATGAAAACATACTCCATGCTAACACAAAAACTCAGCTGCATGATTACACAGATCATCAGATAGGTCAGGCAGAGAGCAAATACCAATTTACTATAACATAATCTGATACTATGAAGAATCAGCATTGTGTCAATGCTTGTGTCTCTCGAAATTAAATCAGTTTTTATCTTAATCGGCCTCAGATTACAAGGATACAAGGACATTTTATTGTCACGTGCATATGGTTACTGAGTGTTAACAATCCAGCGAAATAGTCTTTCTCAGGCTATTTGTGCATGGGTGGTGTGTGTGTGTGTGTGTGGGAGGGGGGGGGCAGGAAGGGGCAGGATAAAGTGCATATAGTGCATAGTGCATAGTGCATATGGGGGGGGGTGGCTAAGGGCTGCATTAAGATTGTTTGGCATGATGTCATCCCCACTATTCACAACATGTCTGTTCTCATACTGTAGTACACTGTACAACAGATAGTACGCTTGTGATGTACATACAGCTTGTACTACTGTCTCAGCACTTCCTTTGTACAGCCATCTTCGCAAAGGCTTTGGGTGTTCTGATTTATATCCTCAAAATCAGTACCACTTTACCACTCAGATTACTTTATGTACCAGGTCAAATAATTACTAAGTCAAAATAATGTAAAACTGCCTTACTATTTTGACTTAGTATCTCGACTTTTGGTAACTCAATTTTTTGGTTATTTCCACGATGCATTGTAAGATAACTGTACACAAATCTTCTCATGACTACACTTGCATGCACTCCATGCTTCTGGGCAGGTTTGTTATTTTAGCTGCACATCTATCAACACACATGCATATGTATTACTGGGATGAGTGCATCAGGGAAGACTTCGCTACCATGACAGGTCTGACACAGCAGCAATGTTTCTTTGTATGGCCAGCAGCAACGTAACTGGGTACACTATTGAGGTCAGCAGGAAACGGGCGTGCACTCCTGATCACTAATGATCTCCACTGACAAAACTGCGTTTTGGAACCAAACCTTTATTGAGCTACCAGCAAACTTAGCAGTGCCTGAGAAATGCCTTAAACATACCCCTGGCCTACTTTACTCGCTAAATAGAAAGAAGCATTCAATATCAGATAATGACAATTGGTTGCAATGAAAGGCAAAATCATGGGGATGCAATACAAACTGACTTAATTGTATATTTATTTTGTCCAACATTTCTCTCCAGGCCAGAATGATGATGCACAGAAAGGACACCATGGAAAATGCCATCCTACCATATCATCATTTTTAGTTTTATATAGCCTCAAGACCAACCCTATGTTAGAGGTGCAATTTCATGACAGCCAACTGATGCACCAACTGCCCTTATCTGCCTAGCAGTCTTTTAATCAAGCGCAAACGGCCTGCCTGCATATCTAAGCAGCTTGTTATTTGGGGTTAGCTGCTAGCTGCTGGATGCCGGTTTAGAACAGATGGGGGGGGTTAGTTGTGGTGGCAGCGACAATGACGGTGGTGCTGGTTGGTTGTGTGTGTGTGTGTGTGTGTGTGTGTGTGTGTGTGTGTGTGTGTGGAGGCTGCTGCTCTGCTGAGGAGCAGATCTCTCGAGCTCAGTGTAACTCTGACACCAAACCGTCACAAGGAATTATGCACAGCAAGTGCGTCGACAAACGTCACATCTCCCCGCCACACCGGGCCACACTGAGACGCATGGGTGACAGCGGGAAGTTGTTTTTTTTTTTCCTTCCTCTTCTCTCTCAATCTTTCCTTTTGGCTTCTGCGCAGAATGAATGTGCCCTTCACAAAAAAAAGTCTCTCCTCCTTGTGTCATGGTGCTGAGGCTCTTAGTATCTGCAGAGCTTCACATGGCCCGAAGCAGAACGTCTATTTTTTGTCAGTCTTTCAGCTAAGTGTGCATATATATAAGACTCTGTGCATGAATATCCATGCTTGTGTGTGCTGAGTAAAATGCCAAGCTCAGTATAAAACCCCTTACTACTATACGGCCATTTGTATTTAAAAGAAGCTAGAATTGTACAGGTACGACTTTGTCATGTGTTTTTTAACCACCCTATGTACAGCATACAATTAAATAATCTGACGACATCGCTGGGACAATTTTGCCTAAATTTTCCATTTCAGAATTCAGGAACATTCTGGTATCGGCTCTCCCCCTGCAGAATGCTGCCTGTAACTTATTGTTCATTTCCATTTTGCCTCTCAACAGCTCTCTCGCCTCTCTTTCCCCTCCCTCGCACAGGCATACACACACACACGCACACACACACACACATACAAGGACACGCAAACAGTGCTCCAGGCCATCTCTTCACTCTGCAGTGCAATTCCACTGCTGTCTGTCTTCTCAATGCTTTCTTTTGACCACTCACACAGACCCAGACACAACACACACACACACACACACACACGCACACACACACAAGGACACACACACACACACACTCACACATTCTCTATTTTATCTCCCACTCTTTTTTATTCTGTGACTCTCTGCTTTTCTCTGCCCTCGCTGTCCATCACCAGCTCTCTATCTCCCCTCGTCGTCGCCATTTTTTTCTCACTTGAATTCTGTAAAAACAGCACTGGTGGACAAGAGCCACTGCAAACCTCCATCAACACAGCAAAATGAAGACACGATGGGAACCAGCAAACTGAAATAATGGATTACTTATTAAAATATGCAAATGATCAACTGGATCATTTACTAGTTATATATTCATAATGTCTGATGTCTTACTCTTACAGTATTGCCTGTCGTGGCTCCGAGCTTGAGCTTGAGGTTATTTCCATATTGATCATGAGCTGCGCTCAGAGCCAGTAATGGCGTAACACAATCCCGACACACCATAAAGGACAATGACAGTATGTGCCCTGTGTTTGTTTTTACAAGTGTTGCCATGGCACACACTTTGGCCTTCGGAAAAAAAAAGAAAAAAAAGAAAAGAAAAACAGCACCACCACCCACAAAATAAATGGGGGGGGGGCAGGTGGAGGTGTAAGAAACCTCCAAGAAGGGAAGTAAGATACAGGTCAGGAGGGGGTTGTAAAGGGGTTCCAAAGCCTGAGGAAAAGGTGTGTGTGTGTGTGTGTGTGTGTGTGTGAGGTTTGGGGGGAGGGGGGTGCTGATAGGACTGGCTGCAAAGGGGTGTGGAGGTGAAGGGGATCACGTCACAGTAATTCATCAAGAAGAAGTACCATAAGACCTTGGATTAGGAAGGAATCAGCATATCCCTACTGCTTTAAATAACCTGACCTTTGCACAAAGTGAATATGCCAGTGACAAGGAGCCAGGGCCCATGCAGAGAGCACTGGGGTGGGTTTGGGAACAAGGGGACAGGGGGGTAGTGGGGATGGTTAGGGGGTTGCCACGGGCACATAGAAGGCACTGGCCATGGAGGAGCCAATGTGTGTGTGTGTATGGAGGGGGTTACATAGTGCCAAAGTGTTTGCATGTTTCCCTGTGCACCTGTGTGTGATGCTTGCTCCAGTTACCATAAACTAATTTAAGCTCAGAGAGCTCTTCATAACTGTTGAAGCCCTACTTCTGCAAAATCGTCAACAGTATTGGACCAGGATGGCATGTTGCTATGTGTCTAAATAAATCCACAGAGTATTAATTCAACAGATGTGTTATTCACCATATTGTGAGATAGTGAAGCGAACGCAGGCCATAAAATAGCTTTAGAGCTAAAGCCATAACCTATTCTGTTGATATGGATTATAGATAGTCATGTGTGTCTATATACTACACATTAAATTCTATATAAGATTAGTCTTATAAACTACATGGGCTAAATTACAGTCAGAATAGAATTATTCCACGCAAGGTTTGAGGGTCAACTTGTTCAGTGATCGACAAATGTTCAGCACATTGAAAGAGAATAAATATGGTTTGATTCCAGCATGCATGCACATGCATGTATGCATTTGTTGTAAATTTGTCTATATTTGTAAACAGGTCAGCATTAGCCTCAAATTGATAACATCCAACTCTACAGGACATGTTCCAAAATTCATGCAAGGATTGCCTATGTTGTGGTCCACTATCTGTCCAAGAACCATTGCATTCACTCATCATCTCATCTCACTCATCTGCAAAACCCCTAGTGGGTGGGTGGTGGGATGGGGAGGTCTCTGTTGTTGTGCATGAAACAAACACAAGTATGTGCTATAGGCAGAATCACAGACAATGCCTTTGATCAATGACTCAATGACTCAGCAGGAGTCCCTGTAATGCCATGCTTCTTGCAACAGTCATGCATTTTGTTTGTTTATTATTGTGTTTTTGTTTCATGCATCAATTGGGGGCACAGACAATAAAACTGATTACAATGGGAATCATGGAAACACACTGAAATCCAGTAGCATGATGGGGAAAAGAGTTATAATCTTTTCAGGAGGCCTATCTTCAGAACAGACCCCCTCATCCATAACTGAGAGGCAGAAGGGTGAACTGTCATTGACTGACAGTGACTGTTTGCTGTCAACACAAGCCTTCAGTTAACTTTTCATGAATATGACAGCAAAAATGTGAACAGAATGTTGATATCTAAAGGTTCTTTCTGTTTGATGATCAGCTCAAGAAACCCAACCCAGCCATTGGACAGTCAAGTTTTTCTGGAAGATCATAAACCAGACTACTCCAGTGGTCAGAAATGCAGTCATCCCATACATCATCTCATAGTCTGCATAAACAGCAATACAAGTGCCTGAATAGTGCATCAAACCAGGTGAAAGCAAACCCTTGTCTTTACTAAAGTAACCTGTTTGTTTTGTGTACTGCTGTTCAATGGAGCCTTGCATACACTATGCACAACCGGTGGCCGTGGTGTGCTCTTTGCATTCAACATTTGCAGGGGCACATTCATTTTCTTGGCGCTAAATAAATTCTCTCCAGATCACTATTTCATAACACTTCAGCAAGCCAACCATCAAGACAACATACGCCACCTTGAGGAACTCTGCTACATAGCAGGCTTTTCCACTGTTTTTTTTTTCAGGGCTGTTATGAAACCCCGAGTCTATGTAAGTATCGAAATTTAGATATTACCTGAAGCACACAGCTTTAGCGTTTGTTATGCTGTCAATGAAATTAATGTATGATACATTTTACATACATAGTTCATCATAAATACAAACCGCTCTTCGTTCATTATTTATGTGATCGTGGACAGTATTGTAGTGGTTTAGCATAAAAGCTTATTAAAATGATCGTCTGTAACGGTTTTATCGTGGTAGGTTGTGTTTCACCTTCACTATTTCGATATAGCCCACTGTGTGCAACCAGCGAGAACGTGTTCCATGTCAACTGAGTCGAGACTGCCATCTAGTGTCGCTGAAACTATACATCGTCTTCACCAAGGTGAGAGGGCTCCTGTCACGACTTCAGAATAATGAGAACATGGGCACACGCTTATGATATTATAAGCAGCCTGACAATTCAATGTCAGTTGTCAACAAATGTGCTGTTTATGGCGTGGATGGGGAACTTACCTTACAGTGTTGCAGGATATTCCTCAGTAGTAAGTGGGAAAGTAATCCACTACACTACAGGTGAAAAACAGGGTTTCAGGATTTGCACGGTCTCTTTCAGTTCCAAGGCCAGACGTGGTAGGTCTCTTAATCCAACCATGTGGATGCTGACTTCCTTCCACTTCATCTAGTGCCGTGTTCAGCAGTATAATTCCACTCCATGAACTCATGTTTCTGAAGGTGAGAGTCTGTGTGATGTCCTTTTCACGTACTGGCAGTTGTAGTTCAATCTTTTGCATCACATTATGTGTAGGTGCCGGGAAACCAAAATGCCCTCTTACGCAAAGGGAAGCGTTATTTGTACCATGTTGATTTGTTTATTATTTAGTGAGACCTACACTGTAATATTGAAGGTGATAGCAGATTATCTAGGACAACGGATGCCAAGCCCAGACACACAGAGGCAGAGCAGACACAATTTAGCTGCCAAATAAAGCAAAAAAAAAATGTCTGGCAATCTGATGGAACTTGTTTACATTATCTTTAGTCGGTGTCATTAAGCAGCATAATCGAAAGCAATAAACAAGCCCAACAGTGAATACCTTCCTTCACATAGCCTAACTTAAGGCAACAAAATGTTATGTCAATGTCGAGGATACAGAACAGTCTGGAAGGTTGCTATAGAAACACTTTTGTGTCTGAAATCTGCGATTTCCTCTTTACACCATTTGGAGGCGCACTTGGATTTTAAACATCGCCGTGTTGACCGAAAAGGAAAACAGGGCGCACGTTCTGTCAAGTTTTTTCCCCCTCATCTGTCCTTCACATGCATTTTATGCAAACAGGCCAATGCATCCTAACATGGATGTTTTGACAATAAAATGTAGATATTTCTATGCGGTTTTATTTGCTTGCACCAGGGACCAACTTAATGCCATACCAATATTACAGTAAGATTTCAATAAATTAAGAGCCATCGCCCAATTATGTATGTAAACGATATGATACCTCGGCCTCAGACCATAACTTAACCAAACAGATAGCATGCCGTCCATGGAATAACAATATTCCTAGGCAAGGTGCTATAAAAATCAATTCTGAACGCCAACAACTAAATTTGGAGGACGATTACAGTAGCTGTGGCATGTTTGCTTGTTGACTACTGATCACGTTTTGGTGACAGCTGCATAATGATGGGGCTACGCGTTGCCCAAAGGGCACACAGCAGTCACTGTGTTCCAGTATGAAAGACAATGGCATTGACTTTCCAATTCAGTTCATCTCGGATCATGATGTGGCCCCTGCAATAGCTATCTCTCACAAGAAAATTCATAATCATCTTATAAGTGATGAAAATAGTCGTTATGTCTACTCTCTCACGTGATCTTGTACTTTTCAAAAAAAAAAAAAACAGTTGCACTGATGAGCGTTGAAAGCTAATTTTACACATTAAATAATTTGGTCCTATAGCCTCAGTATGATTCGAATAGACAAATTAAATGTAAACATCCTCCCAAAATTGATAGACATTTCATTTATAAATTAGACATTACTAAGTGTACATTAATAAAGTGCTACAACGCGAGGTTGGGCTTGGTTTGTTGATAATCGTCTATTTTCTCGTTGTTTTGAGGCTGAGATAAATTTCAGCTTGAATCAGACTTCGCGCATTGGATAAAGATGATTGCGTAAAATGGAAGACATTGCGAAATTAAAGAACAATTGACACACCACGTTTCAGTCCTCTGTTATGATTTCCCAAATAAATAATTCCCTTTGCATTGCTGATGCCGGGAATAACAGCTTGTAAATCTACTCAGGCCAGAGCGCGGAATGGGGATGTACTCACAGAGACGCGCGTTTCACTAGGCACCACTGATGCGTATTTCTATAGTCACACATCAGTTAGCTTTCCCGTGTAAGCTTTATGAGGACTGCAATTCGTGTACTTAATCGAATCTGCGTCGTCACTTTCTAGGTAGTCTGATTTGGAGAGTGAAGGCTTGCTGTCACTCTTTTTGAATTCACCAAACGAGGGCTGCTGTTGGCCACATGTTACATGTGTGTACTGGAACTGTTCCTCGTGCTCCGTCTCCCTGTGGTAGAAATAGTTGAAATTGGAGACGATTACAGGGACAGGTAGTGCGATGGTCAGTACACCTGCGATGGCACACAAAGACCCCACGATTTTCCCACCGATGGTCACTGGGCACATGTCTCCGTAGCCCACGGTGGTCATGGACACCACCGCCCACCAAAACGCATCGGGTATGCTGCTGAACCCCGATTCGGGGTCGTCAGTCTCCGCGAAATACACTGCGCTCGAAAACAGTATGACTCCAATGAAAAGGAAGAATATGAGCAGACCTAGTTCTCGCATGCTCGCCTGTAGGGTCTTCCCAAGGATTTGGAGACCCTTGGAGTGCCTGGAGAGCTTGAAAATCCTAAACACTCGCACTAAGCGAATGACTCGTAGGATGGCCAGGGACATCGCTTGCTGGCCGTTGCCTTGGTGTTCGGCCAGCTCCAAACCCAAGGTAATGAAGTAGGGCATAATTGCAACTATGTCGATGGTGTTCATGATATTTTTGAAGAAGGCGGGTTTGCTAGGACACGCGAGAAATCTCACCAGCAGTTCAAACGAGAACCAAATGATACACAGCGTCTCCACAATAAAGAAGGGGTCTGTGAATGGATTTGGTTTGTTTGCGCTCACAGTCCCATTTAGAGAGAGGTGGTCCTCATACATTTTCCCTTCCTCTCTGAATTCCGGTAGCGTCTCTAAACAAAAAATGACAATGGATATCAAAATGACCAAAACTGAAACTATTGCTATACCCCTGGCTGGTCCTGAGCTCTCTGGGTATTCGAACAGAAGCCAGACCTGGCGCTGAAACTCGTTTTCAGGCAGCGGGCGTTCTTCCTCCTTGATGAACCCCTCGTCCTCTTTGAAATTTTCGATCACATCCTCTCCCAATTCGTAAAATTTGATCTCCTCCATGAATATGTCCACGGGGACGTTGACAGGTCTCCGTAGTCTGCCACCAGACTGGTAGTAATAAAGGATGGCATCGAAGCTTGGACGATTCCTGTCAAAGAAGTACTCATTTCTCAGTGGATCAAAAAAGCGCATTCTTTTCCTGGGGTCTCCAAGTAAGGTGGTTGGGAACTGCGCGAGTGTTTTCAGTTGAGTCTCGAAGCGCAGCCCTGAAATGTTGATGACCACCCGCTCGCAGCACTCCTGGTCCGCTCTCTCGGGGTCGTAGACATCTTGGGACAGGGCGGCCAGTGCCACAGTCTCATCCAGGTTCTCCCCGGGCACCACTGTCATCTTTCCCCCCCAAGGGTAACGCTACTCGCACCACTGTCCCTGCACCGTGACGCTTCCCAGTCCCCTCTGAAAGCGTGCGTTTCTTGTCCTCAAATCCGTGGAAACAAGACTAGAGCAAAGCACTTGTGGAACCGCGAAGTCCTTCTCGTTTTCGCGCCTCTGGTCTCGGTGTCAGTCTCGCCCCGGCATGCGCGCTGTTTTTGTTAGCATTTTTCTCACTGGTCATGCACGTTTCTTACCATCACCTTCCCCTCACTGGCAGTCTGGACTATTGGCTGTCACATTCGCAGCATTTTAAGCAGCAATGCCCTCCCCGAGCTGACGTGTGGAGACGCTCTCTTGCTGAACGGAACACAGCGCGTACACGGCTAGACATGACACTGATGACAGTCAACCGGTTGCATCGCAGTAATATTACTTTTTTTCTCATCAACGGATAACACGATTTCGAATTATAGTAGCCCTCAATCAGAATCTCGTGATGTGCCGTTTTATTATGTTGATATTTAGCAAGCTACTTTTCCGTGCACATTTACGCATGCGTTTATGTTTGTTTTCGTCTTTGTTTTGATCTTTTATCTTTTTTTTTACAGCCATGCCACGTAGGCGTTCTTGATTGCATTCACACAGGTTAGACTTTGCAACAGTTTCTGTCTGTGCCTGCAGTCAATCCAGCATGTAGTTGCTGTAAGAGTTCGTTTGTACGTCTTTCAAAATGTGCAAGCATGTCAGTACTGTCACTGCCCATTTTTAACATGTTTCACAAAAAAACTGCCTTAGAACGCATTTGGTTCTAGTGCCATTGCTGTTTGCAAAGAATAGTTGTAGAAAATAGCCTGTCATGATTACGATCACATATCCAAATGTTTAATATGCTTTGTTAAAGTGTTTCGAAAACAAATTCCCCACAACACTTCAAAGGACATTAAAAAACACTGTGTCTTTTGGTCTGGAGAGTTTTGTCAGACTTCTTTAACAGGGATTCGTAATAGAGAGGAGTTCATGGCGAGCTAAAAGGAGAGTTATGGACAAGTCGAAAAGCATGACGTAAAGACCTAAAATAGCCATATTTCTCTCAGGGCAGCTAGAAGTTCCTTTTCCCATGGAATGCCACAGGGAACAGCTGGAGGAAAAAGAGAGGGACGATATAAAAATATCTCGTTACATTTTTACCACACGGGGGATATATACTACTTCATTCAGAAAACGGTTTCACGTAGGATCAGCAGCCTCCTCACATAACAGTTTTGCTTTTCTACACTGTTATTGATCGACCTGAGGAGTGATCTAGACTTAGGCAGGAGTATCCCTGGTGTAACTTTTGTATCTGTTGTATCCTTGGTGTAACTGTTCTGACGTACCCCGACAACAGTGGAATAAAGCCTTCTACATTGTCATGAGTACTTCAAAGAAAATATAAAGACTTATTCTTTTTCCTTTGTTATTGTTTACATAAGCCAGGAAGAGCAAAGGATTGGAGTTTCTAGATGTTTACTTTGTTCTTGCAATTGGACTTTATTGCTAACAAAGTTGGTATTTTGTAGCTGGTTAAATGGTAAACATAGCCATCACTGACCACAATTATAAAAACACACCATTTCCCATATAGCATGCTTCACTTAGCTGCAAGCCATTTCAGGCTTGCATTCATGCCATGACTTTTGCATTTGAAGCATCAGGAAGGAATTCTGGACAGGCTGACACAGCATACCTCATTTCCTGTGTCTGCTGAGCCCTGCATGGAACAACTACCTACACTTACACACACTCAAGGAGACAGAGAGAGAGATATAGACAGACAGAGAGAGAGAGGAGGAATGTGACAGCATAAGACGTGCAGCCGCTGAGACACCCTCGCAGTCACATTGCATATAAATGCATCCTGGCAAGGTCCTCAAATGTCAGATTTTTTCCCTTGCCAATTTCCCAACAAATACAACAATCTCTCTCTCTCTCTCTCTCTCTCTCTTTCTCCTTCCCTCTCTGCCTCTATGACTCAGGCCTAAAGCATGCTGCCAGGGTTCTTCTGGGGCTGCACACCTTAGCTACATGCTCTGCACTTCCTAGTGAATTGATAGTGCAACAGTGTCATCCTGACTAATAACATTTACACTTCTACGGTAGCTATACCTGGCCATAAACGTCATCGGCTGCTGACAGACTGTTATGGAAGCCGGGGGGGACACTCAGTACGGCTCTCCTCTGTCACCCAGTCCACAGCTGACACTTGTTTTCCCCTCTCTGTCCAGTCACCGTCCTTACTGGCCACTCATTTATATACAGTATATATTTGGTATGAAAAGTGTTCACACACAAACCATCTGTCTGCCTATTTGTCTGTCTGCCTATCTCTCTCTCTCTCTCTCTATCTATCTCTCTCCTTCTCCCTCTCCCTCTTTCCCTCTCCCTCTCGCTCATTATATATCTCTCTCCCTCTCAGTTTCTCTCTCCCTCTCTGCCTCTCTTACTCGCTCTTTTTTTCTGTTTGTATGTCTCCCTTGCTATGCCTCCTTCTTCTGCCTCTCAAAAGTTTCTCTCTCTCTCTCTCTCTCTCACACACACACACACACACACACACACACACACACAAATAGACATGGCACCTCTTATATCCCACATTTCAGTGTGCCCTCGGTAAAATTAACTCCCTCCTTGTTAAGGCCCCTGGAGATCCAAGTGTGAGGCACTGAAACTGTGCCATGGTTTAGTCTGGGTCTGATAGAAGCGCGTGAAATCCCCGCTGTCTCTCAAGGAATGTGCCCTCCAGATCTGGGTTAATACACCTCAGAATCTTGCACGAGCAAACGGGAATGGGAGTGTGTGTGTGTGGTTGTGGGGAGGGGGGGGGGGGGGGGTTCCTGTGGTCCCCTCTGGAAGACTTGTGAGTGTGTGTGAGTGTTTGTGTGTATTCGCACGTGTGTGTCTGTGTGATGTTTGTGGCTGCTACCACCACCACCATAACCAGGCAGGCTCAGCTTTGGCAAAGATCCGTGGGGAGCTCTTCTCTTCTGCATGTGACACCTCATAGCAACACGATCCACACTGCACACACACACACACACACACACGAACACTGGGGGATGGGATAGGAGTGGGAAGGAAAGAGGGGGTTTGCAGTCCCCAGTCCACAGTCCTAATCTAATGAAGATGTATCTCCCTCCAATGGCTAAAAGAACCTCGGTAATGACAACACTGCTATGCAGGGAATTTAAAGGATGTGCCCATCGTCAGAGGGAGGTGCTGTCTGCATGTGGTGAATGGGCAATATCCCCCTCCCCCCAATTTCATCATCAACCATTCTGGTGTTTTTCAGACCTTCTTTTCTTACGGTGGCACTGGAAAAGGAGGGCGGAGAGAGAGTGAGAGAGAGAGCATGGCAGAACTATGACGATCAGAGGCTCTCGCCCACACACTTTTACTGTAGATACAGGAAAGTTATTATACAACCCGTGTACCAATACGTATTGTAATTATGGCTCTCTGGCATAAATATAGGCAAAGGAATAATAATTCAACCCAATACCAACATCAATTCCAGCACTGCTAATGTCATCAAATTCACATGTTTCTTGCAAAGAATTTCAATACCAGCAACTTGGAGCAAGCGGGGATTAAACAGTTGCAGGAATAGACAATGAGATTTTCTCAGCCTTACTCAATAGACCTACTTTCATTTTCTACTGCTATCACATAAGTGTGCGTTAATAAATGATGTACTTTGTTCAGGACTGTTTTATATTTTAAAAAAACAACAACACAAAGTGGGGTTTGGTGTTTTATGGAAGCATAATTGGCTGTTTCAGTACAGGCAGACACAACCTTATCTCGCTCCACTATTAGGATTATATTGCAGGAAAATCCCTCCCTTCTTTCAAAGCTTAATCTTTCATTAGGGTGTATTGGACCCCTTGTAAATTCAGCAATAAACATTATCAAGAATATGGGGCCATTTCAAACCTCCGTCTATGTAGTCCAAATACCAAAGGACGTGTCCTTTATCTTGATTGGTCAAAAGAGCAAAACTGTTTACTATCAGTGCACTTCTTGGAAACATACTCTAGTTCTCTGACAGGTGATCTAATTCTGACCCATATCCCCATTATTGACACACTTTTGTCTCACATGTAACTTCAGTGGCCATAATTTCTTTTTCTGAATATGTCTGAATAGTTCTGTAACTGCACACTCTCCTATCCCCAAAATGTGGTTGGTCATGCAATAGTTGATCTGCTAAAACAGTTTTGTTACTTTGTCATTGTGGACTGTTTTGAACTCCATCCTCAGTTTAAACTCCCTGTTTGAAACTCTGTACTCCAACACACTGGAGTAACTCCACAGATTTATTGTGGAACGTGAAGATCTGGAGTGGGCTAGTTGACATAGAGGAATATAATTTACTGGCTAACACTTAATTTGAATGTCTACATAAGAGTGACATGAGCCGGTCATTAGTATGACATGATACGTATCATGAACATCAATCACCATAAACACTTTTTTAAGTGTCACACTTTTTAAATGTAAAGTTGACACTGTTTGAGGTTCAGACATTACAAAAATCGAATTAAACTTAATGACAACAGTCATAAACATCAATAAAGTGTCACTAATGTTCTTGATATGTGTCATGTCATGCTAATGACAGGCTCATGTCACTCTTATGTAGACACCTTATGTAGACAATAAAGTGTTACCATTTACTGTAAATCACACATGAGACACAGACAGACAGACAGACAGACAGACAGACAGACGGGTACTTTATTAATTCTGAAGCAAATACTATATCTAGGACATTCAGTGGCTTATATTTACATTTACAATTTACATGTATGCATTTAGCAGACGCTTTAATCCAAAGCGATTTACAAAAAGAGGATGAACATTCAAGCCACAGCACAATTAAAAACGAACTAAGAGTGCATATTGCTAACATGAAATTTGCAGTAGTTTGAGAGTGCAGTTGTGCAATAAAAATATGACCCATCCATAACAAGAACGAAATGGAGAAAAACAACGAATGTGATGCCTTGAGGATGTTGTCTCTGTCTCTGCAAAACAGGAACACTGTCTGTTCCTTGGCTGTGGTGATATGTAAGAGACAGACAGAAGAGGGGTGAGAACCTGTGTTCAGGCACAGTTTCATCTCAGTTCCTGTTTCAGAGAAATGTAATTTTTGTCAAGGGTTTCAGCATGACATTTCTGTCCTGTGTCTGGTCACTTGTCATGTCTGCCAGGTTAAGCTTGAGGTGACTTGTAAAAGTCAGCACAACATGTGAAAATAACTCTTATCTTAATTTTGAGAGTTGTTTTTTTTCCCATTTTTTCATCCACTGTGTTGCATTATAGCACAAACCAAGGCTACAAGGGCCTAAGGAGTGTAGGTAATTCACTATATGTCTTACAGTAAAAAAACACCTGTTAAATCAGTCATTAGACCATATCAAGGTGACTGTGGTTGCACCATGTGGCAGTAAGTGATGGGGGACTGGCATGTCATTGAGGCTGGGTTGGGGCTTCCTGTTGAGGCTGGTAGTGGTGGTTGTGGTGAATGGGCTGGGCAGTCACGTTGGAACCCATCAGAGGTGTTTGCCCCCCCCCCCCCCCATGCACACACACACACACACACACACACACACACACACACACACACACACACACAACTGTCAATCATGTCATCCAAGGATGCATTAGAAAATTGCATGGGTCACTGCTGGTATGTTGGCATGATGGGTGTACATTAATTCAATGGGGCCTTGTGAGACACACACACACACGCACACACGCACACACACACACACACACACAAAGTCCTGCACCAGCATTTTCCACATGGTTAATAAAAGTGGACATGTCACGCAGGAGAGAGGACAAAAACAACATCCCACCGGAGCAGAAGAAACAAAAAAGAAGACACACACACACACACACACACACACACACACACACATATATACACACACACACACACACACACACACAATGATATTGCAAAGGTGACCCTCAGTCTTCACATTAGGCTATGCAAGCACTCTGCGTGTGCGTGTGTGTTTGTGTGTGCGTGTGCTTTTTTGTCTGCATGTGTGCCTGTCAGTGTGTATGTGTGTGTGCAATTGTGTTTTGGTACATAACACAAAAACAGGATATTTCATTGCCAACCTCAGTATAATCCCAGGGACTCTCTCCTTTTATATCATTCCTCTTACTGAGTCTATCCCTCTGAGTGTATGCTTGGTTTGTGTGTGTGTGTGTTTGTGTGTGTGTGTGTGTGCACGTGGGTGTGTGTGTGCGTGTGTATGTGTGTGCGCACGCCTGTATATGTGTATATATGTTCAGTATTCAATGTATCTCAGTAACTGAAGTAGATTCACCATTGCACAGTAGCATTTAGTATGCTGCTTGAAGGGAGGACTGGTGGCAGTGCGGTGGAGAGTTATCAGTCTGGCTAGTGACGGCATAATCCTGTCACTCATTGAAGGCACTGGCAGAGTCCTGCACACAACCCACTGGAAAGCACTGGCATGCACACTGATATCCTACTCAAACATCATACATGTTGCATGATTTGTAATTAATAGGCAGAAGTGTAAAATAATAGTCACAACAGTTTGCAGCCATACTGAACATTCACAGGTTTTCTGTCATATCTATATATTTATTGTCACTTTGATGTCTTTGGACTGTAAGATTCAATCAATCGATCAATCAATCAGTTGGTATATCAATTTTTGTGCAGAGTACCACCAAAGATGCTTGAATAATGAGCACTTTTACCCTCTCTGGTACCACTGCAAGACCCTTAACAACAGCATAACAAAGATAGCAAAGAAAAAAGTCGAGGTTAACACTTTTTGAAGTAATTTCATGCTCCCTTCTGGATCTTTAAGCCCTAAAAATGCAAGTCTGAGATGCACAAGTGTATGCTATAAAATAAACACATACAGTGTGTGACTGATTTGAACACTAGCCTCAGTTCATCTGATGCTACCCGCCCTGGTGAGCAGCATAGTGTAGGAGGATCTCTCTCTCTCTCTCTCTCTCTCTCTCTCTCTCTCTCTCTCTCTCTCTCTCTCTCTCTCTCTCTCTCTCTCTCTCTCTCTCTCTCTCTCTCTCTCTCTCTCTCTCTCTCTCTCTCTCTCTCTCTCTCTCTCTCTCTCTCTCTATTTTGCCCTGAGGATGGGAGGGAGAGGTAAGCTTGCGGGCTGACTGGAGACTGGATGCAGGCTCCTCCCTTGTGCTCTCTCTCATATGACCCCCCCATCAGCACCACACTGTGGGTAGATCTTTCCCATCCTCCTCTGCTGTGCTGGGCACTCATTTCATTTTATTTGTTTTTTTATTTGTCTGTTTGTTTATTAGTTTGTTTTTTTGCCCAGAGGGATGTGAGAAATTGCTTGACAGCATGGGATTCATGGTAAAGCATAATCTCCCTGTCAGTCTTATCAAATGTAAGAAACAAAAGGCCCACACTCTGATCTCTTTCAGACACCTGGGGCTAGGTGGGGAAAGGAGGTGTAAGCAACACCAACCTAATGTAATATGGGCATGAGGGGAGGCCAGTGAGAAGCTCCATCCTAAGCAATGGAAAGAGATCACCTGAATTATACAGCACAGTCAAAGGCTGCCAGACCTTTGCGCATCAGAAGGCCAATTCATCTATACTGCAGTAAGAGTGTAGGTGTTACCCTGAAACAGTGTATATTATATGGCTAGAGACTGAGAGATGCTTGTGTGTTTTACATGCTTTATCATTGCTTCCCTTTAGTTGAATAAAGACCAAATACCCCATAAATCAAGAGTAACATCCCCTATTTCCTAGTAAACGGAAGCCTTTACTTCAGTATCTGATTATCATAACTGTATTTGTTCTAAGGTTTTACAACTGTGTGCACAGGTGAAGTCAGTTAGCTATCAGTTAACCAGAGAACAAGAAGTGTTGGCATCTGAAATCTGCATTGGCATCGTGCCAATAATCTGTGACATGTGACAGCATTAGTTATGTGGTAGAATGAACAAAGTCTTACCAAATGAACATATGTTGCACAGATGCAAAAGTAAAGGGCCACGGTTGGCTGGTGGCTGATTCTAAATCTGGACCACAAACTGTACATGTTTGACTATTTCTGTGAGGTAGGCTATTTCTCAGTTCTGACAGAGTCAGAAATGCGATGCAGCTGGTTCCTGCTCGTGAGGTGCCACTTATTTGGTAGGTAGGATTTCTGGACAGTGTAGTCGCTAACATGTGGCGATTGTAATGAATGAGTTGCGTTGAGTCACCCTGACTCAGACGTTACTAGTCTGGCCCCTCATCCTTTTAAAGGGTTCAAGAGCCGTAGCCACAAGCACTAACAGTCAGCACACCTCTCAGCTGCACGCTCACAGCGGCACACCGGACGGGCTGGTGTGTCTGTGTCATCATCGCTGTAATCCAATCCTATTGCATTTGGCAGAATTGAGTCATGCCAGCGGGGCTTTAAAAGAAGTGTGAGGATGCCTACAAGGATAAGTAGTAAGACTATTTTCACGATGGACAGATATAAACAGGAACTTCGTGTGGCACTTTATACGAGGTGGTTTTGATAAGGCCACAACCTACCTAACCTACCTGTCGACAGTCTCTTATTGATTTCAAAACTTTCATTTACAGCTGTTAATCATTGTCCTCAGCCTTTACTGTCTTAGAGGGTCAAGAGAGTCAGTTGTTAGAATTCCAAATGCTGTGTACCCTCTTATTGGAAGCTTTTAGCATCTGTGCTGTTCCAAGCTTTGGGCTCTCTTGCGCAGTGGAACAGGCAAAAGCCTGTTCCCAAGCCTTTTAAAACTTTGACTTAAAAGCCAACTGGGCTGTGGAGTATTCGTATAAATCTTTATGGTCTTGAACCAGTCGCTGTGTCACAGTTAATGTGTGCACTAGTGAGCTTCGCTGGCCGTGGTTCAGTTACTGTACATCTGTTTTCAGTTGATTTTATTGCTTAGCATTTCAGAATTTATGAAATCCAGTGGAATTCTTTTGCTATACAGGGATTTTCCGTTTTTCCCCCTCAGATCTTTCCTGTCGTTACTCTTGGTTCCAAGTGGCTAGATTATCATTACTGAAGGAGCACTGGGAGAGAGAGATAGGAGGAGAGAGAAAGAGAGAGAGAGACAGACAGACAGAGAGAGAAGGGGAGTCTGGAGCGTTCAAGAGGACTGTGGTCTCCTACAGTGGCTCAGACACAGCGAACACAAAGAACACACAGAGTGTCCAGGTGGTTGCATGTCAAAAGAAGTCACAGTGACTTTGTAATCCAACCCTTTCAATGTTCTCTGACACACACCTACCTAGTTCAGTGACACACACACACACACACACACACACACACACACACGCGCAAACACACACACATACACACACACAATCACACGACTGGTTTTATCCCTTGAATTACTTTGACCTCTAGGTTTCTATTAGCATCTG
Organism: Tenualosa ilisha; assembly: GCA_015244755.2. Lineage (NCBI taxonomy): Eukaryota > Metazoa > Chordata > Actinopteri > Clupeiformes > Clupeidae > Tenualosa > Tenualosa ilisha. The sequence continues at coordinate 1,437,642 of PYXC01001083.1, forward strand.
CGACGCATCATAAACCTGCTGCCCCCACGAGCATCCCACCCTCCTTTCCACTCCAGCCCCAAGGCCCCTCCACCCCCACTTGGCCACGTTGCCACCGGTCATGGCACCCTTCTCCCTGGAGATAATCACATGCTCTTCCTCACTCATGTAGAAAGTGCATAATTATACAGCAGACACTGAATTCATTATGACACAGGCCTCTTACTTTAATATGCTCCGTTTGATGGCATTATGGGGCTCCATATTTGTGAGGTCAATTTGCAAGAAAAAAATGGTGTTAAAAACAAAAGAGCACCGCGATAACAGCTGAACATGGAGAAATCACACGTGTGTGTGTGTGTGTGTGTGTGTGTGTGTGTGTGTGTGTGTGTGTGTGTGTGTGTGTGTGTGTGTGCTTTTATGCGTGCGTGAGTGCATGCGTGCGTGTGCACGTGTGCGTGAGTGCGTGCGTGCGTGCATTAGTGTGCGCGCGCACGCCTGTGTGTATGTGTGTGTACGTGCGTGTTTGTGTGTGTGTGTTTGCGTGCAGGCTTTTCAGGCTTTTGTTATTCACACGGATGGAAGTAAACACTTAAAGAAGAAAACTGTGTCGAGTGCTTTTATTTTGCTTCAAAGTAGGTCAGAGGTACTGAGACATGGTTTTGGAAAAATTCTGTTTGCTCAAAGAGGCAAGAGGAAGCCTTCTGGGTTTCCGCGCTCAAATATTTAAACATCAGCAAAGCTTTGGTGTGTACTAACTGCAATATGTTATCCTGTATCACTGCTATACCTAATAAGCTAGTACATCTACATAGATACCCTTGAGAGGAATGTGTGAATGGCCAAGATAATAATGTTGATTCATGACTGCATGTTCAAAAGAACTTAATTTTCTCACAACTTTGCATATTGTTGCAAATTAGCTCTCGGGTGCTGTTGTTGAAGCTGAGTGTAGCCCACCCCAGAGAGAAAGTATTATTAGCTAGGATCAGGCTTAAAATGGTGCAGTAGTATCTGAACAGAAGTGGGTGTAGATCATCATCACCATCCATCACCATGAGCAGACTCCACTGCTCTATAGAATAGGAGCAGTTAGTTGTATGTAATAATAGTTGTCAGATGCCTTTGTAGCTTGGCTCAGTTATCATGGAAAACAGAGACCTATCAGGGTCCTGGAAAAACTCTCACTCTCACTCTCACTGTTTAACCAGCAATCTTCAGGGCAACACATTGCCTCGTTTACAAACATTAAAATCATCTAAAACAGATGGAGTGCGGAAATGTTTACACTGATCTAGAGATACGGTACGACTGTAAATCATTTAATCCTTGATTAATCATTTCCATATGACCCATACTACAGATCTACCCGCCCCCCCAAAGGTACAGGTACTAATCTGTCCTTTTGGTAGACATAGCTACATAGGCAACTTTGTGATGTTTCGTATCGTGTTGTTCTATGTTGTATTGGTTTTAGCAGGAGGCGGCAAGAGGGATCTTTTGTTGAGAAAATGCATAGCAACACTCTGTGAATGATGGACCTGCCTGGTCCCTGTGTGACTGTGGTCAGTTCAAAAGCAAACAGTGCCCTGTAAAGCCTACTCATATTTTTAGTGTGTGACTGCCTTTACATAACTCTAGGGTAATTATAGCCCCATTGATCACCGCTCTACCATGACCAAACAGTCTGGGAAAGGGGGTGAAACAGGGGGTCGTGGGGAGGAGAGGGGGTGCATTGTGTCATATCCCCAAGGCGAAATTACTTGTCGTCAGCAAAATCTTACTGTTTGACATACATGTAGGTGTACTTTGTTACAGATGTTAAAAGAATGTCTTCTTTGTTAACAAGTACATTAGTATAATTGTGAAGGTGCTTTTGCTCTTGGGAGTTAGTGATATCTTAATTCGCATACTCATTCTGTATGTATTTGGAAATGTCATACAAAACTCTATTATCAGTCTGTTTTCACCTTTTTTTCTTTAAAACAACATGCTTCAGGGACACCGATGGGCATATTGACCAGATTAGGTTGACCTAATCTTTGAGCAATACACACACATTGTGGAACTTGTACCAAAGTGATGATACACACTCCCTGAGCTGCCATCGGTAGTTTTCGTCTGTCGTCTTCACTGCAGGCTTGCGCACACTGCCAGGCCGAGGCCGGCACGGCCCATGGAAGTGATTAACGTTCGCCTGGCTGAACCCGCTGTGTGTGGTGGGGACACTGTGCCAACGCTGGTCATGTGGTCATGTGTCCCGGCCAAGAGGAGGAGGACTGAGTCAGCATCAGGAGCCACCGTCACCACCATAGGCGTCTCCGCGAATGCCGCCACTCAGCTCCGCTCACGTTGGATCAGCTCCGATCCTATGCATTGGACAGGGTGGGCACGCCCGGAGGGAGTCACCATTACTGAGCGGAGAATGAGCAGGATTTTTGGGCATAGTGTGTGTTGTGATAAGAGGAGGGAAGAGGAGAGATCCTCTCAGCCAGTGGTGGCTAAACCTCAAAGGCTTTCCACACAGTCTGACAAGGCGACACTGCTCAAGGATCACTGTGCACCGAAGGAAATGCAGAACTGGTTAGAATTATCCCCTTCACCTTGGGTTCAGGGCTTAAATATGCTGCATCTGTTGCAAAGAGCATTTTCCACATCTTCCCTCTATATAATCTGGAGTCTATTTTTTCTCAAAACTAAAATTCCTTGATTGCCGTAGAATATCACACCGTAAGACAGAAATCTCAGTATCTGCCAAAACGGTTATAACATTATGCAATGAAGAAAAAGGAAAGAGTGCCAAGTCTTAATCAGATACAACATGTCTCAAGACACTTCTACAACAAGCAAGAGATCTGAGAAAAGTTTGCTGGACATGTCTTTATGAAGGAATATTTTCTATTTTTTTGTTGGTAACTACCTTGATTTGTATTGAATCATAGTGGCCAATGTTTTACATGATATAGAATTGATGAATGAGGATAGGAACTCTATGACAAAAAGTAGGTAGAGTTTCCTCCACAGAATGTTCTGTTTTGACAAAAAAATATTTAGATGTGGCACCTGAAATTTATTTTATTTACCATGTCCCTTGCAGTGGACAGACTGATTGCAGATTTGGCTGATTGGCTGATTGCTGATTGCCAGTTAGTTTACTAGTTGTGGACAAATCCCAGTGGTGTCCCTTTAATCTTTAAATTAGAGCTTCAGCTGGGTGCCTGTTTATAATGCATTTCATTTTCATGTCATGCATGCACATCATGTCAATTAAGCGTTCATGCAATTTTGTCCCCCTGAAAAAAGGCACATGCAAAGGCATTTGTATGGATTGTCCTCTGAATCGTAAGAGATGTTATTCCTCTAATCTTACGCAAGGAAGACGAGACACTATTGCATCATTCTTCACATTCACTGACTGTCTAAATGAGGATGTTGCTTCCCAGAAATCTTTGGGAGGAAGAGAAAACAGCTCAGATCTTGGTCTGCATCTCAAAGACCATAAAACATATTTCATCCATGCACACGCTTTCTCTTATCATATCATGGAATCTCATTACTCTATGGGTGGATAGCCATGCAAATGAGACTGCAAATGGAGGTACCATTTACATGCTAACATTTACATCTCTTTTGAGAGTGTGAAAACACCAAAACCCATACAGACTGAAACAGCATTAATAAACACATAACAGAGATGAGAGCGATATACGGGCGTAGACGTCGATCTGGGCTTCCCTTTTCTGGCTCGTGTGACATGCATTCAGTTCACCCTCAGAGATTTGGCGAGCCAAGATTCGTGACACCGGCGGTAACCTTGGCAACCTCAGGTCCAGACAGTGTTCTCAACATTTCGAAGAGCATGAAGTGGAGATTGACCTGTCAGATTTTATCTTGGGAATAATACATTCATTCTTATGATCAGCCTTCTAGAGATGTCTTTTCTTTTGAAATTATTAAAGGAGCTACACATAATGATGAGCCCTACAGAAGAGAATTTATTATCTGTTGGAGGAAGGAGGAGGAGGAAGTTTGTTTTTCAAATGGAACATTCTATTAGTCATAGTTTTTTGGACTATTTTATGGTTGTTAAACAGACAGGATTTGCTTAGAGTATAGGCTGATAGCTGAACCGGTTTAATGTTTAAGCTCTGGTGTCTGGCTCAGATGTCCCCATTGTCTCTTGAATGTCTCCTCTGTTTCATCCAAATTTGCCAAATTCACTTTGAAAAATGAACCCATATCACCTTCACCACCACCACCCCTGCAGTACCCTTTCTCATAGTAGGTTCCCTTTGGCTCGAAAGCACATAACATTGTCCCTGACGTTGTCACCTGTGATTCTGCCGAGAGGCTGATTGATTGATTGAATGGCTTGGGGCGCGCGGGGCCGCATGCAGGTGTATAAACCTATTACGCCTCCCGGGGGTTGCTGGAACTTGGATGGGGTCCAGAGCTTGTCAACTCCGTTCGCTTGTGGGACGCTCTCTCCGCCTCTCTCTCTGTCTCTCTCTCTCTATTTCGAGGAAGAAGAGAGTAGGGCAAGGTGGCGAGGACACAGCTGGGATAGGCGGATGGGTGGGTGAGTGGGTGTAGGGGGACGGGTGGTGGAGAGACTCCAAAGCATGCCACTAGAGCAAAACACTAACAGGATTTCGACAGCCTCAGTGTGAAATTTTCTCTGGCAATGTAAAATAGGGTTGCTTGGGATTTAATTGATTATGTTTCCCTGTTTCATTCTAAACACAATCAGTTTCAACATGTCATCATTAGCTTGCCAACTGGACGACATGAATTGTTGATGCAGAGTGTGCTGAATCTGTAATTAGAAGTTTTGGTTGAAAAGTTCTATCCCATCCCAACCAGGGTAGCCAGGCTGCTCGCCGTCTGTAGAGGTAGATCAAAGGGTCGTGAGCAATCTCTCATGAGCAGATGCTGCAAACTCAGCCCAGAGAACAGCAGCTTGGTGGACTCGTTTGATGGCAACAAATGTTTAAAATCTTAAAATCCAGAGCTTCAGACCCAAAGTTCCTGTGCAGTCTCCCGAACCAGACGCTAACCTCATGCAGCATGGCTCAGCAGCAACTTGGCCATGCGCTGTGAACATTCTGGAACGTGTAACTGCATAGTTGGGATGACAAATGTGTCTATCTGTCCTTCACATGGCCATGAAAATTAATTTGAGGATATGACCTGTACCAGCTGCTTATAAAATCATCCAAAAGATGCATGAGAGAGAGAGAGAGAGAGAGAGAGAGAGAGAGAGAGAGACATGGGCCCAGGTGATACACAGGCTTCATTTAGGCTGCGACTACCCCAGCTATTGTATGCAGGATATTGATTTCTACTATTTCCAAAGCATTGAATACGTAACCATTAATTTTCATGTGGTAGACTGCTGTGTGAAGGACCACTAAGGAGAACTAAAATGGGTGGTGACGGTCTGAATGGACCCCAGAGGTAATTTACTGCCTTGGTTGTTCTGCATTCTCATCAGTTCCATGGTCGCTGTGCTCTCGTTAGTGAATGAACAGCCATTGTTCCTCTGATGTTTTTGTTTAAGTGAATTTGAGCATTTCTGAGCATTTCTAACAGAGGTCAAACGAAGGTTGCCAGCACAACAGCAAATGAGTAATGCTGCACAATATTTTCAAAATTTATGGTAGTCTTTATTAATTAGGGTTTATTGAGTTCATCTCTCAGAAATCTTTTCTTTATGTATTTTACCTGAAATGTGATTTTATCACATTTTCACAGTAATAATTTCCAATGTGGAAATATTAAATTTAGCATCAAAAATTGTTTTGTATAGTTACTTGGCATGTGATGCATTCAGTCATACTTTTAAAATGACTGTATGCTTCAGGAGGCTATGTGGTGCAACACTTCTTGGCTTTCCACAAGTTCCCTCCTTGAGACATCCTTGTAATTACAGGACTAATTAGCCTTAGCCCTTTTGTACACTTACAGTAACATGTTATTGAAAGGAACAATGCTAATGCCCAATCCTATTAACTTCTGGACACCTGCATTTCTATGAGGAATTCAGGACCCTCAAGTCACTTCTTAAAGTCACTTTCTATTCCAAATGTGAAAATGCTCAAAGACTTTCCAAGTCAAACTCTACACAGATACTTGATCCTTTTTATTTAAGGGATGTTTTAAAGTCAGGTATCACTCTTCTTATAAGGAGTGTGTAAAAGAGAGACCAAAATGATCCTTGGAAATGTGATATTCTGACACATATCTGACACATATTCCCGACATACAAGCAAGCAGGCAGGCATGGTTGAGGGAAAGCGGGAGACACGGCTTGAACAGGAGCCTAAAATACACATGGTGGTGTTCCCCATGCCATTGGCCTGCTATGGCTCTTTGGCTATAGCCTTTTCACACAAACCCACTGCCAATCCCCCCAAGTCTATGAAGGCCTGTGGCATGATAGTAGAGAAGAATACATGAGCAGTCTTGAGCACGGAAGAAAAGCCTCAGCTGACAGTCTCCTCACAACTATACACACACACACACACACACACACCACACACACACACACACGATGCCTGCATGTGGCACATTGATTGGACACATAAAATGTATTTGCTCAAGAAAAAAAAAAGGGAAAGGGAGAAAACGATTACCACGCTATCAGACAGCTGGAACTGACAAGCCTTTGATTCTGTATGAGAAGCTAATTAGATGGCCATAGCATGAGCTATGACAATTAGCATGCAATCCAACTCATGTTATCTAAAAATAGGATTCATTTTGAAATTAATTATTTAATTAATGAGTGAATGAATGAATGAATGAATGAATGAATGAATGAATGAATGAATGCTGATTATGATAGTGTCTTTCCCTGTTTACCTGTGCATTTGTTTGTTCACCTTCTGCATGGTTGGAAAAACACACAAACAAGGTTAATGAAACTGTCATTGAAAGTCATTTAGAAATGTAATGCAGTGGTTGGCTAGGGCTTCAGATCTGCAGTGACATGTTTACACATTTCAAGACAGTATGTCAATGCAACATGTATTTATGTGCTAATTTGCTGTAATTATAATATAAAGTCACACGAGGCAGTGTTTCAACGTCATCAGTAAATAAAAGCAGTTTTTAGGCTGAGTGATTTGAGGAAAGGTGTACGAACACCACTCCCCACTGACCCTCATTATGAGCCTTGCTTTTCCATTGCATGAAACATTATCTCCAAACCAGCCCACCCACAGCTCACTGTAAAGGTCAGTGATTGCCTTCATCTCCCACCTGAGAGGACTTTTGGTTTGGCTCCATCCTCACCCACCTTGAACACATTAGGGTCCCATTGTCTTTCAACCACAAGGTTGGAGAGAAGCAGGGTAGAGGAAGGCAAGCACAATTACAGTAATTACCCACAGTCGACTGACCCTCATCAAGCCGTTCTGAAAAAGCAATTATAAAAGATGGTGTTATGTAGCACCCTCCCCGCTGCAGCACACGGGGCACCTCACAAAGCACCAACCGGCACTGAAATGCTGAAATGTGTGGAGTTGATTGACAGGTATTAATATTTGTGGTTACTGAGCGTTGAAATCATGTTAAAAAAATGTTTTTGTGGTGCGGAAGTTGACTTGGATTAAGTATGCGCTGAACTGATATGATTCCTATTCCTCAATTGCAGATTTTGGACATTCATTGCTGCGCTATGTGCTGTGCTAAATTCGGATTATATCAATTGCAATATGGATTACATTTTATAATAAGTTCAAGGCCAGAGGTTTGATTTGCAAGGATCTGAAAGGCAGTTCTAACATTTCTGTTATATGACTCATATATGAGTTTTACTAGCATGAGAAAAACAATTTTGGTATCCCATGCACACACTGATCTAGTAGTTTGTGCTCTTTGGCATCTGATTTGCCTGCATTTTGTGGTTACGTAACCATCTGTTCTTTAGCCAAGCCCTCGTTTGGTGGTTTTTCATGACCTCTGCGGCATTGGTGTCTCCTCCCTGAGTGCGTGTGTGTGTGTGTGCAAGTGTGAGTGTGAGGGGGGCGCCTTCCTTGGAGTCAAGGGTGTCTCCCAGCTGCTCCTCAAGGTCCCGTGTCAGATGTCGGTGTCACGACAAAGCGTCGCCCACTGAATAAGTGCCAGCTTTCTCTGACCTCATAAACAGATTTCTGAACCATGCCAAGATCAAACTCTTCCAGTATCTATGAGCGCAAAACGGAGCATGACATTTGTTTACCGTTTTAACAACATGCTCTTTTATGTGCGTAAGTGTGTATGTCTCATGTACTCTGCATGTTCTCTTGGCCCAAGGCTTCTTTTTTGGAAGATAAAAGACTATTCAGGCTTTGGAAAACGTCACTTTCTCTTAAGTCGTCATCTAGCTATCTTGCCACTGTCGGCGTGTATAATTAATACGCTCCCTATTCTCTTAATGGGTTCCGATTAGCTGGCCAGACTCCTATGGAGGTGCTGCGGAGAGAGAGAGAGAGTGAGAGAGGGAGTAAAAAAGTGAGAGAGCCTCTGCTCTGTGTGTTCTCCCCACTTCCACCTCAGTTTGCCAGAAGAGCAGTCTTCATATAAAAACTCTGAGCCACCAATGATTGATTGTGACAGAAATATTTATTTTCCTCTCTCTCTCTCTCTCTCTCTCTCTCTCTCTCCCAGGCCTCAAGGCTTTATGGCTTCTCTCCTTTTTTGTCCATCTATTTATTTTTTTTCTCCTCAGAGAACACCATATCCCTCCCTAAACAGCATTGTTGTGAGGGAGAGGGAAATTTCTCCCAATGCTGAGGCTATCAGTTCCATTTTGGAGCTCATCTGGTTTGGCACAGCACTCTATCAGCCTGAAAGCCTCATCATTTGGACCATTATTTAAGGAAGAAACAGGCCTATTTCTTTTTTAGAGGCTCCGAGTGCCCTGATTGATATATGAAGAAGCCTAAATTTTAAACAAACAGATCTCTTATGTGGAGGTGGAGGCCAGCCTAGGCTTGATCAGTCAATAATAACCCAAAAGACTAGTGTGGGCTCTGCATTTCCTTTCTCCTATTGACCCACTCACAAAGGCTCTTTTGTAAATGGGGTGGAACCAAATGGTGATCATTAACTCCAGTCAACTGGAATCAATTATTTTAGATTAAGCCGGTTAACAGTATTTCACCAATGAATACAAAAGCTGGTCTTTGTGTTTTTTTGTTTTTTTTTAAACTATCTCAAAGGTCATTTTATTCCACGCTTAGAAATCTCACTGTGCAGAAGTGATATTGATGATGGCCCAGTGAATACTGTAATACAGATGGAGTCTTGCATGATCAGCCTTACGATGGGAGAAAGGAAGTGGTTTTGTGCCTCGCTGTGATCAGGACGACACACCAAACAAGGTCTTTGAGAACGAGTTACTTTAAGGAGACGGCTTTTGCTGACGTGTCCAAAAATACCATATCCGTCTTGATTACAGGATATTGACTGGGTCGCTGAGGGCCTTGGAGGGTGTGTATTGAATGGTACCCTCAGCATCAAGTGTCTTGGCTGTGCACACAGGTGAATTGCAGTGGTGGCAGAGGACTGGCAATGCTCTCCACATTCCTTATCAACATTTTCATTTCAGCCTCTCTCTCTCTCTCTCTTCTCTCTCTTCTCTCTCTCTCCCTTCCTCTCTCTCTCTCTCTCCCTCCCTCCCTCTCTCTCTCTCTTTTTCTCGCAGTCCTTCTCCCTCCCTCCTTCCCACCCTCTCTCTCTCTGTCTCTCTCTCTCTCTCAGCCCCCCCCCCCCCGTCTGTCTCTTTCTTTCTTAGTCGTTCACCTTAACAGTGTCCTTTTCGAGGTTGCAAACCAAATAATGAAACCAGAAACTGAACACATTGCCAACCCCGGCGTTGGAGGTCTCTTTCTTTCCCTTGCACTGTCTCTTTCAGTCATTCTCCTTAACACTGTGCTTTTTGTGGTTGCAGACCAAGTGCAACCAGAAACTGAATACATTCCAGACCGTGTTGGAAAACCATTAGTGAGTCAGAGTTGTGCAAATTTCATTTTCTAGGGACAGTTGTGTGGGTGTGCCCGCTTCTCATTTTCACACACATGTATAATTTATATGCGTTCAGTTGTTTTAACCTCATTGTCATTTTAGAGGCCCCCCTCCACACACACACACACACGCACACACACACACACGCCCCTTGTTCTCCCCAACCCCCCGATGGAGTCACTGAACCATCCTCTTGAACCTGTCAAGATTTGATACAGGTCATCGTTGACGCTGTTTGTGTGCATCTGTTTGTGTCTGTGTATGTTGGTGTGTGTTTGTGTGTGTTTTGCTGTGTGTGTGTGTGTGTGTGTGTGTGTGTGTTTGCAGGTGGAGTTAGGGTCCATGGTGTGAAGTGAAACTGATCATTGCCAGAGCAGCACAATTCTACCCTATTCGATGCATAGTCGGCACTGAATCTTCAATGGCAAACACCTACTACCCCCAAGTCCTGTTCCGCTACATGTGATAGGTGAGGTCCATAAATCCTCTGATTCAATCAACTTTCTCTGAGGATGCGCTAAGATGCACACCACAGTTTAACTGCACCATTCCTGTAGACATAATGTCCTGCCAGAGCAGGGAGTGATGATTTGACTTATTCCTCTGTGTGTGTGTGTGTGTGTGTGTGTGTGTGTGTGTGTGTGTATGAGGAGGGGAGTACGAGGCCATGTGCTTGGGGAGGCCCAAGTAGTGACCGTTTGTCATGGTCAGTGAAGGCCATGGTGCACTTATGGTCTAAAAAGCTGACTACGCATTCCACAGCCCTCTCTCTGTCTCCCTCTCTCCTCTTGTGTGTGTGTGTGTGTGTGTGTGCGCGCGTGTGTGTGTGTGCGTGTGTGCATGTGTGTGAGTGAGTATATTAGTGTATATGACTGTGTGCTTGTGTACTGTATGTCTATGTGACTTCGGCTGTGTGTGTGTGTGTATTTCTACATCACTCTGTGTGTGTTTGCTTATAAATGTGTATACGTGTGTGAATGCGCTCACTGCAGTAATTGATGGTGGTGGTGTGGTAGCCTCAGCTCTGTGTACACAGAGGTCTTGGACATCAGCAAGGAGAGTCCGCACAGGAGCAGGGATATGTGGACAGGGTCGGACAAGATATTTTATACCCCCCGAGGGTAAACATGTGCATTGCAGAGGACACCAACACTGCTATGGCTTAACCTCTGAACACATGTCCCGTCGACTTCTCCCTTCCCCATTTTACAGTGGTAAAGCATGTCCTACCATAGGAATTACACCTTAAGCCTTCTCACTCTCTCTGCCTGCCCGCCTTAGAACCACAGATAGATGACAAGGCCTTTTCAGTGCTTTACGTTAGGAACAATGGCAGTCGGCACGTATCGTTAATCCATTTCATCTGTACACAGCCGATGAAATAGGATCTCAAGCTCTTAAAATGGGCACTGGATGGAAAGTCTCTGCTGGAACTTATAATTATGTGCAGGTCGCAGGCCGTCCACCCCAACAACCCCCCACCCCCCACCCCACCCCACCACACACAGAAACACCACGTCTCTGTTGTGTGGGCTGTGATTGTTTCTGGGCGAAAGCCACTTAGCAGATGATCAGATGTCTGCCCTTGTCATTAGGGGGGCTTTTGTTTTCGACAGGACACAGCCGAGAGTGGAAACGAAAGGGACAGAACAGGGCAGAGAGAGAGAGAGAGTGGGAGAGAGAAAGAGAGAGTGAGAGAGTGGAGAGAAAGAGGTAGAAAAGCACAGAGAGAAAAAAATGAGTGTGCATGCACATGTGCATGATGATGTGCGAGTGTCTCTGTGTGTGTGTGTGTGTGTGTGTGTGCAGAAAGCATGGATAAGCATAAGTGGATCTTCATATGGACACTCTCTCAGCGCCAGTGTGGAGGGCTTAAATTATTCCGTGTCAAACTCACCCAAAGGAATTACTGGCCGAGCGTTCACACAGAAAAATAAATAAATAAAAAATAATAAATAAATAAAACCCCAAAATTGCCTCCTCCACTCTCATCCCAGTATCCTCTGAGCATCCTTGGCCACCTTCACTTTTTCTGTGTGTTACTCAACAGTTGCATCTCTGCGTGAGATTTCCCGTGGTGTAAATATAGCCCAGACTCCCAGGCCACCCCCACCCTACCACAGGCACCTCTTCTGAACACCCGCTCCACCACCACCACGGCATGCTGTTCCTGGTGCCTTAGTGCCTCACCTTCTATCCAGGCAAAGCCTATATTTTTAACAAATAGGCTGTGTGGTGTGTGTGCGTGCGTTTGAGTTTGTGTTTGTGTTTGTTCATGTATGGGTATGTTGGCCTGCACATGTATGTGAGTGTATGTGTGTGTGTATATGTGTGTGTGTGTGTGTGTGTGTACCTGCATATTTGCATGCATGTGTGTTTGTGTGTGTGTCTGTGTCTGTGTCTGTGTGTATAAGAGAGAAAGAGAGAGACTATCCATGTGTGCACTGTATGTGTGTGGGGATGGCAAGGAGGAGAGTAGGCTATGCGGTGGTTATATGGAAATCATTTCTCAACATGTGATATCTTCATCCAAGTACTTAGCAGTTGCACTCTATGTAGCCCCCTTCCAGTTAGCTCCATCACATGCTAACCACCTCGCAGCCTTGCACAGTAGTAAGCCTGGAGGAAAGGTGAGACCCGCCACCCCCCGGCATTACACACCTCTCTGTCAAAGCAGACAGATGTGGGAAATCACTGAGGCTTCTGGGAAAATTATCGCTCACCTAAGCCCACATAGGCACTGGGCTTCTTGCGGCATTAGCAGTTAACCTTCCTGTGGGTGGCTGCAGACAAAATGAAAGAGGGCTACTTGCATTCAAAACAACCAGAAGTGGCAGGTGTTTTTTTTTCAGTGGGAAAAGTGACCTGCTTTGCTCCTCTTTTCTGAAGAGAGCTGCAGTTCAAACCTTGCCACCGAGAGGCCCTACTGCCTCCGTGATTTTTGGCAATCATTATCTTCTGGAGTGCTTTTTAAACATGCTGTGAGAGAGGACATCTATTTAGATTGCTGGTTATGGACCTCTTTTTTTTTTTTGTCCTCACTGACTCTCGTTAAAAGCGCTGCAAAAGTATGAAGGCAAGTTGCTTGCAAAGTTAATGTGTTGTGACATTGCAGGATGGCAGAAACTGCACAGCGGCAGCGAATCCTGAAACATTCCTATGTTACAGTAAAGACACTGTCGGGTGCTGCTTATGCCTACAGTGTCTTTGCATGTGTCTTATGACAGGGAACATATGGTGGTGTCAGCTCTGCTTATCACACAGAATAGCCCGTGAGACCCAGGAGAAGAGGAACTTCCAGCAACTTCTCCCCTATTGATATCCTAATACCCTAATATGATGATTTGATAGGAGAAGATAGAAGAAAGAAGTTAGTTAGTTAAGTTAATTATATGGCCTCGAACAGGGTGACGGTAAACAGAAGAGGAAATACTGCTGACCACAGTGTAGTCCAGAATAGCTGGTAGTCACGCTGCAAAGGCAACACGTTATGCAAAAACATTGGCACTATGTTCCTCAGATGCCCCCTCCTCGGCAGGCCTTCTTCTAGAATCAAACATGACACGCAGACTGACTCATTGGAGAGCTATGCCGGCCTTCCTGCAACTCTAGCACAAAGGCCAAAGAGGACAGCGGGTCTATGGCATAGAAACACACACTCACAAACACACTAAACATATACCAACAGCTATACATATACTTACAGGCACATACGCATAAACACATGCATGCACACACGCCCTTGTGGCATTTCAGATGGAGTCTTGTCTAGAGTTCGGTTTGAAGTTTTGGAATTCCTCAAATCTATGTCCAGGTGCTGAGTGCTAACAATGGGTGTTGATTTTACATGACTCCTGTGACATATTTCAGCGGATTACTGTAAAAATGCTTCACCTGAAACATCCAGCGCTGGAAGCACTAACAAGTCTGGATTGACCCCGCAAAGCAAGCCCTTCCACCCCCAGCCCAACGGAAACTATGCTGCTTTAGGCCCTGTGCAATTAGACAAAGGTTGTCTGTTCACTCACTCAGGCCTCTTACTCACAGATCTCCAGTGTCAGCAGGATTGGCCTTTCCCAACAGTTAGGTTTTCCAGGCACTTGTGCTGATGCAGGAAGAGGAATACCCAACAGCAACCCCCCCCCCCCCCCCCCCCCCCACACACACACACACACACTCACCCACCTCCTGCCCTTCCCTTCTCAATGCCCCCACTTACCCCCACCCCCCAATCCCCAGATTATCTCATTTCCAACAACCTCTCCCTCCTCCTCCTCCTCCTCCTCCTCCTCCTCCTTTCTCCTCACAGCCAAGTTTAGGCAACTCATCTTGGTGGGGGGATCCCCTACCAAGTGCTGTGAAGACAGGCCAATCTTAACCCCGACCTCTGCACACTCGCTCTTCAAATCCATCCATTTATCTACGCTCACCCCCCCATTGTCTCTCAACCCTCTAGAAAATCCTCTCCCCTTCGCTGGCCCATCTCTGCAGCAAATGATCTCTAATCTCAAGAATCAACATGCTCCACATATGCCCCCCCCCCCGCCCCCCTCCTCTGCATGGTGTCCCAAACAAGCATGGTGTCACAATGTGAGTGCAGACAGGGTGTCTTCTGAAGCAATATGCACATCTACCAGTATGTCTGTTGCCATTGCATGGTTGTAGATGGTTGTAGTTGTAGCTGGTGAATTGGAGTATACTATGCACACAACACATGCCACGGGCTCAGGCATTAACGATTAGGCGATGTCGTAAACAAGATTTGTGGCCCACTGGATAAATGTGAGGGAGGGAAAAGATATACACCCCCGTGGTCCCGAAACGCAAGAGCCGCGCAACGAACGGAGAGCGAGAGCGGCAAACACGTGTTGACAGCCCGGCGACAGGTGCGCATGCAGTCACTCATCTATGTTTAGAAGTGGGCGAGCGAATGAGAGCATTCCTGATGCTTCGCTCTCTCCCACTACCTCTCTCTTTCTCTCCCTCCCTCTCTCTTTCTTGGCAGCGCCAACTGTGGCGTAACAATGCAGCGGCTTTGAGTGACTGACACCCCGGGGCTCTGATGTGCCACACCTCTGAAAGAGGCTCGAGCTGCCTGACATTCGCCAACACACCTACCCACACCAACCCTCCCCTTCATAATCTATTCTTCCCTCTTTCCCTTCTCTCTTTGATTCACAACCCCCACCCCCACCTTCCCAGTTCTTCCCACTCTCAATCAGGTCCATGCATCACGTGTGTGTGTGTGTGTGTGTGTGTGAGAGTGATGTTGGCAAGATCACAGTGAAGTGGCAGAGATCAGAGAAAGCTCTGATAGATGGGAAGGTCAGGGGTGAAGCAGGTTTGGGTCAGATGTTCGGTGAACTAGCAGAAAAAGACATGAGCTAATGCTTTCACTCACCAATGCTCTGCAGCCCATCTACAAATTGACTTCTGCTGACCCACAGATCATGACCACATCACAGCAGACTCAGTAACAAACAATATGTGGGCTTGCTTTCTCTCAGAGTCAATATGATTGTGCGGGGTCAGGCTTCGGTGACCCCTGACCCTCTCCATATGTGTGCTGGAGTCATCATCATTGCACACTTGTTACGTAGATGAGTTTTCCTCTGTTTCCGGCCCTGATCTCAATCAAGACCAGCAATCTTAGCACTTGTCCTTAATTGACATGAATCGCCTGAAGTGCCTTCTTAACTGATTGCTCTCATTGGTTTAGCCATCGTGATATGATTTGCGGGCCATAATTGCCTGTGAGAGTTTAAAGTCTGATGGGCATCCACTTAAGTAAACATAAATAAGGCAGTGAGCAAATCAAACATTCACAAGCGTATTAAATCTTCATAGCATAAAGTTTCCTTATCTGCATGACAGAACTTTGATTTGGTTTGTGCTTATGAGCACACATAGCTTTTGATTGATAGGTTTGGGTAGTGTTGTTGGGACTGTTGTGTATATGGGGTGTGTGTGTGTGTGTGTGTGTGTGTGTGTGTGTGTGTGTGTGTGTGTGTGTGTGTTGGCATTAATATATGTGTCTCTGCATCATAATGTGTGTGTGTGTGTGTGTGTGTGTGTGTGTGTGTGTGTGTGTGTGTGCATGTATGCATGTATGCATGTGTTTCTGTTATAATTCGCGCGTGTGTGTGTGTGTGTGTGTGTGTGTGTGTGTGTGGATGTGCTTGGATGTGCACTCATTTCCTGTACAAAACCTCACTGTAGCAATCCCAACATCATCCAAATAAAATGTACCATTTAAACCCAGGGGAGGGATGAGAACCGTCTCCTTTGATGGTGGAATCTCCATAACAAACATAATGGGGCTAGTCAGATCGGAATGAGATGCGCATGTCTCGATGCGAAACGAAGTGCAGGTCCCCGTTTATGATTTCAAAGTGCCGCTCCTGCAGGGTGAGCACTCTCATTTTGTCATCTCGGTGGCTCACCGCACACACTCCGACAGCCTCAATTCCCATTCACTCAGAGAATGTATGTGTGTGTGTGTGTGTGTGTGTGTGTGTGTGTGTGTGTCTGTGTCTGTGTGTGTGTCTGTGTGTGTGTGTGTGTGTGTTAGTGCGTGTGTGTGTGTGTGGTGGTCTGTTTGTACATGTAGTTTGTGCATTTTCTGTGTTCACCACATTTGAGTATGCTGTATTCCAGAAGTAAGGTGTGTGTTTCTCTCTCTCTCTCTGTGTGTGTGTGTGTGTGTGTGTGTGTGTGTGTGTGTGTGTGTGTGTGCGTGCACTCATTTTGACCTATTACGGCCCGTCTCACGCCGGCACACCAGTGCTTGGCTGGAGCGGAGTGGAGATGTTTGTCAGAGATGACCTGCTCTGCATAAATAAGCCATTCACTGGCCTGGGCCCCTCTCGCTCCATTAGGTGTCTATTAGCTCGTTAAGTTTTTAGCCAGGAACAGGAGGGGAAAGAGGCACTAGGTTATGAATGAAGACATTAAATCTCACCTTTGTTTTGCTATTGCTTTGCGTTCCTATGTTTTCCACTGTTTTTTGAAACTGAAGGCGCTCAACGTACCGAGGCAGAAACAATTTGGGCCTCTCCCTGTGTCTCTCGCAAGTGGCACAACACATCTCTCGCTGTCTCGAGTGCCCTTCTCTGCCTGAGACACTTTTTTATTCTTTTCTCCTTTTTTCTCTCCTTTTTCTCTGGCCCCTTTCAGTGGAGCTTTGGGTGTCAGTTCTTTTTAGGACGCCGCCCTGCGAATGTTGACGGCAGCTGACAGGACCGCACCCGTCCGCCCAGCCAGCCCGCCCCCCGCCCGCCTGCGTGCTCAGAAGAGGAAAAAAAAGTAAGGAGAGGTGACCAGCGTTCGCTTTGATCGCCACGACAGCCATAAACTTCACAGGCCGCTGGGACTTCCACATTTTTTCACACTAGCTCAGCAGGGGCCCTTTTTTTGTTCTGCTGTGGAAACAATTCCATCCATTCAAATCTTTGACGTGCTCTTGCCGCCTGGCCAAGTGCATTTCAAGGAGACCCCCTTAAGAAAGTTATGGTTCCACTTGGAGCGTTTAAAGGGGATGATTTATGACGTGACACTGGACCGTGTGCTCTTGTTTTTGTTTTTGTTTCGGTTACTGTTGCTGCCGGCCGGCCTGCTGCCTGAATGCTTCATCCCAGCATAGTGATCATAGTGATCCCTCTCACAGACAAGTACGGGGAAACTCAACTGTTTCTCATGTGTTCACTCTTAAATCACGCGGGAGCGTGACGACTTTTATGACCAAGTAGCCACATTGATCCATGATTCTGCTTCAGTAGCCACACTTGACCTGTGTAATCTACCCAGGAGGCCTGACGCGGGGTAAAAAAAAAAAAAAAAAACCTTCAAGCTGTCACTGACAGACGAGCTTGTCATTTGTCATACCCTTGCGAGGCCTCTGTTCGTCGTCCATGCGATGCGTTAGTCTCTGAGCAAGGCCTTTGTCACTCCACTGATCTTGCACAGGTGCTCTCAGGGAGGACATGGGTGATCTCTGGTCCTGACACAGGGAGCGATTCTCTGTTGAGTCATGCTTGTCTGTGGAGCTGCCCTCTGTCTCTTTCTATAGTCAAAGTGTTGGTCGAACAGCCTATTAAAGTGCAAATGCAAAGGATGATTCAGAAAGCAGAATGTTTTGTGAAAGCATTTCACTCAAAGAAGGAGAAAACCATGGAACAAAAAACATTTGATTATCAAGGAACTGTTCATCAAGTATTTGATTGGCAGTTGAGAACCGGAAGTGTAATATGAAAATACAGTCTAGTATGTGTTTCACAGTAGATCAGTGATTAGGAAAGATGTTTGTCACAACTCTTGCGGTAAGGCAGTGCAGATGTTCAATGGGTTCACTATTCTGGTGAGCCACACTCGACGTGACTCTCATTTTCTCATATAATACAGAGGAACTAATTCCTCTTATTGCCTGCCATTTAGCAACCTTGGGGTCTTAAACAGGAATTAACTAGCTGAAGGGGAACTTAGCCATTTTGTGATTATGAGTTTGGCAAAGACTGAAACCAAACTGAGGTTTTGAGAGAAACATGCAAAACCTAGAGAAATATGAAGACTTTGAACAGATGTTCAAATTCAAATGTACACGTGAAAGAATTGACCTCCAGTCTGTTGAGTTCCTGAAATAAACTCTTTATTTTTTTAAAGCAATACCCTGCGATAGCCTGCGATTTTTTTTACCTCCGGAGCTCCCCCTACAGGCACCAATAAAAAAAAATGGCAACAACATTGTACATTCTCACCAATCCATGTTTGGTTTGGTTTGCAAACCAAAGAATAGGAGCCAGCAATGATCATTTTCATGGAGTTACATTCACTGACAAGGTAATAAATGTGATTTCAGTTTTATTCAGTTTCTATTTCATTTACGTAACATTGGGGCCCCGTTTTCATATTGCTTATGCTGTTAAGTGATAGAGGGTGCTGAAAAAGCCTTCATTCACCCTGGAAAGAGCCGTATAACCATCGAAGTGACTAAGAAGTGGGTAAATTAACCTAAAAACAGCATAAAATGTTGCCTGATGTATGTCTAATATATATATACTAACTGCGTATCAATATATTAAACATCTCTATATAGAGAGATATACACAAAGATTTTAAGAATAGAGTATGTAGTCATTGTACAGGTATTGCTATACCTTGTGCATTATATGTTTGTTTGTGTGTGTGTGTGTGTGTGTGTGTGTGTGTGTGTGTGTGTGTGTGTGTGTGTGTGTGTGTGTGTGAATTCTCTCCAGCTGCTGTGTGCTGAAAGATGGGGTCGTGTTAGCATGTCAGCAGACTCTGACAGTTTGGTAATTGGGAGCCAAGGCAGTTTCACACGCCTGCTGCACCCTTAGGGGTTCCTTTAAACACTTGGTTAAACCCCTCTATGGCTTCAACTGCTCCAGGGTACTTTCACTTGTTCATTTCAGTCATTCGTTTACTCACTCACTTATTCAATCTCTTCCATCAGCCACCTCTTCTTGTTTCATCTCCACCATCTGAGGCGGATGGAGAAGTGGGTAGGCTCTGGCCTCCAGGGTGTTGCAATGAGCTTTTGCAGAGACAGGATCTGTGTGTCATGTGTGCACTTGGTTATCCAAGCCATTGTCAGACAGCGAAGGCCAACATGATTTTTATTATTTTTGAATATAAAATGACATGACAAAATGTTGTGCATTTTATGTCTTTGGTATCACTTGGCCTACTGTGTGTTTTGCATGATACTTTGGTGACTCCAGAATGTCTTGAATAATATCCACTAAACCACAACTTCCTTGATCAGGTGTTGAAACAGAGAAGTATGGCGTATTCATTTTCAGTTCCTGTACAAAGCTATTTAAATAGCGTGGGTAAACTGGTAAAAAATAACTACGAATTACATTTTGACCGAAACACTGGTGTCGCTGACACCAACATCAACATTATTAGACCGGCACGTCTTACTAGCCAGGGATCTTTTTCAGACAGGCTTCTGTAGGGCAAGTAGTCTGTTGCTATCCTCATTGGCCATGGAGACAAAAGACACTCTCTCCATGATATCACAGTAGGAATGTTCTGACTGTCTAGACACTCAGGAGGTGCCAATGGCAACTGACAGGATAGAGAAACAATCTTGAGCATTTTAGAGAGGATTACATGCAGTACAATCAAGTCATATAATGTATGATATTCTGTGATAGCTGATATGGTTATTATTATTATTATTATTATTATTATTATTATTATTGTATAATGTGGTGGTGTGTGTGTGTGTATGTGTGTGTGTGAGAGAGAGAGAGATAGAGAAAGAAAGAGAGAGAGAATCAATAACAATTAATAAAACAAAACAAAATATAGTTTTATATCTATGTAACACAACAAAGTATAGTTTGTTTTTTCTAGACTTCTAATATCCACCATCATATTGTCATTGGTATGTGTAAGAAATGTGATTTAGTCCCATCTCGTAACAAGACGGACTTCCGAGGTAAGTGAAACGTATTGATCAAATTAAAATGAGCAAATCAATCAACTCAGCGAGCAATTTTTGTATAACTTGAATGACAGCTTTATTGGCCAATAGTGGGGATGGTGGTTGTGACCTTTTTCCTCTCCTAACAAATGGCCTTTATAGCTTAGTTACAGCTGTATGTGACAGCTCAAAGGGCTGAAGAGGTGACATTTGTGAGTTTGAGTTTTATTTTGATGAAAATACTCAGCACACTGTCCTGTAAAGGTGTGTGAAACAGTGAAACGGGCAGGACAGAATAATCCCTATGCAATAACCCTTGCCAAACATGTTTATACTCTGCACCTATATCTGCCTGAATGACAAATGGAGCAAAACAAAGGGCAAGTGTGTCACTGGTACCTTCTCCATCACGAGGTATCAGTATACAGGGAGGAACAAAACCACAGAGCTAAACAGAACCCAGTCCCCCACCAAACCCCCACACACAGACACACACACACACACACACACACACACACACACACACACACACAAACACCTCGCAAGTATTGAAAGGCTTCATGTTTTGCTGTCAGTGCCTATAAAACCATGATTAAGGGAGCAGACATTTTCACTGCTCCCTAGTCAATTTGGGATCACCAATCTAATCAACAGGGTAGGAGGAGCCTACCAGCTGTAAAATTCACCAATCATATTAAGGGACATCAATCACTGATGAGGTTCACCACCCGTGACATTGACTGTGTTTACTGTGATGACGACAGGCACACGCAGACGCTGTGTAGGAAATGCCCTTAAACCTATGAAATTTTAATGGAGGTGTCCACCAACATATCAGCAGAGGACGTGTCATTACTTCTTGGTCCGGAAAGGCCAATACTGGACTGGGCACCCTGGAGGGAGGGATAATTTCAGCTCATATTAAACCTCTTTCCCCCCAAATTATTTGCTGTTTCTCAATTTTACGCATCAATACTTATGTTTTGTGTTGATCAGATCACAACTATGAATAAACGTCATGAAAGAGGGACCGTGGGGTGATGTGAAATTCTTTTAAAAGGATCCCTGGCTAGGAAGACATGTTGGCCTTATCAGAATGACATTGATATCAGCTATATCAAATTTTTTATCTGCTTTCTTTTTTATTAAACCTTATAGAAAATCCTTCAATTGCAGCGCTTGCCGTTGCACTGACGTCTCAATGCTTTCTGGATAAAAAGTGACATTGATATTGATGGTGTTTGTGTACAGCATCAGCAGTCAGCAGCAGCTTGATTGTTTCGCCTTGATTGGACCTTGATTAATGCAACCAGATGATGTCACTTTTTACAACAATGGCAACTTATGAGTGAAACAGTTTTCTAAACTTTTAAGAAAACCAAAAACATTTTGAGTATTTTTAAATCAGGTTTATGTAACTGATGCCAAGGTCAACATGTCTTACTAGCCAGGGATCCCTTTAAAGAACAAACTCAGATATACACACATGTTCATATAACTGCATATATTCACATGTATTAATGTACGTTATAAAAAGCAGTCGGTGAATTATTGTAAGCCAGAGGTCTGGCAGCCTGAGAATGTGTGGCAGTGATTTTCCACAGAGCAGTCTTTCCTCTGTTGAAACACATTAGGAGGTATTCTAGACTTCTGAGAGTGCGTCAGACTTATTTGTGAACTTTTCACAGAGCCTGACCTGATCTGAGTCCAGCCTGAGGCGCCTGGGCAAGGCAAGGCACTGTCTAAGGCCATCCAGCTGTCACAGTCAAGAGCAGGAGCAGGCATACCCAGGGGTGTGTGTGTGTGTGTGTGTGTGTGTGTTGTGTGTTTGTGTGTGTGTGTGGATGACAGAGAGAGAGAGAGTGTGTGCATGATAGAGAGAGAGAGAGTGTATGTGATAGAAAGAGAGAGTGTGTGTGTGTGTGGATGTGTGGATGATAGAGAGAGAGAGTGTGTGTGTGTGTATGTGTGTGTGTATGATGTGATAGAAAGAGAGAGAGAGAGTATGTGTGTGTGTGTGTGTGTATGATGTGATAGAAAGAGAGAGAGCGTGTTTGTGTGTGTGTGTGTGTGTGTGTGTGTGTGTGTGTGTGTGTGTGGTGTGTGTGTGTGTGTGTGTGTGAGGCAATGGCTAGAAGGGTGTGGGTGGTGAGCAGGAAGGTTGTTTGAGAGGGAGGGGCTGGAGGGGGCAGGCAAGCAGTTGTTGCTGTTGCCGTTGCCTCTGCTGCAGCTGCATACAGGAAGAACAAATACTAGCAGACAGCTGAACTGGCAACATTTGAAAACGCTAAATGTCAAAGGCAGTTTGACTCCCCAGTGTCACAGTGGTCATGGGGGGAGGAGAGGAGTTTTGGGAGGGCAAGTCAGGGGAGGAGAAAGAATGAAGGGGAGGATAAAGTCTGTGTGTGTGTGTGTGTGTGTGTGTGTGTGTGTGTGTGTGTGTGTGTGTGCGTGGTGTGTGCGTGTGTGGTGCGTGTGTGTTGTGTGTGTGTTGCGTGCGTGTATGTGTGTGGTGTATGTGTGTGTGTGTGTGTGTTGTGTGTCTGTGATATGAGAGTGTGTCCCAGTCTTTGGGAAGCAGTTCAGAGGAGACTGTCAGCTGGCATGGATAACTGCATTTCTCAAGAGGGTGATGATAATGAACAGGAGATGGCTGTGAAAGATCCAGCCTATGCCAGCATGGACAAGAAGATACAATTGTTTTTTCAGCTGCATTAGTAATCTCTTTCACATGGTCTTCAGGGTTACATCTGTCTCTTAATTGTGCCTGTTCCATCCTATGAGATTTCTTTCGTACTTTCTGTATTTACTTTCTCCCTCCCTTACATAAAATACATAGATTTCAACAAAAAATACACAGTTCTGAATCTTCCATATCACATCAGGATTTCACTACTTCAGTGAAATGTTTCACACCCTTCATACGCGCCATTCATATATAAGTTTTGTCACAGCGTGCTTACACCCAAAATAAGAGCCATCGCCTATTCTAAAACTTCGCTCATATCGGTTGGTCTGCAGAAGACAGCAGAGAGGAGGCTCAGCAGTTCCTCAGGGCTCAGTAGATCTCATCATATGGTTCCTCCATAGCTTGTCTCTCACTGATGTGCAAATGTGAGCTTTACCCCCCCCCCCCCCCCCATATCTACATCTATTTCGGGATTAACTTGCTCGTGCCTGCTCTCCACCAACGAGCCTCCATGCATGGCTGATGCAGTAATGGGATCATGATACAGCCATCATTTTGATGTAGATGCTTATTGGTGGTGTGACAGGCCCATTCATCTATGTGTGTGTGTGTGTGTGGCTGCAGGTGGGTATATTTTTGCGGTAAATGGTAGTGGCAGCCATGTTCTTGGCAAACGCTCTGGTGGCCCCTCATTAGAATTACACTAGGAGCCAAGGAGCCAATCAGGAGGCAGCCATATGGACCATGAGTAAATGGCAAAGCCTCGCTACAGATTCTCATTTTGATGCCCGCGGGCCTCAGCGCAAACCACAGAAACGAGAGCAGGATTTAGTATGGAGCCACTTCCATGGGTGCATCTTATCTTGCCTCTCCCCATTACTCAAGTAACTATCTTATCTGTGTGATGCTGTGTGTGTGTGTGTGTGTGTGTGTGTGTGTGTGTGTGTGTGTGTGTTTGGGGGGCGGTTGGGGATGGTTAGGCCTCCGTTCATGTGCAAACATGGAAAACTTCCCCAAAGCAGCTTCAGCTGTCACAAAGCCCTCCTTAAGACAACAAGGTGATACTTAAAAATCATGCCAGGGGTTATAAACCTGCCAATGGCGCAACCATATCTGATGGAGGAGTTATAAACTAGCCAGAGAGAATGTGTGCTTACGAGGATGTTCAGCTGCAAATCCAATCTACAAGAAGACGGTGAGATTACTTTATGGCCTCTGACAACAATGAACTCCTTTTTATTCAGGAAATGTGTGTGTGTGTGTGTGTGTGTTTGTGTGTTTGAGAGAGGGGGGGGGGCGGAGTTTGTTCACCAAGGAGAGGCTCTATACACTTGGTATGAGTCATCAACAAACACACCTTAAGGGGAGATAACAAAACCACGACAGATAACCTGTTGATAAGCAGGACTGTTGCTGCCCTTGTGAAACTAATGTAAAGGATTGTTCCCCCAGCTAAAATTGAACTGTCAGTGTGTGGTTTCCCTGTTGTGTATTTCTGTTATTCTGTTCTCCTGTGAATTCAGTTCACATGTTCATGTTGACGATACAAACTAAACCAGCAGTTCTTGTCATGTGGCTGTAGAACTACACACTGATAAGCACACCTCAATTCAGCATAGGTACCAATGTGCCATTACACTGTTACACCTGCTGTTTGTGTTTTATCTTCAAAAGGGATATAGTGTGTGTCTGTTGTGGAGATCAGCTCAACGGGCATCATCATTCCTCTTATCTGACAAATAAAAAATAAGCCCAGGCAAAGATGACACAAAGAAAATTGAAAATATCACATGAGCACATATCCATTGCCGAGTTAACTGGCTAGAACCAGCAAAATAAAGAGTACAGGCTTAGAGTCAGCAAGGTTCAGACGGAAACTGAAAATGAGCTATGAGGGAAAACTACACTTATTGACTACACTTATTGAGCAATATGTGTGGTATTTATTCAGCTCGAGCATTGAGAGTTAGGCAGTCAGGATGGCAGGGATGTGGAGGAAATTTTTTTCTGCTTCCCCTTTGAGAGCAGAGCACGGATGATTTCTGCAGGTGGGTTTGAACACACAGTCTTCTCTCTCCTCTTTCTCATCTCTCCTTGCTGAGTTTGTGATTGATAGGCCATCAGGAAGCAGCGGGGGACCCACTGGCACAGGCACGCACTGCTGTCTTTGCACCTCCAAAATGAATTGGTAGATTAGAGGAATTAATATCCACAGGAGCTCTTTTGTCTATCTTTGTTCTCTGCTCTGTAAGAATAGAGAGGTTATTCTAGCGTGGATCTACTTCCGTAAAACAGGTTTCCTTGCCCAAGACCTGCTGCTTTCTGGGATGGCGACTTGAGCACCCCTCCTTCTCCTGAGCCAGTGGTACGACCGCAACAGACATCGTGAGGACTGGAGACTTGGCCCTTCTGCATTCGGTTGAAAGATTGGAGGTCACACGGGAGAAAAAAAATGCACAGTTTGGTGAGAATTGTATTACAGAACGTTCTAGATATTCCATCTGTAAACAATGCCTGATGGAGGGAAAAAAATAGAAATTTGTCATATGGTCATTGTTATGCCAAAAACTGTGGCACTGTGACAAAACGTGATTTTCATGACATGACAGGGCTTCATAATGGCAGCTGAATCCAGTTGTATCCCTGAACAGATGTTCACTCCAACACTTAGCCCTTCTCATGCTGCCCCAGAGGTATGTTGCAAATAATTGTGGGATGGTTTCCTAAGGCACACTTGTGCCAGGGATGCAGATGTGTAGCCTTGCACAATGTCATTACATATTGATTCTGTGTCTCATGGCAGAGGTATTATTGATGGATATCATTAAACATCTTTTAATGGAAAAGTACAAGCAACCTGATGCTGGATCAGGCAAGGGTGACATTCTGTTACAGAAGTGTGTACTTGTAGTCATACACTCACAAATATTCACACACACTCATAAAGGCACACAGACACACACACCTACACACAAAGACTGTTTCTCTCACTCACTCTCTCTCTCTCCTCTCTCTCTCTCACACCACACACACACACACACATAAAACAAACACACAAGCAGACACTCACAAGCAAAGAGCTCATTGTGCATGCAGTGACAGAGAGTAAACATGTCCACATGTGGCTATGCCATTTGTACTCCGACAAAGCAAACACACACTGATGAAAATAGCCTCCATTTTTACCTCAAAACGCCGGGGAGCTTTTTTAACACGTTGTTTCCCAACGTCTCCCGTCGTCTTCCGTCATGAATCAACTCCATTTTTAGGACCGCCTCTGATGTTGCTGTCCCTCAGTCATGCCTGGTCGGTTTTTCCATTTGCCTGCTCGAAGGCTCCTCTCCCTGATCCTGCCACTGTGAAATATGCCTCCACTCCTCCAGCCGCTTCCCTGGGGGAATTGGATGCAAACCAGCAGGCCCCAACAGGAGCCTTCACCCCACTGTTATCGTAATGATAATATTCAGCATTTTAGAGCCTATTTTCGCTGAAGTGAGAATGAGAAACAAAACAGATATGTGAACAGGGAAAGAGATGGAGAGAAATAGCATGTGGTTTGCGTAATAAATGGTCTTTAGCGTTTGTTTGATGCTTTGTAGTTGAGCACACCATTAACACACACACACACACACACACACACAATGTGCATATTTGCTCATTTACACATAGATAACTTTTTGGTTTGCTATTGCGTATGTGTTGCTGCATAGTCAATTGAAAGCTTTGGCAGATTTGCAAACATCTGTGAAGCTGATAAAGCAAGAGAGAGAGAGAGAGAGAGAGAGAGAGACAGAGAGAGAGAGAGAGAGAGAGAGAGAGAGAGACCAAGATCACTTTGTGTTCGACATGAAAGGTCTTTGCCAATAGAGTGCCATCCTTCTCCTCAGACTGACCCATATGGCAGAGACCACAAATAATTTACAGAACAAGGGGATATGTGTTGAGCCTTACTGAGCCCATTTAAAACCCACTTGGCCAGAGGCTGCTAATCCACTGACGGCAAGTCCTTCGAGGAAGAAGCAGATTTCCAAAATCCAGTCACATGCAGAAAAAAAACAAAGACTCATAGCACAATATTCTCTACAATATTTTTGTTTACATCTGTCTGATTAGTCCATGATGGTCCAGTGAACATCATCTTGTAAGGCTGTTTGTCTTTAACCCGGCAGATACTAAAGTAGTTTATCAAAACCAAATTAGCTCAAATAGAAACTTGCCTCTCAAGCAGAATGTAATCTGACATGAGGCCAAAAAATGTCGACCACCGCAGCCCCATAGTATCAGTTATTCAAGCCCCTGCACTTCAGTCACTCTACAGTAAAAATACCAAAAATGTTTATTTAGGTTTAGTTAAGGTTTATTTGGCATGGACAGTACACATTACAGTAATAAACACAATATATGCCAGAGGCAAACATGGCCGAATTTGCCAAGATGGCTGTTTTGCATTTGTTGCCCATGGACCGATGGTTAAAAGCTCAGCAGCACTTAAAAGATGATATACATCATTGTAAAATAAAAGGTAAAGAAAGTGTTTCAAAGATGTAGAGTGTATATATATATATGTATGTGTATACACTGAGTATATACTGCAGTATGATGTCTTAAATTGAATCATGTTACATAACTGCAGTGTCTGGGTTGGTTTGTATGTAGAATTTTGAATGTAGATCTAAACAGTACAAAAGTACAAAAGCACCAGTTATAACCCACGCTCAGTAATATGACCTGATATGACAAAAAAAAGGGCAATTTATAAAACCCTATATCATCAAGTCCCAGAGAGCTAAAAAACAAAGACTTCTGTGGCTGTCCAGAATAAAGCAGCCATCAGATTTTGCTGTCTATTCCTCCTGGATGATGTTATAATTGGTTCATAAATCCCTTGTAGCTGGGTGTAGGCTGGGTCTCGCTGTAATTTTAATTGTCTTGTTCCACTCAATAAAAAAGCGAATAACTTTTACAATAAGATTTCACTTCACTTCCTTAATGACGTTTCCATGATCGAGCTTCAGTGAAACACAGGCCCCTGCTGTGGCAGTGTTATAAAGTCTTTCCATCGATTGATATTTAGGCTGTTGAATCACAGGCGGTTTGGTGCCTTTTGTGATTTTCCCAGCATAGAAGGCCTTTCATTTCATCCACCTCAACCTACCAGGCTGTATTTGAAACAGTCCTATCAGCTTAATCCTTGAATTCTATTCTTGTGAAGTGATTTTTAGCGAATATATGACACAAACATGCACATAAAAATGAAGTATATAACATAGCTAAATCTAAATAATATTTTCCATACGAATTCACCCTCTCTTTGGAGCTTAGACTGCACAAAGTTGTATTCAGTACCAGTTGCTTCCATGTCAGCTTGCTGATTGCACTGTAAATGATTTGATTGTCTGAAGGGTCTGTCCATGCCGACTCCACTCCACTGCAGCTCTTCAAAGGCATGTCTCAGGCTCTTTGATTGCTGAAAGTCACAGACAGATGAGAGACACGAATGATCACTCCTTCATTTGTGTGTGGTCAATTTTACAAGCCTTTTGCAAGGTAGATTAAATTGCCAGGACCACTTGACCAAAGACCAGCCGTGTATGTGTGTGTGTGTGTGTGTGTTCAGTTTATGTGTGAGGCAGTTTGCAATGTGTTCCCAACACAGGGCCCCATGGCAGTTTTATTGATTGTCTTGTTGTTTGTTTATTACCGGGCAATGGGGATAACCAATGGGATTTTCTGAATGACTCCTCTTGCATGACCGACCTTGGCGGGCTCTCTCTCTCTCTCTCTCTTTCCCTCTCTGCCTGGCTCTCTCTCACCTCTGTTCTCTGCTCTCTCATTTTTTTTTCTACAGGCTTTGTGCAAATTGAGAAATTGTGGGCCAACCCACTATGGTAGACTAGATTGGGGATTTCTGTTGCCACGCAGCATGTTTGCAAACCTCAAAGAGCAGCAGGTGCTGCGGACCGTGGCCGAGGGATGGCATGCCACCGTTGGCACGAGGGCACCATTTGTGTGTGTGTGTGTGTGTGTGTAGTTCATCTATTTTTGTCCCAGAGACTTTCCAAAGTTACCGTTCTGTAACCGCAACAGGCTCCGCGTGAACAACTGTAGCCACCATCAATGTCGTCCCTGGCCCACGGGTGCCTTCGCTGCTGAATGGCATCATCAAAAACTGAAAGACTCTGCTATGTGATGTTTGCCTGCACCTCCTGTTTGCTAAATGTGATAATGCCTGTTAGGAATTGGCACTCGGTTGGTTGTATGCAGACACAGACTGGAAACACACAGTGGCCTGAGGTGTCCACTGACTCTGCCTCGTAACTTTGATCCACCCCTCCCTTTAGTTAAAAAAAATACACCAGCATGTAAGCACAACAGCTGGTGGATATTATGTAATTACTAAATAAGTGGCCTGTGTGGTTGTATTCTGGTAGGTAGGTCAAAGACGTGCTACTTTGAATGGAAAATAAGAGGCCTGCTATTAGTCTGTTTTTCATAGAAAATATTTTTATTTATTTATTTATTTATTTATGTTTGCCCAGTGTACAAAATTGTTCTCTGGCAAATCTTAATATCTCCACCCAAGTTCTGTGGGGTTCATTTATACAAAGGAGTTTGCGGTCAGTGACGATGAATTAATTAGGTAATGCTTCTCAGCACCAACAAGGAATTGAGTATTTCTCAATATGTAATCACTGTGGCTGTGAATCAGTCAAATCCACAATCCTAATGTTAAAGAATACCATCAGCTTCCACACAGTTCAGCAACACAGTATATATTTGCCTTCCTCACGAGTTCACCTGCTTCTTAACAACAACACATAAACACATTATTTATAATGGTTTCCAGTTATGACACAAACTGGAAAGAACAATGTTATTAATCACTGGTGGTATACTTTCAAGCAGTCAGATGGTGTGGAAATTAGTTACATTTTGTTTGTTGTTTATGCTGTTTGTTGTTTATGCGATATCTGTATGTGATAAGTCAGATAAGACTGAAGTTATACGGCATGCTTTGATATGGAAATGGGTCTGGATTGTGCATTTTGTAGCTGCGCTTGTTGCAGTCTGGGTCTAGATGAAAGACACCACAGACAATCTAGATGTAGCATAGCTCGGATTGTTGTCAGATCACCAGAGACAACAACGACCAATTGTACAAGCGGATGAAAAAAATACATAGAACATCAAATTACAAATATATTTGCTGGATATGCACAAAAACAAAGTATTAACATACTGAAGTATATTAAAAAAAAAACAAAAAAAAACATTATGTACATGATCAGAAAGAGAACCAGCAAGGTTTGGATGCGTCACATTGCTGAGGTAAAGAAATAACTCTGTTTATGGAAACACATAAACGTCAATGATACCATCATGGCTCATGGATCTCAGTGAGTTTTAAATCATGCAGTGAGGGGATCCTTAGTCACTGGGGCATGTCAGACAAGTCCCATGCCGGTGACCCGTTCCTTACTTTTAGGCACCCCATCACTCAAGTTGAGTTGAAAGGCAGACAGCAAGTCCTGAAGGAGACGTGGAGAGGAGCGGAGGGGGTTAGGGCACATGGCCGAAACCTGAGAGCCAAGGGTTCCGGAAGCCTCGGCTCCTCAGAATATCTGCAGAATGCTTGTCCCTCTGCCTGTTTTTCCAGGATTTGGTTTCACGTCTTGATTAAGAGGGGTGGCCATTTTTAGATGCCTTACCTTTGGGGCGTCTCAGAGTCCTTGTCAGCCCTTTCCCCCACTGTCAGGGACCTGGAGGGATGGGGTTGGGGGTGCAGGGAGGATCGCTTTCAAGGCAGAGGGCACTGGAACGAACATCAGAGGTGGGATGAAAGACTCCGTGACTCGTACTTCAAGCATGCACCCTGTGAACTGTGCCCTTTGTTTGTGTCACCCAGGATTAGGAGGGCATCGGTGAATAAACCACAACATTTAAGGAGGTTCAAAGCTTGTTTGGGAGAGAGGCATCTTCCAGGGGGGAACAATTGAGTGAAGTAATAAATTTCTATGATGTAGTCACAGATTTCATATTTATTGTAAAAGCTGGGCGGAATTTCTTTCACTCTGAGAGTTTTTTTTTATCCCCCCTCTTTGATGGAGTTTCGGTCAGCATCACCCATGTTAGGCTTTGAAGAGCCAATCACCTTGATGGAGGATGTCTGGAAGGAAAGTTACACCGAAATGCACAATCCAACCACTGTGTGTCTGTCTGGTTCCACCAAGTATTTTTGGCCAGGGGTCGGTGCCTGTGGTGTTCCGAGGCTTGTTTATCTTCATCAGTTTTTCCATCTCAATCCTGGCCCTCATCCCCTCTTTCTCTCTCTCTCTCTCTCCCTTTCTCTTACTCTCTCTCTCTCTAAACGTGTGTTTTGGGCACGTCCCCAGTTGAATTTGGCAACATCTCCCTTTCTCTCAGTCCAATGTACACGCTGCACCTGTCAAGCCTCGTAGGACAGTGCCGCCTTCATCCCCCAGTGGGAAAGGAAAGCTAACCCGTGGTCTGACTCTAGGCAAGAACGAATGAATCGCTTCTTGTTTCGATCAGTGGAAACACTTTCCTTTCTGCCAGTGACTGAAGTGGGCAAGATTCAGCTAGGTCTGTCTTTAGGCCAGCCTACAATTTCACTGTTTTACACTCTAATGTGAACTGCGTGCTCCACTTGTCTGTGATGCCAGTACACTCAGTAAAATCAATAGGCCTAGCTGTCCTAGTGATGAATTAGCTGTAGTTAGGTGTGAATGAATGTCAAAACACCACAGACAGCTTGTCATTTCACCGGGGCTGGAGAGCAATGCTGAAACAAGCTAAAACCAAATCTAATATTAATACACTTCCTATTCTGTGATTGAAATACATTTCCCTAATGCAGGGCAATCTTCTCACGCTTCTCGCTGCTGGTCTATTTGTAGTAGGTGGCAGTTCAAAAACATCCGTGGCAAAACCTGGAGGTTTTGCCATCCACAGTCATCTAGCTCCATTGCTAAAATAACCTCAGCGAGATTGCAATCCCCTCGTGGTGCACATAGTCCAAGGATTTACTGCCCAGCTCCGAGCTGATGAAAGCTCGGGAAAGATATACGCCTCTGCTTGTGTAGAGTATTACAGATTAAACTCCAATGTTATAAATGTTTCCTTTTGAGCTGTGTCCACCTTGTCATTGGCATAGGAAATTGATAGCCCCCCCGAGGACCAAGAGCCATCATCTCAGCCTAGCACACAATTTACTGGGTTTTAATGAGCTGTGTGATCAGAAGATTACTTGTCTTGATCTGATCTGATTATTTTACGACTGGGATTTTCATTGTTTTTAAGCACCGTTGTTCTGTCTGATTTCTTTTTGAAATCCCATTAAATATTAACCGTGGTCTTGGACACCTAATAAGTCCATTTAAATTAACTGAATGATGAAATGGATTTTAATCAAGAGTCACAACTGGGCACTTTCTCCTGTGTGTCTGAGAAACGGTGTTTCCACGAACAGCAGTGTCAGTGGTGTTGTCAAGGTGATAGCTAAGAGCGTCCTGAGCACAACACACAATGGCAGCTGTAAACCTGTCCATTCCACTCTTGTTAGAACATTCCCTTAATCTGCGCCTCATTCTCGTTCTTTCCGATCTGTTCTTAGATCAGTTTCTGCGCTGATTCAGGTGCCATGGATGGCATCAAATGTGGTTAACCAAATCCTGTTACAAGGAGGGATAATGAAGTCGATGCAGTCACAGTTGACGAGCGGCATGGCTGTGCCACTCATTGACATTCAGTGTCTGCTTTTCTAATCAGTCAGGCAGCCCACAAATGGTGTGAAGCCCAATGTCATTTGTTATCAGCCTCCTTGATCTTGGTCTCAGATCAGTTGCACAGGGTGGTGGGTTAAAAACCAGCTTTTCAACATGCAGATGTGTAACAGCATTTCAATTTAAGATTTGTTCTCTTTGTCTCCTTTTCTTTCTCTTTCTTAGCCTGTGTCTGTGGCCATATTCTCCTCACACGTTTCCCTGCTTTACTCTGTCTCAGTCTTTCACTTCATGTTGGGTTATTTGATTTTAAGAGGGGGGAATCCCAGAGTTATCTGATGTGCGGTTTGCTTCAGGCTGGCCTTTTCTTCTGTGACTGAACGAATCCAATCTAATCCTATTCTCACAGCTACTCCTCTTTAAAGCATCCCATCCAAACTCCCCCCAACCACCCCTCTGACAGCGTGTGACATCACTGACAGCTGTACTAATTAGGTTGATATGGTAGGTTTTTTTTTTTTAGCATGGATGTATTCCGAAGGGAGAGAATACAAGTCGTCTCAAATGACGTTTGAGAAATGGCACGACACACAATATTTCTGTCTCATTTGGGGGGGATGAAGCTTCTTCTGCCACTTCGGTGACAAGCCGTGGAATAAACTCTTTAGCTGCCACTGAAGCAGCATGGCTGTGTCTGCTCTGCTCGGAAAAGGCAAAGCTTAATTCAGCTGTACAGATCAGGTTTTTCTTTTTATATTTGGGCTCAGCGAGAGACACTTGCATCCAGAAGGGAAGGTATTTTGTAAGGTATATTTTAGATAAAAGTAGACAAGAGAAGGTTGTATCGCTTGTTAGTGAGGTTTTTCTTAGGGCAAGAGCACAGCTATGACTCGATACTCTTCAATTTTCCCTTCCAGTGTTTTTTTTAAATATATTGTTTGGATTATTAATACCTGTAATCAGATAGGACAGTTGAGATATAACAGGAAATGAGTGGGAGAGAAAGAATCGGGAAATGACCCGGGTCCCGGGCTTTACAGTATGGACGCCTTCGCCAGCTGTGTTACAGCAGCCCCATTTCCCCTACAATTTGCCAGAGCCTCTGAACAAATAACAAAGTACCAATCACAGCCTTTCTTCCATGTCTTCCTGCCCATCAGGCACATACTGCACATGTGGTACATGGACAAGCACGTCCCTACAGTAAGCACCCTTGATGTCTTGAAGAATGAATATTCTCCTCCTCATCCTCTCCTCCTACATTTGAGTTGGAAGGCTTCTTAGCAGTTCTATAACTCTCTATAGCATTGATGAGCTACTTCTACAAAATTGCTTCCTCTGCTTCCTCACACACTCACTCATACACACACACATATCATCAATCCACAATTCCATTTATCAGTCCCGAGTAACATGTTAGCAAATGCCAAATTACTGTAACTTTACAAGCAGTTGCTTGTGTTTTGATCACCATAATGCTGTCAGAGTGCACAATCATGATTCATGATTTCCTGTCACTGCCAGAGCCAAAACTCTTCCCTCCTCCACTATGCTCCTGAAACAGCTGAATGTCCTTAAGCGTCTCCTTTGTGTACAAAACACCTGAATATCCTCAAAGGTCTCCTTTGTGTACAAAACACCTGAATATCCTCAAGCGTCCTTGCTGGCAGTGATTTTTGTTTATCTTTCAGTTTACATGTAACATAAATAAAAAAGACATAATTTGTTGGTTTGTTATCTATAATTTGATAGCCTAGGAGACTGGGAGATTGCCACAAACTCTGGCACCCTGTCCAGACTCATTCTCACTCTCAGTCAATGTCACGTGTTGTTCTGATCAGCGTATCCTCGTGTGGCAAATCAACCATATATAAGCTTCTCTTCATGAGAATTAATTATCCCAGTATGTCCCTGAAGGGTGCCCGTATGTCAGTGGTGTCTCACATGACACCGTATATGCCCTAAATTATGCCTGCTGCACACTGCAGTTTTCTTCTTTTTTATTTCATAATTGCTGACATGGTTATCTCTGTAGCACACGCATTCTGCTCATCAGAATGATACAGGCATGCATCACACCAGATTGTGCCATTGTTTTATCCCTGCATATTTTATCCTCCCTCTGCCTGTCAGAAAAGTAAAGTTATCTAATACTATCACTCCTAACTGTAAGATTTATGGAAGATGGTTATGGTTCTGTAATATATGTCTGGATATCTTGAGATGGTGTTCATGTGGCTGCAAGATGAACTGGTGGCACAGCATGTGAACAACACCAAGGTCTCAGGTCAGATCCACAGAGAGCAGACATGCTAATAACACGTACTGAGACGTCATGAAGGATGAAAAGGGTCTGTTATGTGATTAATGTTAAATGCAGATCAATTTTTCAGTCCCATCAATGATGGATGGCAGATTATGCTGAATGATGGGGGGGGGCTTGAGATAGCAAATACAGAATCCTTCAGGCTCTTAAAAATCAATGTGAAAAGTAATGTTTGTCACATGAGTTTCATATATCTGACTTGCATGGTTTTACATGTTTTTACACAAGAAAACTATCACATGCTCCAGGAATCTTTTTAATTTTTCTGTTAAATGGTTCATGACAGATAAATTATGTAAGATCAGAAGAACAAAGGCCTTGCATCCTAAACCTGTCTTGAACGTAGGACAGAAACATTAATAAATGGTAAATATTGCGAAACTACAATTAATCTGACTCCATAAAATTAGTAGGTTGGCCTTGATTACCAAGTAGTTGAGCCAGCTAAAAGCACAAGAGTGTCATGGCACAGGAGAAGAGAGACATGAACTGGTGGAATAATGGATAATTTATTTAACAGTAAGCCATAAACTCAAATGTATCAGTAGCAGTTAAACTTTATGAAAGTCATAATCAAATAAAACATAAACAAATGAAATAACCAGATAACCCCAAACAAGAATAAATCAAGAATGTAAAGAAATAACCCCCCCCCCCCCCCCCCAAAAAAAAAAAAACAAGAGAGAGAAAGAAAGTGTGTGTGTGTGTGTGTGTGTGAGAGAGAGAGAGAGAGAGAGAGAGAGAGAGAGAAACAGATAGACAGAAAGGAGAAGGCCCAAAGAGAAAGATGACCTCGCAACAGTGAGAGAGCAAAGAGTGAGAGAAAAGGTATGAAAGTCCTGAAAAATGGAGGAGATGTGTCACTGATCCTCCACTCGGCCCATTGGCACAAGCCTATGACACCTTAACTAGTTTGCAATTAGTTGGCTGGCCTATGCCAGTGAAAAATTCAAATTAGTATACAGACTACAATGTAGTCATTTGCATATAAATATGTACAGATACTTTGGTGAGACTGCAGCCCACGTTCCAAGGATTAGTTCAAGATCAAACACAACAATAGTATATTAAACCAATACACTTACCAGATAAGAGATGAATCATTGGTAACCACAGCCAGACTTCCTTTTGTTTGGGTGAAGGTCAAGTCCTCTAGCTGGTGCTTAATGGTCATTGGTCTCCTATGGAGGGGCACACAGTAAGTCTTTGTGTAGGCACATGGCAGATGAAAATGTGGCTTTCAGTAAATGTTGCCTTACAATCACGATGAAGATTTTGTATGCTGTAATCGAGAGCAAGCGCTTTATGCATGGATATATGGACATATCGTCACATTCATAAAAAACAATAAATATCAATGCATTTAAATGACTAGGATATCAATTTCAGTGGGTGTGCAGTCATTACATAACAGATAGAATTGATGATTCATCAGCCTTTGATAGTTCATGCATGAATCCATTTATACTGAATGAGTATATCCAGGTCATTACATTTGGTCCTAATCTATAATCCTAAATGTTATAATTGATCTTCATAATTATTAGACCTCCTCATTGTGGAAGATTGAGATGTTTAGAGTTTGCTGTGTGCTCCTTGGCAGTCTCACTGCTCTTGCAACAGAAGGCCGTCGCTGTTTGAGGATCCAATGACTTCTCTGACATAAGAGGAGCTAATGGCAGTAACAGCAAATGCTGTTAGCTGCCAAATTAACTGTGGCAACAAATGTACCATGATCATTTGGACACGATTAACTGTTTGGTTAACTGTTAAATGATTAGGTCTTATGTCATTTACAGCAATCTGGCAAATTAACTTTTCAAATTAGCAATGATGGTATGTCAACAGTGTGATGATAGCACCACCTGCACCTGCACATCCTATCAAAGATTTGGTGTGCAATCAATGCACATGGAATTTCTAAATGGAAGTTCAGGTGGAGACCCATAG
The DNA here is from genome assembly GCA_015244755.2 of Tenualosa ilisha. Lineage (NCBI taxonomy): Eukaryota > Metazoa > Chordata > Actinopteri > Clupeiformes > Clupeidae > Tenualosa > Tenualosa ilisha. Next base: position 1,474,790 of record PYXC01001083.1, read on the forward strand.
GCAATCTATGGTGGAGACATATTTACCACAACAACAGTATCAAGCTCTGTCAGGTGACTAACTGCATTCCCAGCTTCAAGCTACAGTATTGCTTGGGTGCTTAATATGAATTTACCACCTCCTCTGACGCCTCTCATTTTTCTTGGTTAGCAGTAAAGGGATATTATGTTTACATTTATGTTTATGGGTTCTTGGCATGACCCACATTGTTATATTGTACCATAATGCATCTACCCTGGCTTTCATGACAGATTACCTCAATTTGAGCTTGAGCTTGGTCTGGATACTTCTGTCTGTCATCCGTCATCACTCACTTCTCTGAGGTGGGTTCAACAAATGCAGATCAAAATGTCGCTATTGGTCGTTTTTTGATTTTGGTTTCAGGTGTTATAAGCCCACCTTCATCACATCAGAGACAAAGGCCATTTTTGATTGATCTCAGACAAATGAAAAGAAGTACGAACAGTCCTGGTGGTGGCTGTACTGAGACGCAGAGCGTCATGAATTCGCTTACCTATAAGAATGGGCTTTCCATAGTACATCTATTGGCCATAGAAGATTAGAGATACAGTTCATGATTTTCATGTAAAGATTTTTTGGGGGTCAAAATTTGTGAGTTGCTATTCTTATGGTCATCAGGCTGTCAGTTCTGTGTGTGCAGTTAAAAGAGGAACCTCCAGCGCTCACATCCAGTTGAGCAGCCCGGTCTTTGTAAGTGAGCAATGCTTAATTTAATTTCATTAGCAGCTGAGCTCCTCAAATTTAACCTTTTGCCAAACTCAAAGACAGTACCTTTAAAGGGAGGTTCATGAATGTTATGTGGACAAAATTACAGGGTTTTATTTGTTTATCCAGTTTTTGGTTCGGTATGTTGAATGGTCATGCCAGATATTACACTGAAAATGAAAAGGAAATATCTACTCTATCAAATTTCTCTCCCTCCCTCTCCCTCCCTGCCAGTGTGTCTCGCTCTGTTTTTCCATGTTTGCCTTAATCATTCTGCTAATCACCGGGATCTCCTGATGATTGGCAGGCACTTCTTTTCTGACGAGCACCATTTAATTCAGCCACCACCTGTGTCCCGATTCTAACGCTGTTTGTCTTTTCTCCAGTCTTATATGATTGCTTTTTGCTGCTGCCCCATTTGTTCAATTGTTTGGCTAATTATAGCGTGGTCACATCACTATTTAGCAGTTATGCAACACACACACACACACACACACACACACACACACACACACACACACACACACACACAGGGAGACATATTTGGCACTTGCAACAGTGAGGGGGTCCACCCTGATGAAATGCCCATTGGTGCTTAACTGGTGCTCTGCTTAATTAAAAGTTCATGGTGAAAAATTGTGCGCAGTTGATTGAACCAAAATCTATGTCATATCAACATGAATTTGTCAGACTGTTTAATGAACAAAAGTGACATTTGAAATAAGAATGTCAGTTGATTGGTATCAGACTTGGTGCCAACCCTAAGGATATTTTTGAAGTTCTCCCTAAGTACATTTTGTGATGTTGCTTGTTTGAAATGATGGACGATCAAAAATAAACAAAGGTTAGCACAGCAGTGCACTGCCCACCTATAGTGGTATCAGTTTAATAAATAGTGTTGAAAAACAGGGCATGAACATCCAAAAGAGTGACTGCTTCCCCCAAGAACAAATACATCCAGTCTGGCCAGTATGTTGCAAACACAGCATGGGATCCCCCAGGATGGGTCCATATTTCACTGAGCTGCCTCATGATGCACAAGTGGAAAGCCCCTTACTAATGGCCTCTTTCACACAGACACCCTGAGACACACACACACACACACACACACTGAGACACACACAGACACACACTGAGATACACACACACACACCCACTTGCTCACTCCCTCGCACAGAATCATGATCGCTTGCCATCACATTCTCTCTTACAGACACACACACACACACACACACACACACACACACACACACACACACACAAAGACGCATGCACATACCTTTGATAAATTGTCTTCCCCTGTCTGTCAGTACCGACCTTCTTCGTCCCCTTTAGGCCAGCTGACAGTGGAAGACATATTGTGTTCTGAGGAGGAGCAGTGCAGGCACAGAGTGAAGTGGAGCAAGTGAGAGAGAGAAAGTGTGTGTGTGTGTGTGTGTGTTTGAGCACTTTCACACACACGGCCGTCACCCATGACGCTTACGCCTCTCAATCATCCCCCCTGCGCCTCAACATCCATAAGTGAATGGATCCAATCCAATGGATTAACTCTACGCCCGCTGATGCTGGTCATTCTCCAGTGCCAACCCAGCTCTCCGGCCCAAGAGTTCAAAGGTAAGACCAACACAGTACAACGCTCCCAAATCTGTACAAATAGCCAATGCAGTTTCAGTTAACAAGAGTTTATCCTGGGGTTCCATGCAAGGATCCCCCTCTCCCCCCAAATAAACAAATGTCTCTTTCTTCAGTGGAAAAACAAAGGAGTGATATATGAACGGTTGAGTCAGATAACCTCATCCCACACTGGAATCACAGTAGCAGTAGTATGTTTCAGGCAGTAGCATGGCTGTTATGTGGGTGACCACAACATTTCGTTTTTTCTGCCAAACACGGGATTTAGCACACTGAATGTTAGCCAGTGAGTCATGCTTTTGACTCTTTCCTGGGAAAGAAATTCATGACAAAGTGGCAGATTTGGCCTTTGCTCATGCAGACCAGTGTGTTGAGGGTGTGTGTGTGAGGGGTTGAGGGGTGGGTGGGGGCATGGGCCAGATGGGGCACAGCTGGTCCCTGCCAGTGTGTGACAGAGGAGCACCACCAGCCAAAGATTCATCCATTCATCATCAATGCCACATCTGATGATTGCCATGCCAGCCTGCAGACCCAGATGGAAATGAAGTGCAGAAAAGTGCACTTCTCAAAGGTGCTTAGGGTCCAGAAATGTGCTTTGTAAAGTGTTTTTGCATGTACTATGCATCCTATTTTGGAACAAGTTAATGCATTGACAGTATGTTTTAAGCACACGCAAAATGCTTTGCCATAGTCTTGAAAGAGAGAGAAAAAAAAAAAAAAAACATGCCCCGTTCACTTAATTTTAGTTGCTGGTTCACTATTTGATAGGAATGTAAACCAGTTTTCACAGTTTGATACACTGTGAACCAGCGAAATGTCGATACAACTGATACGACTGCATGGGGATTTATTTTGGTTGAGAAGAAAAGTGAATCGCAATACTTTTTTTTTCATTGTTATTTAATAAGCGAGCCATATCTAAACCACTTTCTGCAGGCTCGCTAAGAGAGAGATAGCAAGCATCACAGCACAGCAAACCTGGGCACAGGCTAAACAACTGCCATCCACTTTGTGCAAACACCTGCCATCACTGCAATACGGTAACTGGAGATATTTCAGCTAACATGGGTGATCGCTAACTTAGGCTGTATGACATAACAGACGCCTGCACGGTATTATTATTTATCTATTTATTTTAACTTCTTTTAACTTTAATAACTTTTTTTTAGTATTTTATATATTTTACTTTAATACAATGCTAGTGTGAAATATACTTTCCTCACGTTTAGGATATTTAAAATGTGCCACAAACATATGAAAGTGCACCGCTTTTCCACTAGGGAAGCCCAGTATCAGACATGAAGCATGGACATTGAATAATCTTCTCTGCTAAATTATACCTCACAGCAAAAAAAAAAAGTATATATATGTATGTATGTATGTGTGTGCGAGTGTGTGTGTGTGCGTGCGTGCGTGCGTGCGTGCGTGCGTGTGTGTGTGCAAAGCAACCAAGTGTTTGTGAAAGACATAGACAATAAAATTATTGTTATCAGTAGGCTGTTTTTATACAATGTGAAGAGGCAAGACAACATACTATTTCCATATGTGAAGCCAGGGTATTGATTAATGGGTGTCATGCTTGTTTTTGATGTCTTGACTTTGAGCTCTACCAAGAAGACCGCCACCACAGATCTGTGTGGATGCGATGATGAGTGGACCAATCAGACGGGATTGTTGACAGCGGACACATCGGCGACACAATGGTAGGCAGGCCAGCAGGAGCAGCACCCCTCTGGAGGCCAAACTAGTAGTGATAAATTAGCACAGTAAAGCGGTAGATTAAGGACTCAGTGTCTCCCCTCCCAGCTCGGTTGGACGCTTGCCTTTGATGTCTGCAACTACGTTGGAGAGACATGCGAAAAGGCTTAGCAGTGAATAAATGAGCCAAGTGCGAGTCTCATGCCTTCAAAATACTGCCCAGTCTTTTTTTTGTTTGTTTTATTCCTCTTTCTTTCTCTCTCTCTCTCTCGCACTCTTTCGGTCCTCTTCCTCTGTCTGTCTCTCTCTGTGCCGCCTCTCCATAGCACTACAGAAGACAACCCTTTTTTGACTTCTTCAGGCAATCCGTCGGAAAAAGAAATGGTAGTATTTTTCTTAGCACTTGTGGGGCCCCTTTCTCTCTCTCTCTCCCTCTCTCTCTCTCTCTCTGTCTCTGTCTCTCTGTCTTTCCCTCTCTGCCTCAGCTCTCTTGCTGTCTGAGTGGATTTTGGTGCTTAGGGGTCGGACAGCTATATCAACACGGGCACCTTTCCAAGTACAAAAAAACCACATCAGAAAAGGGCAGCCTGAGAAAAATGGTTCTATGTACATGTTTATATTTAGCTAATATAGGATGCCTGCTGGGTAGAAGTCACAGGAGAGGGTATGGCTGTGATCATAAGTAATAAATTGCTCTTTTGCTTGCCTGTGAGATAGTTTGCATTAACTCCTTTACTTCCCTGCGTAGACAAACACAATGCAACATCAGAATAAAAAAAAAGCTTATAGCTTAGCCTATATATAAACTCTGTTCACAAAGCCTTAGAAAAAGATAACAGTTACAAATGTGTGGGCTGGTTAAATGTAATGAAAGATGTTGGATTTTTTTTTTCTTTTTAAAATTGGGTGCTAGCAAAGACAGATGGATTTCCATTCACACTGCCTAGGAGCTGAGGTACCCAAACCCATTTTTTTTATTTTGGCAGGAAATGAGAACAGATTTCATTCCAACGCCATGAATCACAGACAATTGGCTTGGAAAAGAGAGGTGCTGAGAGAACTGCAGGAGGTTAAATGAGTAAGGTCTCCGCATATCACTCAATACAATGGTCAGGCATGGCCACCGAAGGCAAAGATGATAGACAGAAAATGGATGCTAGGTAATGCCTGTGGCACAGAGTGTTAACTTTATGTGAGCGGAGATGCTTGCGAGGGATAGAGAGGGGAGGAGAAGGTGAGAGAGAAATGGAGCATGTAGTGTAGAATAGTAGAAGTCTGTCTGAGGGTGGTAGAGGGGTGTGTGTGAGAGGGGTGGAAGGTGGAAGGGGAGAAAGTAAATGGATTTTGTCCCCAAAGGCCAATCTGTCCCTTTCACCTCAGATTAGAGTTTCTCAGAGAGGCACCCAGGAAACTTTCCGCTGAGTTGAGTTTTTTTTTTTTTTGACTGACGCCAGATGAAGCCAATGGAAAGTTGGCAAGTCTGGCTCCCAGGCACCGATGTCACCCCGATGCTCCCCCAACTGTGCCACAAAATGCTCATGATGACACGATGTAAACGATACACTGATTACCGCTTCCTACGTCATGGGTAATGGGGGCGTAATTCCACAAACACTCTCCACTGACTTTGACCTTCGTGACCTCAGAGAAAACAACAAAGCAGAGTTGGACATTGATATGTATTTGATTAATTGACATGAATTCCCCCGTCTCCAATGCGCTATGTACTGCAACACATTTATAGTGCTCCAGAGCAAGAGAAGCTGTATTTGCATTACACACACACAGAGTCAGACAGACCAGAGACAGAGGTCATTTTTAATCCTCTTATCTCCCCACTAGTTGCAGTTGGTGACATATACTTGCATATTTTTTTGAATAGCCAAAATATCTGTAAATAGTCATGTTCACGCTCCCCACTGTTGGCTGCATTTTTTCTGTCTGTCAGCATTATTGGAATGTAATGTTCTCTGAGCTTGTGTCTGTCGATCAGGTTAATGAACCAACTAGAGGATGGCCCTTATATCAGTAAGGAAAATTGTTGATGTCCATACAGTTAGAAATGTGTGTTTGTATGTGTGTGTGCGTGGGTATGTGTGTGTGTGTGTGTGTGCACGTTAGTGTAAGTGTGTCTGTGTCAGTGTCTGTGTCAGTGTCTGTGTGTGTCTGTGTGGAATTGGGCCACCTAATAAGACCATGCTATTAATCACCCACCGTTTTTTCATGAGTCGGATGGGATGGCAGCTCTCCTGGGGCCGATGAGCCTTTTGCACTTTGCTAAAACCAGGTTTTTATCATCTTAGCGGCTTGTTCAGTGGAGGCCACTTACCACTTGTCAGGAGATTCGTCTCAACCCGCCAGCTCAGACTAAATCAGGCACTTTCTCTAATCCAAACATCATTCACAAAACACTGAGGCATCTGGATGTCTTTGAGAGCATTCAAGACAAAATCTCATTAATGACATCTATCGCTCTGGTTTGATTGATAATGTCTCGGCACTCAGTGGTATAGTCGGCTCTTTGATAGTGTGCCAACATAATCTGTCACTCTGCTGTCGTTCTCGTTGTAATAGCCTCCATGAGCAATGAATCGTTCCATTGTCAGCAGCTTTGTGCTGCTAGGCCATTGTACATGTACTAACATATTTGTGCCCTAGGCTGCCGTAAGGAGATCCAAACTCAGTGTGGTGGAGTCTGCATTTCTGGAGAAAAGTTGTTGAAAGGTTGTATTAGTGCTCAACAGCCAATTCAAATAATGCCACACCTTTCCTTTTCCTGTTTATGAAGCAACATGTTTACTGGCCAGAATAAAGTATCCTATGTGTTGACTTCAACAGCCAATTACTATTTTACTTATGGCTTTTAGTATATGGCTCGGTCCAAACAACTGGCTAGAAAGCCAGCTGAACTGAATTGGATTATAACTGCAGACTACTCCTGGCCTTAAGTTTCACACATGGCAACCCCAATAAAACACAACAGAGGAGTTTCGCCCCCAAACTACCAGAGTGTGAATACATATTATTTTTTGTCAGTGCATGTGGTCAGTGATATTAATGTCCTCATTTGAGGAACTGGACCAATTTCTTTCAGCTGTGCCTAGTCATGCACATGAATATTCCAAGAAAAAATGGGTAGCTTAAATGAGAGATAATTTTATACTTTCCCACACAAAAACAGCTCACCTCTGGGCCCGGTCAAGGCTCTATCAGTTATTTCCTGAAAGGCAATTTTCACACGTAATGACCTAATTGGATTCCTGCTCAATGCTGGAACGTGGTTTATATATCAGTGAGATAAAATGGGAGATTGGGAACAGTGGGAGGGAGTGTGACACACACACGCATACTTTGCCTCTGCCAGGGAAGCTTCTCTGCTCTGTTTGTGTGTGTGTGTGTTTGTGTGTTTGTGTGTGTGTGTGTGTGTGTGTGTGTGTGCATTTCACCACTGAGGGAGGGAAGGTCATTTCCCTATCCTTGGCCACCCACCTTCAGTAGGCCAATCATATAAAGGCACAAATAGCAAATGTACCATCACACCAAGGCCAACATTCTTCCAGCTTATAGCCTCAAACGCTCACACACATGCACTGAACATCTAATTCTATAATTCTATTCCGCCTCCGTCATGTAAACAATAGACGCTACATCCCTACAGAGAAGATCTCCATTGCAATACATCATAGTGTAAGGTGTCACTGTATACTGCAGACTGCATTCCTAACAGACCTAAGCACCACATTCTGAACACATCATTGTCAGCTCATATGGAGAAATGTCTAGATTGTGTGTGTGTATGCATGTGTGTGTGTGTGTGTTGGTGTGTGTGTGTGTGTGTGTGTGTGTGTGACCCACTTTTGCTTCGAGAACCGCACTGAAAGTATGTTGTGAGCGCAGCGGTGAACTCGCCTGGGCAAGCCTGCCACATGGCTCTAATCCCATAAAGCGGAACATGTTCGCTTAAGAAAATAAACCACTGCCAGCGTGGCCAAGTGCTGGGCAAGACACTCCAGCAAGGCAGCAGCAACACACACACTGGGAGAGAGAGAGAGAGAGAGAGAGAAGGAATAAGAAAAAGAGAGATTTGGATTTCTGACAGTCATTCATTAAACCGGTTTGTCACACATTTTCTTCATCCAACCATTAGAGCACAAGCGGAGATAGTGAGAGGGACAGGCAAAGAGCCAGAGATGGAGAGAGAATGAAAGAGGACTGAGAGAAAGGGGGGAGACAGGGGTTTTGACATTTAAAACTCATTTATTAAACCAGGTTGTCACACTTTTACATTAATTGGCCATTAAAGCAAAACAGCGACAAAGAAATTGACAGAAAGAGAGAGAGAGACAGAGAGAGGGAAGGGGGGGGGGGGTGCTAGACAGACACAGAGAGGCAGAGAGACAGAGATAGGGAGATGAGGGGGTGGTTCCCACCAGACACCAAGAGGCGGGGAGGAAGGCGCATTAGAGAGCAGCCTCGGAGGGCCGGTGATTGACAGCCTCAGGCTCCCCGGTGCTAGTCTGAGTGGCAATCCTGGGAGCGCGGGCGGACGGGAGGAGAAATTGCCCATCAGTGCCAGACGACTGCCTTTAAATTGTGAAAAGGCTCGTTGTTTTGCTTACTCACTCGTTCACTCTCATTCTGCTGCTTTGTCCCCCGCCTCTGTTTTGATCTACTTTTGTTTTTCAGGGCATAAAGATTGGCAAATTTACCCATAACGGTGAATAGTTCCTTCAAAAAAAAAAAAAACTTTCCATGTTTATATACTTTCCATCTTGGATGCAACACATGGTCTTTTAAATTAGTGAATATTAGAACCACACAAGCATTTCAAAACATATAGTTAACTCATTAACAAAACACACATAGTTGTCCTTTAATGTCATAGGACTGCACCGGCCCCGGCCTCACTGTATTTCTCCCCTTGGAGGTGACTCTACATGAGACTTGACCTTGACTTGAAACCCACCACTGCTGCAGTGGATGGAGGCATCGTGTCTGCTGGCACCGCTTGCCCTTCTTTTCCACTGGCGGAAATTTCTAGGGTGTGCTCCTCTGAACCACCCTGGGTAAACAGGGCGGTGGTTGTGGTGGGTTTCCATGTAGGCACTGGGCGGGGGGCAGCGGATGGACGGTGGTGGTGGTGGTGGTGATGGTGGGGCTGATGTTGAAGGGGCACAGGAGTTTTTGGCCTGGGAATGGCACCAGCCTGTGGAGACGGAGGGAGGGAGGGAGGGTAGAGAGGAAAGAGTGACCAAGGTTGTACTGGCAGTGTTGTGTCCTTCAAACTGTGTCCTTTTGTACACGGCCTGACTTTGTGTCCAGATGCATGTACATACACACACACACACACACACACACACACACACACACACACACACACACACACACACATATGTATGTATAGAGAGTGACAGCGAGAAAGAGAGAGAGAACTAAGGAGAGAGTGAGTCAATCTTAACATAGTAATAGTCTCTCAGTGTTCCAGATGGAGTTGTTTTTAATGAAAATAAACATCTTGTTCATGCTGTGCTTGGATTTTCTTCGTTAATTATTGATTACTGACCACTTTGCATAGGCGTTCAGTGAGATCACGATAGGGCGTCGGCAGCAAAATTGCATAATTAACTACAATTGAAGCTGAAATTAGATTTGAAATTAATATGCAACTCATTGCCTGCAGCAGCAGCAACGAGGCTCCTTGTTTTGGTGTTTCCACTTCACGTGCAATAACTTATAACCATAACCAGTTTTAACCTTACCACAGAGCTGAAATTTTGCCTCTGGGCTCTTGAACGTAGAAAACTCCCTGGGGAGTCACTTCAAATACTTCACACCATTGTCCAACACCTGTCTGACGGTACCCACTGTCGCCGCTGTGCAAAGGAAGGGGAAAAAAATATATACTCCAACACTCCTGAGCTGCACGCAAATTACATGTTTACAGACACGCACAGGCACACAGGCACGCTTTTTATTACTGTGGAAAACAGATCAGGGGGGGTCTGTGGTGGTAATGGTGGAGGTGTTGGTTGGGAGGGAGAGGAGGGGGTGTGCAGTCTACCTGCTTAAACATAAACAAACAACACAAACAAATGCCAAACAAACTCATAAATGCATTTGAGCTAATACTAAGAGAAATGGCTTGTTGGGAAAGAACCTAGCTGTTTACCAGGTGGATGTGGATGGCTGGAAAGAGACCTGCTGGCAGGGAGACTGGGAAAGGAAGGAGGCTAAAGTGAGAATGGTGGTGGACCATGGTGGGATTTGTGGTGGAAGGTTTTTTTTTTTTCTCCTCCCAGTGTAAATCTGGCAAGTGGCAGAGACACAGAGGAGGGCTGGGAGAGTCAGATAAGCAGATGCAAACACACACACACAGGCACACACACACACACACACACACATACACACTAACAGAGGAAGACATCTCCAGAGAACATACACAGAGATGCACGCTCACACATCAGGAATTGTGGCATATAGGTCTTTCCTGCTGGCTCGTATTTGCTAATCTTTAGAAATGCAAATGGGGTGAGAAGAATCACTTTCACACTCTCTCTCTCTCTCTCACACACACACACACACGCACACACATGCCCATGCATACAAGCACACACTCACACTCAAGCATAACACACACACACACATACACACACACAGCAGCATACACACAGAGGTCATGCCTGAATTCATGCTTGATAGTATATGTGACAAGAATGTAATATTTACCTTTTGGGCTTATTGAGTGCTATGTCACTCATCATACTCCCAAACAAACACAAACATGTACAAATATACCTAAGGGCTCACCAAGCACAGAATATTAATATCTCCTATTCAGAACAAGCAAACACACACACACACACACACACACAAACACACACAGAGAGAGAGAGAGAGCGAGAGAGAGAGAGAGAGAGAGAGAGAGGAGGAGAGGCATTCTTATGGAGCATATGCATGTGTGTGTTCATACACATGCCTCAAAACGGCCAAAAATAAATAGCTCACTCAAAATAAACTGTTAATTTATTCCTTCTTCTCTCATGGGCAGATGACACCACAGACTTGCATAATGAACCCAAACACACACACTCACACACACATACAGACACACATACACATACACACACAAACACACACTCAGAGAGATGGGGGGGGGGGGTGAGAGAGAGAGAGAGAGAGAGCAGTCATTAACAGTGTGAAATTGGCCTCAGTTTAGGCCAGATGCCCCAGCCAGTCAGTGTGTGTGTGCTTGTTTGTATTGATTTGGCCGTTTCACAGGATTAGTGCAGACACAGGGGGAAGGCCCCAAACTGACTGCGAGAGCAGTGATGGAGTGAGAGAGCGAGGGAGAGAAAGAGTCAAAGAAAGAGAGAGAGAGAAAAAAAAAAATGAGAGCACACTGCCAGATTTACAAGCAGCGCACTCCAACAGGAAATCACCACCCTGCCAGTCCTCTGTGACTCATCCCCACCTGCACGCACTATCAAAACCGGAGTACAGATTTAAAAAGCCATGCGTTTTTTTCGCCTCAAAGCTCCGGAATATTCCAACCCCTACACCCACCCCCCACCAACAACGTGCCACCAACAGCACCTTTTCACCCCACACAGCGCAATCATCCCTGTGTGAGCCTCTCGCAAGGAATCCATGGCGCCCCAGGAATACAAACGTGGCCAATTAGCCTGGTGCAACAACAAGGATAATAACAGCAGCTATAGCAGAGCATCACTACTGTAATTATCCCAGTCACCAACGCTATCATCATCAAACGAGGAATAAATCTTTAAGATTTAATGAACTATGAGGGGTTAAGGACCAGTATACATGGATCAGCTTGATTTTGTCCTCTTCTTTTATCATTCCATATATGTCTTGCGTATGCATACACTGCACTAGTAGTTGCACTTTACATCCCACTCTATTGGTTCATTTCTCTTGTACATGATGTTTTATTTGTATATTATGTAGGTATATGCCTATATGTATATTGTTGTCTCTAGTGTACAGTATGGGTCTATATATTTCTATTTGTCACTTTAATGTATACCACTACAAGTCTATATGTTAAATATTATGGAGTGTTAACATCTACCAAAGCTGAATTCCTTGTGTATGTAAGTATACTAGGCCAATAAACTGATTCTGATTCTGATTCTGATTCTGATTCTGATTCTGATTGAAGGGGAAACCTGAAACTGATATCTGTGGTGCTTCTCAGTGATGAGCAATGGGCAGGCCAGGCATAGTGCCTACAGTGTGGAGCCCAAGGAAAGGTGTCTAAATAAGGTAGGTGAATGAATGCATCATTAACAGGCCTCTGGTGAAGATCAATTTAACTCTGTGCTTGTGAGTATGTTTGTGTGTGTGCGTACATATGTTCATGTTTGTGTGCGCGCGTGCGTGTGTGTGTGTGTGAGTATGTGTGTGTGGAGGGACGGAGGAAAGTGTGCGACAGAAAGCACAGATGGAGGATATCAAAGAATGCACTGAGAGAGGAGGAAGATGTTGAGAGCTCCCTGAAATAACACATCAGGGCAAGGTTACACGTTGGTTTAAGAGGAGCCATCTTTTGCTTTTGTGTGAGTATAGGAGGTTGACAGCCACTGTGAATAACATGTTTTGCTGTACCTTTGACCCTGTAATATAAATGAGAGTTTGGAGATGGCCTGCAGGGAGATTTTGTTAGAATAAACACCACTGAGAATAAACACTCAGTGTGGAACAGCTCAGTCCTAACAAACACACACAAATTTTAGACAGCTCTGGAGGTGCTTTAAGCCAAACTGTATGCCATTATAGGAGTATTGCATCAGCAGAAAGAAACTTTCACCCCGCCTTGTTTGTTTTAACCAAAAAAAGGCTGTTTTTGTGGCGTGTGTTGCAAATAGGACCTTACTTCACTTACAGGTCTCGATGAATTGCATTCATTTCGTTAACACCTTGTAAACACGTTGTGTTGAGAGGACAAAGACCTTCTTCATGAACACAGTCTTTGCCTGTTCATTGCTGTTCCAGGCTGTCAGCTGTTTGTGTTGGAGGTGAGGGTGTAGAAAGTGACTGTGGTTCTCACCTACCACACCTGTTTTCTGCCCATAATGACAAACAAAAGACATATAGTCTAACATGGTGATAATGAACTGTTCCAGTGCTACTGTGCAGTAGTAGGATCAACATGGAGTCTCTGCCAAGTCAAGCAAATATGACATCTTTTCCCTTTCCCCCTTGCGAAAATAGAACACGGAACTTAACAAACAATTGTGCCTCTCGCTCTGCTTTTACCCTCTCTGATATAATGGGCCTTAATGCAACCATGCAGCGACTACAGTGATATATAAAAAGCATGATTTATTAAGGCTGTCCATCATAGTCTGAACACAATGCAAGTGCCACTAAATACATTAATGAATCTGTGAATTCATTTTCATTTTTCACAGTTTCTACAGTGTTCATTGTCATTTTGGTAAGATTTAATGAGGTCTTACATACATACACACACACACAAACACACACACACACACACACACACACACACACACACACACACACACACACACACAAAGGTGTCAATCATAATGAACTCCTTAGCTACACACACATCAATCCAACATGAGTGTATTTCTGCACAAAAACATGCAGACTAATGTTATGTTTTCACATATCTGCGGAACTAAATGCGAAATAGCCATCCATTCTTCAAGTCCCCTTCTGTTCTTCATTTACTGTATTTCAATTAGTGCAGAAGATGACTTTAACCAGCGCTCATGAAAATATCAGATTTTATTCGCCGCTTTTGCAGAAGGCCTAATGTGCAAGAACACAAACTAAATGTTCAGCTGAAATGGTTTGAGAGGCGTGCAGCACACAGGGGGGTGACTGCTACACACAGTAAACGGATATGGCTAATGACTCATTGCTAATTTCTGTTCGTTTTCTCTTTGCCGTACTGCAGATGTTGTGGAGGCAAGAAAGGTCACTTGCTAGCTCACGTTTCTCCTTTGACAAATGGGTATTTCATATATTTGCCGCTTTCTCGTTGTTTAATTCATTCTTCAGTTCTTCGAGATCCTTACTAGCTGAAAAGAGGAGACATCAAAGTGTGATGTTTGAACATGTGTGTTGCCTGATGTGGAGCAATGAATTATTAATCAGCTGGAGGTCCAATGTCACATTCAGCCTTTGTCCACATCAGGCATGAAGGACAGCCCATGCACTGTTTCAGTGTTCTTAGAGAGCAAGACAGAGTACACGAGGAAGACAAAGAGAATGAAAGAATGCAAATGAGAGAGAGAGAGAGAGAGAAAGAGAGATGTCAACATAGGTGATGACAATAAACTGAATTGAGACCTTTGGGCAGTAATTCTATAACACTCCTCATTCTCAATGTCTACCCTGAGTGGGAAAATGGAGAACGATAATGCAGAACCACAGCTGTGGCGACACAGTATTTACAAGAATAGAGCGAGGAGATTAAGATAGTGCTTTTCACCCTCTCAAAGTATCTGTTTGATTTATTAGACGCACGAGCACAGCAGGCATCTTGACTTATCAAACACTTGCTTCTGAGCGCCAGCTGATTCCAACAGCATGGCCATCTTGCCCCCCTCTCCTCCCTCCCATTCTCCTCTTTTTTGTTCCTCACAGCACAAACACAGTCCCTCACATCTCTCTCTCTCTCTCTCAGACACACACTCACACATACACACACACACACACACTCTCTCTCTTTCTCTCTCATACTCTCTCTCTCTCTCTCTCTTTCTCTCTCTGTCACACACACACACTCTCTCACACGCTTTTTATTTTTCCTGTTACTTCTCTCCCTTTTCCATGCTGAACATGTGTTGCCTGTGCCTCTTTTCACCGCAAGTGTCTTTGATGAACAGCCATGTGAGAGCCACAGATAAACACCAAAGCACATTCTCCCGACCCGCTATGTTTATCTGGTTATTTCAAAGCATCCTCCCTTATGCAAAACGCCTCAGGGCACACTATGGCATCTAAACGAGTTTTTTTAGATGGCACAATTTAGTAGGAGGAAGCATTTCTGTTTGTTTAAATAAGAGTGTCTTTTTTTCCTTTCTTTACATATGCATGCTGAGTTGGGTAAGCAGCTTAACCAAGCAGAACAGCAACTCAAAGGACAAGACTGACCGTCAAGCTCTCTCGTCGTATGAATGAGCCAGGATTTCTCAATGAGCAATTGACAACTCGCTGACATCAACGAAACTGGCGATCACCCGCAATCTGCATCCAACACACCTGGTGTCATGTTACAATTGATCGTGCCACATACATCACAAGCACTGGGACTTCCAAAGGACACTAGGAATATTACATCATTTAGTGTGACATTGAGAGGGAGATCTCTTGACATGCCCCTTCATACAGTCCATCTCAGTGCAGTGGTGGCATAGCGGTTAAGGAACCTTGTTAGCATGCTAGTAGCCTGGAAATTGTGGGTTCAAATTCCAGCTGCCTACGCTGTGCCCTTGAGCAAGGCATTTAACCCTAAATTGCTCTAGAGGAAATTAAATTGATAGTTGACAAATGTAAGTTGTTTTGGTTAAAAGCATCTGCTAAATGTATTTAAAAAGGCTCATTATCATTAAAGGAGGGGAAAGACCTTCATATGAAATTGAACTCACAAGGGTTGAGACTGTAGATATGGCTGTGATAATAGCCAATTGTACAATGCATAAGACATAATATAAATAGCACTTGCATGCTATTTTTTTTTTTTCATGAGGCTACGAGACTTTGAGGAAGTTACTGCAAAACAAAGTGATGTTCAATGAGGTTAATTGAAGACTTTGACTGAGGACCCTATTATGGAAGAAAAGCAGGGTGATCTGCTTAAATATGACAGGCTGGTTTATTCACCTTGTAATGTACTGCCGCTGTGCTAGGAGAGATGGGCTGTGATTGGGGTGGATGTAAAGGTGAAAGGTGAAAGCTGAAATGTGCTAAATCTATGGTAGACACAAACTTGATCAGTGTCTGAACCAGTAACCTCCAAATTACATTCCTCCTCATCACACCTTTCTTATTTGTCCCTGTGCAAGACCAAACAATCCTCAGGCAAACTGGTTAGAATTAGGAAAAAAAGGTTTGTAAGTCTGCCCTTAACAGACTGCTGGTTCACTCCATAGCAAGTGTCCTCTTGTCTTTAGCGTTCCAGAAAACCACCTCATGCAATTCCCTGTGCTACATATCACTTGGCTTGCATTTGAATAGCTCTGTTTATCTGTGGATCAAAGCAAAACTGGATCACAGATTTATCCTGCTCTTCTGTGTGGAGAAAAGATGAGTTAAGCTTGTGTTTATGTAAAAAAAAAAAAAATCTCTCTTCTCTCCTTTCAGGTGGAAAAAGGTGTTTTAATTGAAGCTTTAATGTTCACATGCACCCTAGCAGCATAAATATACAGAGTCTGGATGTGGTGAAACCCTTGATCCTTGCTTTGTATCACTGACAATACGGCCTACAGACTGGTTCACAGCAGTCATGCTAAGACATGTAATTATTAGTGCAGGAACACCATAGACAGGACATTGATTTTTCTCTGTGCAGTTTAGATGCTTTGCATAGCTGTTAGAAGGACAGTTGTGCTCGAGCAGTTTTATTCAAAACACTCGCAAATGAGCGCAATAAAATGTAAAACCATTCAAGGCCGTCATCCGTGTAGATTTCAATAGGTCTTTTCACGCATCATGGGAATGCATCAAATGGTTCTTTCCAGGAAGTGGCTTCAGACAGACAGCAATGAATAAATGTAACGCAGTGAACGTGAAAGGTTCCTGTAAGTTCCTGATTCAACTCATAACTCACACCTGATGAGCAATGAAACAGTGTTTTGCCAGGAAGACTCTTAACTGCAAAGATTTTAATCCATGATGGATTTACATGAAGTGAAGTGTATTAAGTAGACAAAAGCCTAGGAGGATGCAGAGTATGGAGTAGGAATGGCAAAAGTGCACACATACTCCAGGGCCTAGGTGTTCAAAATAGTTTAATCTGGATCAAGGTGATGCAATGTTATGCTATCTGTGATCAGTGCCTAGTTCAAAAGTTTCTGGATTACACATAGCAAACCATTGGATTTCCAAATGTGGATCACTTTGATCTGGATTAAACTGTATTGAACAACTGGGCCCAGTAAATACAGATACCTGAAAGTACTTACTTTTACTCACTTTGTACTTTCAGTACTTTGTAACTTGTAGCTTTGTTACTCCCCATCTGGGAGTGTATAGACCTGTGCAGATCCTTCCTGGTATTAGCTAGCAGGGGCAGAGCCTATCCCCTGGATAGATGGACAGGGATTGTGGTGTGGACTTTTGATTGGACAGGTGTAAAGAATGAATGACGTGGCGTTAAAGTCTTCCTGGCAGAACTTGCACTAAAGCTTTCATTTCTCTGACTGATTCTAAATAACAATAAATCACATTATATGGCAGGTGGTATTTTGACATGAACTATGATTACTTCCACTAATGTCAGTACCTTGAGTAATTCTAACTAACTAAGTAACTCTAATGTAACTGGTAGCACTGCATCTGTCAGTGCTGCTATTAACTAGCATTTACAAATTATTCCCATAAGCATGTGTACAGACTTACACCTCTAATTTCTTCACATGTGATCAGAAAACCTTCTAAAGTACACTTTTTCGAGAATCTATTTCGTGTTAGAATGCAATTCTATCTCATCATCAACACACTATTAGGAGGAAGCCACTTGAAAGGACACCCTACACTCTAAAACATCTGGCAAAGCTTTGATGCTCATGCAAGTAAAACCAGTAATGAGCGTAAGATTCGCCCTTGTGCTGTGCTCGTGTCGCAGGACGTTGTGCCTCTTTAAAAGCATTTGTGACTTCAATGTTTGCCTGCCTGTCTTTGGCATGCCCTCGCTAGTCTCCCTAGAGATGCCTTAAAGAAGCAGGAACATGCATATAAAACAAATAGAACTGACACTGTTCCTGCTATTAACTTTCATTCAAGGATGTATCATCCTTTAGCTGCTTCAGTTTGAATTATGAAATCACCACATGTATCACTCTGGAACTTTTAAATCATAAAGCCACCCTGAGGTTAAAGGTCAAAACTGTTTGAGAACATCCCTTTGGCCCACCCTTAACATGACACCGTATCTACCAACAAAGACAAACAAACAGCTAGGCACGGACACATTCTCACACACACATCAGAACAGTACATCAGCCACAGAGCAAAGCACATTATTCTCTGTCTGGTGATACGTCAGTGTCCCAGAGCACACTGCATCCACGTCCAAAACAAACTTTCTCCCAAATAGTTTTACTGCCTGTCCAGTCCTGGCGCTGATTCTGTGCGATCTTCACTTGTGTCTAACTTGTTGTTTTTTTTTTTAACAGCCATGGCTTTCTCTCACTCACTGCCGGACCAGTGTTTACACAGCTGCAGCCTTGGCGGTTCAATGTAGGCCAAGACATGACTGCTGTAGGGTAAGGTAAGGCACGCTGTAAGAAAGCTGTAAGACTCCCTAACAGCCAATACCACAGTGCGACAGATGCCACAGATGTTTCTGGAAGTGATGTAAGATCTATATTAAGCCTATTTAGTGTCATTATAGGCCAGTTTCCAGCACATAGAAGAGGTCTAATCCTAGACTAGGCTCTTAATTTCAATAGAGATCTTAACTGAGTTTTCTTTTAATCTAGGATTAGGCTTAATCTTTGCATGGGAAAAGTGCTATGTACAGGTCTGATTCAGTGCCCACTAGAGCATATATTGCTGCTGTACAGCCCTGAGGTCTTGTGCCGCCTGCTGTTTTGTGGCATTGTCCATTCATCCTACAGGTTCAGAGAAAGCCCTGACAGTTTGTTGTGGCAGCACATGACATAAATCAGTTAGGCTGGTCAGCGTAGCCATTTGTCAGCCTGACAGTCACCTGCTGATCACTGCTCCAAAACGTGTTGTCACTCTCGCTCTCTCTCTGTCTCTCTTCTCTATTTCTCGCTCTCTCCAAGAGGCCTCGTACCAGTACAGACCAAAAAAAAAAGAGTTATGAATAACACTTTAGTGAGCGGCCTACTTATTCCGCTCGCTGCTGTTGACAGAGAACACGGCGCAATTATTTGTCTGTGCCTGTAAGCTCATTAACGTTGACCCAAGGCCAAGTGTACTGTGTGAGCGATGACGCTGATGAATTGCTTTTGTCTTCCTTCTTAGACCGCTGGAAGAGCACCTGTTTGTGCAAGAGTATCTCTAGCAAACAATAACCTGTAATGAATTTATAAAGGCGTGTTCATATACGTATGTATGATGACATGCATGTGTGTGTGTGTGTGTGTGTGGAGGCAGTGGGGTGCGAGGCGGTGTGTGGATAGAGCTTCATATATGTGTGTGTGTGTGTGTGTGTGTGTGTGTGTGTGTGTGTGTGTGTGTATGTGTATGTGTGCTCATTGGGCTGAGGAGCAGATAAAAGACAATTAGCAGGAGGACGGTGGTTACACGGTGAGCAGCGGAATGTCATCAGGACCTTGAGATTAAGCAGGGAAAAAATCAATTACTGCCTGTCTGTAGTGGAACAGAGGTGTGTATATGGTGGTGGTGGTGGTGGGGTGGGGGGGGGGGGGGGGCATGGTCTCTCTCTCCCTCTTTCTATCCTGAATTAGAGAGCTGTAATGGTGGGGTGGTGGTTGGGGCTGGGGGGCAGACCCTTTATTTTTTATTTTTATTGGCTCCTTAATCCGTCCGACTCAAAAGGACATGATGTCTCAAGCATGGATGAGTACGACAATGATCAGCAATGATCTTGCATCTCCTCCTTCCAACGTCCACTCCTGTGCTCTGCCCTGATCTGAGATCAGTCAGTAATTGTCCACTAAAAGAAATGTTCTGAAGTTTCAGATGCATGTTTTCCTGTCCACACCAACTCAAGATGACCTTGATGTTCACACATGACATGTCCACCACCACTACAGCTAAAGAAACACCCTTTTGAAAGCTGTTGGGAGAAAGGGACCAACCAGGGTCATTGGTGGCATAGCAACATAAAACAGGAGAGATGAAGTCTGGGGGTCTCAGTCTGGCCCTAAAAACCCAGCAGTCACAGAACACCAGGAGAAGAAACACCGGACATCAACCGAGCTGGGAAGCATACAGTGCCTCTGTTCTCAAAACTAGAACATACACAAACTGACATACAACCAAGCCTCTGCCTTCCTCCCAAGAGGGGATGCATGACCGGGTAAGGGTGGGTGAGCGTGGTGGGGGTGATGTGGGTGAGAATCTTGGGTAGAGGGATGGGATGGGGTGGGGGGGCAGGATTTGACGATGGAAAAAGTCCAGACAGCCTCTATTAAAGGATAACTAGAAAGGCCGTCTGCATCAAGGCTGACATCTGCTGGTCAAGTGGAGATAGTGCAGCACGGTGCACCCCAGTCTCTAGTCTGACTCTGTCTCTGTCTCCTCCTCCCCTCCTCTGCTAGTGTTTGGACGTTGGCCAACCATCGAGATTCTACTCTCTCTCTCTTTCTCTCCCTATCTCTCTCTCTCACACACACACAGAAGTGCCATTTCCTATCATGTCATAATGTTCATGTATGCTCAGACAAAGGAACCCCACTCTGAGATATTCTTTCGGTTTGCCCCACATCCCCCTCTCCCTCCCAGTCCCCCACTTTCTGCTTCTATTAATAGTCTGTGGTCAGAATCAGACAGAAATGAAGGTACTTTCAGTCTTTATGAATGATAAAATGTGTATGTATGATGTTTTATATTTAATGTCTCACTTACTGACAGTAATGAGTCACTAATACAGTAATCTAGTTTTACACTGACTATATGACACTGAGATTTTATGACACTCCCTTGGCAGTGATAGGTTCCCTTCCTGGGCTGACCAAGGAGTTTCTCAGTATTGTTTGTGCCTGAGGCAGCCATCTTTGACAACAGGGTCCCTTTAATCCAGGGCCCTTGGGTTCCTGCTGGTAGGGTAGGTCTGTCATGTTCCCCAATGCCCTTTTTAAAAGCATCCCTTTTCACTCATCCTGAGGAAAATCTGTGGAGATTCCACAGCACAGACAGGCCCTGCGGCCCTCCTCGGTAAGCTGCAAGAGAGGGACCATTAATCCTCCTCCACAAGTAACTATCATATTTTACCCTCTCTCCATGCTGCTGGCACAGGAAACCTGAGATCACCAGGGAAGAACACGTATTGTACAGGGGTCAGCCACTGTGTGTGAGCCCATAAAAAGGAACACTGATAAAACATTTCAACAGGGTGAGGAACCCTCATAAGATGTCACGTGATCCACAAACACTCCCACACACACAATTTCCTGTGTCTTCAGAAAGTAGGGAAGCACCTGGGGGAGCCCTTTCTCTTTTATCTCAGTCCTGTGAATATATTATGTCTGTGTGGGTAGGATATGTGTAGGGGGATGGGGGTGGGTATAAATAGCAATCAGCACAGGCAATTTAACAAAATCTGCATGGTGAACTGGAGGGGGCTACAAGCCCCATGTGTGCTCTCAAGATCTGTCCCACCATTCTCACAGCCCACCAGATGTGTCCATGAAAAAGCACACTAGAGTGCTGTGCTTCTTTGCCTCTAATGATTAGCCCTCTTCATGGAATTCCATAAATGGTCACGTGATTTGAGTCCTGGTGGCTGCCACTGGTGTGAATACAAGCAAGCCAATGAAAGTGCTTCGTGAGCTGCTCTGAGATAATCCAGATGAGGCATTGAGAGAAAAAAAAGCAAGTCTATAATAATAACTGGGTTGATTTCTGTTTACTAGAATGGGGATGCACTGTTGGGGAAGAGAATTGGAACCATTGTTCCAATTTATAGCTTTAGGGCCATTGAATTTCATGCTGTTGTGTTATTTCCAAGGCTGAAAATGTTTATTTGGTTCTATTCAGAGGCAAATTAACATACAAATGCAAATAGAAAAAAAGATGAAGGGGAATCATGATCTGATCTGGCTGTCGTAATAATGGCACATGACCAATGAATATGTTTCATTATTGAAGCTGACAGACAGGAAATTTTACCAGTAAAAACAATGGCAGTGTTTATGGTTTTGACTCCGAGGCACCAGCGTTATAACACACACCCACACTCAAATCAGACGTCAAAAACACCTAATGTCAGCCTCCATCGGTGTGTTCATTAGGAATCGTTGCACAGGGAGACTATTTGTGTTGTGTGAGTGTGATGTATGTAGGAATATGTATAGCTACACAGATACAGGCGCTGGATGTGTGTGTTCATGAGATTCAACAACATAAATAGCTCTGAGGTGCTTACAGATTCTGTGCTGGTTATAGAATGCATAAGCAGCCATATTGTCATGATTGAAAAGGAAAAATACATAGACTGCTTTAAAGGAAGATAATGCAGCACAAGGTCAAAGAGTACAGGGTATGAACACCAATACACTAATACTCATTTAGAATTTAGACATTAGAAAATAGCTGGCAGGATTGAACATGCATATTTACAGGACCCTTTTCCCATCAAGCTTCTCATATGCTGTCAGGCTTGTCGCTTTTGACCTTGTACTGTTTGAGGAAAAAGATGTCAGCATGGATGCCAGCTGGTCTTCTCTCCTTGCTGCCTGCAATAGTCTCCTTCTCCTCAGCATTTCTCTGTCTCTCTCAGGTCTCTGGCAAACAACACAATTGCCTGTTGCTGACCTGTTTTTCTAAATATACAGTCCGTGACGCAGCTGACGCAAAATTCAAGAGCAGGGGGCCCGGTGCTGCTCCCTGCGGCACCTCGTAGACTTTGTCACTCTTAGAGGCCTTAAAGTTCATAAGGTTTCATCTCTCTGGTTGCACTCAGGCACTTCTTGTCAAGTACTTGAAGTGTTAGCCAACTATGGAATATGCAAACTGTAAACACAGATGCAATGACAAGCTGATTGAAATAAACCTGGCTGCTGACCAAAGAGGGATTTTTTTCCCTTCTGCAAACCAGAGCACTTCTTTCGTCATGCTGCTTTTGCTGAGGCAAAGCCTTGCATAAACTTCTTGCACTGATTTTCACTAAATGCAGATTGTAGTTAAACACAGAAAAAAATGTGATAGATGCCCATTATTACATATTTTTTCCATCATGATGTCACATAGCACGTTTATGATTCATATTTATCCAAGCGCCCATTTATGTCTGAAGTCTCGTATTTTTTTTGTTTTTTTTGGCACTGATTGAATGCATTCATATAGTCTTTTGTGTTACTAATCCTTTCACGGCATTTCAGTCAAGGAAGTGTTTGGCTGCCTGTTTTCCTCGCAGTTTTTCCCTCTCACATTCCAGAGAATCAGCACATGACAGGACAAAAGCCCTTTCTCTCTCTCTCTCTCTCTCTCTTTCTCGCTCTCCTCTCTCTCTCTCTCTCTCTCTCTCTCTCTCTCTCTTCTCTCTCTCTCTCTCTATATATATATATATACATATACTCTCTCCATCAATATACAGTGTCAAAGACATTTCTGCTTCCATCATAATTTGTTTGTAAGTTACAAAATCCTTGGAGGCTAGTCTTAACTCAACAGGAGCCATCGAAGGAGCAGCTGTTGGACACCCAACCTGATTACACTTGCAGAGGGCTATTCATCTCAGGATTATTGCAATTGGTCCAGGGTTCTCTGAGGCCACTTAAAAGACATGTTCTGGAAGGTGGGTGCATGCTGACAGCCAACTTCCCAGCCACACACACACATACATACACTCTTTCTCACTCAAACACACACACACATACACACATACATACACTCGCCCCTCTTCTCCTCTCTGAGAAGTAGCGAAGGAAATCTTAGCCTGTTCTGAGGCCACTCAAGAGACATGTTCTGGAAGGTGGGTGCATGCTGACAGACAACTTCCCAGCCACCCCTACAAACACACCCAACTATAGACACTCACATACCCACACTCTCTCTCACACACACACACACACATATATATATACACATATATATATACACATACACTTGCCCCTCTTCTCTTCTCTGAGAAGTAGCGAAGGGATTAACTGAGTATTCTCTGTGAAATATTATCCTGTATGGTGGGGCAAATATTGGCCTAAGCTTGCAGGTGGTTGCTGGCCCAGCTCTTCCTAATGTGATTGGTCAAGCATTGATCATGTGGGGAAGTGTTGCTTATGATGCTATTGGGTATTTGAACCAATCACAACACAGAATGAGGGTGCATTTTCACAGACAATGTTACTGGTGTTGAGGCTGCTTTCTCTCTTTCTCTCTCTCTATCTTTGTTTATGGGTTTATCTGCCCTTGTGATTTTCTATGATGACGTGCTCTTTAGGTTTGAAAGGGTAAATTGTGTGTTGTTCATTTAATTGTGCTATTGATTATTTCTTCACTGACCTCATCAACATTTGATTAGGATATAAATCTCAATAAATTAAAATGTATTGCATTATAGAAATGTTCAATATCTTGAAATCTTGAAAAGGTAGGGTGCACACAACAGATTTGGACAATGGCTAACCAACATGTTGATGTGGTGATTTTTTTTTTTTTTTACATGACCACCAGGTGTCAGGCTCTCTCCAGAGTTGGTCACAACGTGATATTTCAGAGGCATTATATACAAACACACCCAAATGGTTACTCAGTCCAAAGATTTATTACCTGAACTTGACTTAAAAAGCAGCAGTGAAGTGGTGAGAAAATGTCGTCTTTTCTCCACATGCCAAAGATATTGCATTTAGGCGACTGTCATAGAACCAGAGGTAGGTATGAATCTGGTGATCACCATAAAGTGCGCTGCCACATGCAGTATAGTTGTTTAAAAAAGACACCAAGAACATGTTTGAGGACTGAAGGTCATAACAATATCACAAGGTATAAGTAGTATTAAATGGTAAATTAGAATAATACAGCGGATAGGCCTATAAGTCATAGGCCTATATTTGAATATATGAATTGCGCTGTATTTGAATACAGGCCTGCGCTATACAGTAGGCGTAGCTTACTTAGCAAAATGTGATGTTATCGATATCATCAGAGGCCTACCAGCGTCCACTCCATCATACAGTTAATTGATAGGCAGAACATCCGGATATGAGAGTTTTCCTCTTCCTGTTGCCTAAATCATAAACCGTTCCCATAAACGCATTGTAAGCCTTAGATGTCAGTCGGTTCCTAGAAACATTACTGTAATGCGCAAACTTTTGGATATCCTGGAAAATCGCATTTCCTTGTCCCGTCTCTAAGAGCATGCGCGGTTAGTAAGCTTTTTAGGAAGTTTGGAATGAGTTTGCTGTTACCTGGACAGTAACGAGAGTTTTCCCGTCCACTCCCAGGTAGGCCATTATAAATTCCTTTTATTTGCATACACAGGCACAGGTTTACGTGTTGTGGCGTAGATATAGCCTAGCGAAAATTAGGCATTTAGAATTGTATGGCAAACTGAAACCATCTGATGCAGGCTCCCTCAGCCTTCCAAGTTAGCACATGCTAGGTTACTGTTTGTATTAGGAACTTCTGGGCTTCAATCACTCAGCCTCTGTCACCAGTAGCTTTTGTTATGAGGTACTGGGGTAATTTTGATGATTGACCTACAGTAATATAACATATGAACCTATAAGCCTATGAATCTTCACATTTATAGAATTACATTCTACCCGTATTTGAATCTAGGCTACTGAGTTGCTTTTCAGTATAATAAATTGTCTCAACATTTTTGAAAGACAATGCTACTGACTTCCTTTCGCTGCATAAGTGCTGGTGAACATTTTAGAAAATGTTAACATGTTCACATGTGAAATGCGATGACAGAAAAACTGTAACCAAGTAACCAAGACGTTATTGCTTTATCAAGTGTTGATGTCCTCTGTTTCATTACCCCAGAATAGCCTAACAGAAGTCGTAATCAGAACAGTTGTAGGCTATAGTATTGATGATTGGCCATTAGGCGCTTATTGGCACAACAGTTCTATGAACACATTTCCTGGAACCACTGACTGGAGAGGGTACACTAAGAACAATTCCTAGGACTGTTTTTCAGTTTGCAGTCGCACTGCCAGAAGGAACCATAGACTGCATAAAAACTGACATGTGGATGGTTGCTTGTTCAGTTCAGAATATAATGTAATGGTCAGCACTGAACTGTGCACTGATATGGATTGTTGTTCTTCCGCATGGGGCCTTTTGAAGATAGCCCTGGCCTTTTCATTGGTAATCAAGGCACAAACCCCTGTCTGGGAGGAGCGCCCAAACAACCCCACCATCCAAATTAAATGTCATTGCCGATTGTGAGTTATTCACACCAGATGCAGACGGTGATGAAATTGGCCTAGACAAGGCGTGTAAATATCATTAATCTTCAGATGTGTTTGAAACGAAAGGTTTTCACAAATTATGTAAATGTGGACAGGAGGACAGCATACCAGCTCAATTGGAGATGCTTGTTAGACTGGCAAGACTCTTAAAGGAGAAGAAGAAAGTCATGAGTCTTTTGTTATTCCTGTGTTAGATTATTCAAATCTGACTCTGACATGGGGTTCTATTGGTTCACCAGGCAGAAATCACTCTGGCATGTGTACTCGTCAAGAGAAGGAGAATGTTACAGTTATCATGTATCGTGTTCATCCCAGAATAATCATCCCTCCTTTCTCTTGTATAGCCTACACATGACATCTGAAGACTTCACTTAGGTCCCATTTGGTCATTCAAAAGGATAGCCTTTTTAGTCTTCTTTTGCCTGAAATGTATTAAACTTTTTAAAATCATAGCACTTATTCCGTATAGGTTGGTGGTGATATTATGGTGGTCAATATTAACAGTTTTCTAACACGTAGGTCTAGGCCTAATGCTTTTTGAAATGTACAACAAATAGGCTATCTCCTCTCAACACCTGCTAGCTCTCCATTCTCTGAGTTGTTTGCTGACTTTATACACAGCCCTGGGGGGTATCCCAGGAAGGTGGGCAAGTGGCAAACCTTGGAAAGTTAAGCAGGAGGTAGTGGTAAATAGAAGTGTTAATAGAAGAGCCTGGAGGTAGTGGTAAACCTGCTAATAGAAGAGTCTGGAATCCTCATTCTCTTAACTAAACAAAGCCAGCAGGCTACTCTGTTAGCAGCTTTACCACTTTCTCTAGGTTAACTGAGCTAGGTTTATTGCTTAACCACCTTCAACACTACCAAAGTAGTGGCTACCTGTCCACAAACAGTAACACAGTACCGCATGTAGTTTCTCAGGGGTTAATGAAGGAAGGACTGCCTTACCTCTCTGATGTGTTCTGTTAGCTGTTTGGTTCAAATGCAAGTTTCTTTGGACAGTATCAGGAAGAAATGCTGTGTGAATGGAAACCTAAGCAAATCCAATGCTGTTAAACGTTAAATGGTTGCTGCTATGGTTGCCTCCAGTCCTTGTTTTCTTCTGGTAGAGGCTAAGGCACTATATTCAGGTGTGTTTTGGTTGTGTGCAACAAATCATTGCAGGTGGATATTACTGTTGAAATAGACAAACCGAAAATATGATATAATGGTAATTTTATTTTCAACTTCTGTAATGTGTCACCAGCTTTCTCCTTTCCTGTCAAGATGTCCATGATCTCAGAGAATGATTTGGAGCAGCTGGCTGAAATAGGTAAGCTAGCATTGCTCAAACATTGCCAGTTGAAGCTTTGAAGCCTGCACAGCAAGGTTTACCAAAGTCTGAATTTAGAAAGTTTACTACTTACTTTGAGTAAATTAGAATGCCCTAAACCCTAAATCCTAAATCCTAAGCCATGTACCCATGGTAATCATGTACATGTGACTATGTACTTGGAAAACCTCTTGGAGTACCTTTCAGATACCTCTTTTTAAACCCAGAGTGTACAGGTGGATATGCTACCATGGGCTTGCTTACTCTCAGTGCATAGTGACTCAGCATTGCAGTCATACACCAAACAGTGTGACCTCACCCTCGCTAGTCGAAGTGACCGACCGACCTTGCCCCTCTGGAGTCACTCGAATGACTAGTATTTGGTGGGACAGGAAATGAATCACGCCTTGGAGTATCAAACCGAAACCTCTGTTTTTCTCCCTCAGCCTTTAAAACTACGCTGTAGATTACCCAGTCAGCATCATGCTGCACGGATCTATTTTAAAACTCGGACGCCACTTCACTCCGGCAGGAAGGACGGGTCATTTTCCAGATAAGGCTGTCTGTGCCTGTAATGGCTTACGTAGAGCCGATAGCGGTGCATTGTTAATTAGACATAGAGAAATGGTCTGACATTCCTTCGGCTTTAAGTCAGGACGTGCCAGCCTGCACTGAGGGCGAAGATGATGACTCAAAGCCGCCCTAACCCTGCACCATGTCTGACTGCACGTAGCAGCGGGCAACAAGAGACTGAACAAACCCATGGAAGTGCCTTTGTCTCCTTGGCCTCTTTATAGCACTATGGCACTGCAGAGTGTTTCCTTTCTTGCAATGCTTTGAGGAATGTGGTTAACCAACACACAACTACCAAAACTTTTCTGATCTCAGTCATCAGATGGCCAGTTGGTAAACAAGATTAAGCTCAGAGTAAATTGGGGGTGCAAACAAGCTTTAAAAATATCATCTTTCGTCAGAGGAAAAACTGGTAAACAAGACTTTTTTTCTTCCCTAGAATTGCAAGTCTGTGCTATCATAGTCATTGTCCAAACCAAAATAAACAGTTTTGTCCACTGGGCATTTCCTCCTCTGTGCATGGCCAGTATTTATAGCCTATGTCCTGACCCTGCATGCTTAGTAAATACAGATAGGTTGCACAGATTGACTCAGGGAAACTTTCCGCTTTCTCCTTGTGTGAACTTTTTTTTATGATGATGATTTATGATGATGTCATAAGATGTGAGTCATTTATTGGCACCATCCTTGAGGATTCTACTGGTTTGGAAGGCATTTCTTGTGATATTCTGTTGTAATGTGCTACTACTTTTCTAAGGTGTCATTAGTCTTATTGAGCATAAAAGTCTACTACGCTTATTCAATCCAAGTATTAGTGATCTTCTAATAAACATACAACTAGTTTGTATTGTTAGAAAATAATACATACATGCAATTGTAGTCCATGCAAACTGCTGTTACATGACCTTACTGATATCTGTTGTTGTTTATCAATCATTGTGGTTCTTTCTATTATTCAGAGCTGCAGAAGGATGAAGAGGAACAGCAGACAGAACAACCTGTAGCTACCACTCACAGCGATGCCATCACTGACACGTCCCACCCTTACTATGACGTAGCACGACACGGCATTCTTCAAGTCACAGGTTGGCATGTTTACTTTTTTTGCTCAGTCACTGTCTGGTCTGGTCGGTTTCTTGGTCTGCGGTGTCAAATTATTTGACTGCTGCAACTGCAAAAGTCTATTGAAGGGAAGCCAGGAGGACAAGATTTAACCTGTCCATTGTTGTTTCACACGTTCTTGATTGAGCTTGCCACTTTTTCACCTAAATAATGAGCAGGTAAAGGTATCGCTACAGTGAACTGCAAAACAAAGTTAGGTCACACTCCAACAGGCTGACTGAAAGTATAGCCTTCTGAAAATTAACCAAACCAAAAATCTGTGCAAATCTGGCTTCAAATAATTCAAATTTAGCTGCATACAAATGTGGTAACACAACTTCATTACATTAAAAAAAATCGTTTTAGCCACATTTGACATTTAACCGTAGTCTAATTGCCTGTAATGGCACAGCAGCCTGGAGATCAGCAGCAGTCAAGCAGGAGATGGCGATTATGCTTTATGACTGTAAAAGCTAACCTGCCACAATGAGTTAGGCTGTGTGTCAGACTCGGGAGGGGTGTTGAGGAGGGCAGGAGAGGAGATTTATGACCACAGCCTGTGTTGTGATTCGAAACTAGCAGTGGAAGAGGAGAGAGAATGCACTATTGTTCCCTTCTATGTCCCTAGATAGGGAAACAAACACAAACATGTCTAAGGTGCAGACAAAAGGCTTTTATCAGCTTTCCTGTTTCACCTACCTTTGTGGGTCTAGAGTGATGTTATCGATTTTGAGTTTATAGTGGAGGTGAGTGTGAGGAGGGTGAAGAGTCTGTGTGTGTGTGTGTGTGTGTGTGGTTGTTTGTTTTGAGAGAGTATGTGAGTGAGAGTGAGGCTATTGTGTAACACGGCTATTCTTCTGTGTGTGTTTGCAGGTGATGACAACTATGGCCGGAAGCTCATCATCTTTAGCAGCTGCTGCATGCCCCCATCCCATCAGCTTAACCACCACAGACTGCTGGAGTGAGTGAATGACACACACACACACACACACACACACACACACACACACACAGTACATGCAGTACATACAAACACACACACACACACACACACACACACACACATGCAAAAACACACACACAGATAGACACACAGCGATCTATGCGATCTAGAAATATTTTGATTTCACTGTTGTATTGTGTAAGTGTAGAATGGACTGATATTTAACCTCAGTTATTAAGATGCTGCTGTTGACTGTGGTATTTGGTGATTCTCAACAGGTACCTGAAGTACACCCTGGACCAGTATGTCGAGAGTGACTACACAGTGGTCTATTTCCACTATGGCCTACGGAGCAGCAACAAGCCCTCCATTCGCTGGCTCCGAGATGCCTACAAGGAGTTTGACCGAAAGTGAGTCTTTCTTTCACACACACACACACACACACACACACACACACACACACACACACACACACACTCACATTAACACTCCTCCTCGTTTTTCTCTTTTAACTATCCCCCTGAGACTGTGTGTGTGTGTGCGTGTGTGTGTGTGTCTTTGAGCTTCCTCCACAGCCTCATCTCTAAAAGCCCTCTCATCTTGCACTACAGATACTTTTGCAGAGAGTGTCTAAAGCGAGTGATTAATAATTTAGTGCCCTTAATGAGAGAGATTACACTTGAGCAAATTTGGAACCGCGTGGGAAGGATGTCCAGCCAGCAGGGCTCTCAGTGTTTGTGGGTCAACGCCAGGTTCACTCCAAAGAGCGATACAAATTCTGCCTTTAATGAGTGGAGTGTGTGTATGTGTGTGTTTGTGTGTGTTGTTAAACAGATATAAGAAAAACTTGAAAGCTCTGTATGTCGTCCACCCTACAAACTTCATCAAAATCATGTGGAACATCTTCAAACCCTTGATAAGGTATGTGTGAAGTGCAACCAGCGGTCAGTATGTACCTTGAAGCCCGACATGGAGCTGTATGAATTTCAAGCTCATCTCCTGTCTTCTTCTTTCCTTAAGTCACAAGTTTGGCAAGAAGCTGACATATGTGAACTACCTGGCTGAACTGAGAGATCACCTGGGCTATGACCAGCTCATCATTCCCCTTGATGTTAAAAGGTACGTTTGGATGTCATTAACAAATCCCTGAAGGAAGCATACACTGATCAGTCTGTCTGGCTGTCCACCTTTCCAAAAATCTCGTCATTACTCTTTCAGAGGGCGTTAATCGTTAGCCTCACCCCAATCTTCATCAGCGGCTACTGCAGTGTAACCTGGAGTCACCTCATTAAGCTGGCCTCATTTTGCCAGGCTGAAAGTGTGTCAAAGTAAAAGGCCCTTTGTATTCCGGGTCAAAGGGTGTCCAGATGTCCAGAAGTGTCAAAATGGTGGAATTAATACAAATGAATGCATTAACATTTTAGCAATGAACTCTGAAATATATGCCAAGCTAAAAAAAATACCTTTAGGACTTTGTAATGAGGAATTTAAAAATTGAACATTTTGGCTCCATTAGCCAATCACTGTGTACCAGTGGCGCACAGAGAGGATGGGGTGCCCTCCAAAGTTAAAGTTGGCAGGAACTTCCAATGTCTCTTTTGGTAGCAATAATGGTACAAAATGATATGCAAGTCCTCCTACCACCCACATTTGGGTCCTATTATCCTCTACAATAAAGTCACTAGAATTTCCACGATTATCATGATGATTCCACTGATTTTTCTCATCCTGCTGACAAAGAAAACAACCACACACACACACACCACACGCACACGCACACACACACCACACACACACACACACACACCACACACACACAAGTGATGCAGGAGGAACCATGTACACTGAGCTCATGTATCTAACAGACTCGGAGCTCATGTTCTCAATAAAATCAACAGAAAATAGAGTAACGAGATGAGATCTGTTCCTCAGTCTGGCACAGTGAAACACTCCATCCGGGTCCCCGTTTGATATTGACAGCTCTTGTGCGTGTGTCCTCAAGAGGCCCGTGAAGACTGCTTCTAGGAACAGATGCTTCGGAGCAGCCCACCGTTGTCAGGCCTAATTTGTATTGATATTTGCTGATCCTCCCCGTAACAGCCAATTATATTCAGAGGCAAAGCACGGACAGCACGAAACCGCTTTGCTGTTGAATATTTACGACGGAGAAGACATGAGTGCTGAGTTATTCTCCTTGGAAACGGGAGGCAGGTGGTTGGTTAGGTATGCCCATGGCGCGGTATGGCTGGCTGGTGGAGGAATGAAAGAGGGAGGGAGGAGGATGTTTGCATCCCACCCCAGTGCGGACACAGATGTTGAGCAGGAATAGACCACATGATGGAGAATATGGAGAAATTCTACTATTCTGACTGCCATGTAATGCCATGGGACAGTATTTTGGAACTATTACGATGCTTAGCTAAAACCATGGACAACTTGTAGTTTATCATGGTTACTACTGATTGTACTTTTCCCGCATGACCCCTGGCAGTTGGGTTAGCCTCTTGAGTTGTGAATCTGCCTGAGGGTACCTCCTAGATTAACTACCATAAGGGAGTTTTTCCTTGCCCCTGTTGCTCTTGGATGCTCCTTGCTGTAAAGCACCATGAGACAATACTATTGTTGAAGGCGCTATATAAATATAATTGAATTCAGTTCAATTCAATTAAAATGACCAGACTTACGCTGGCATTTTTGAAGGGCCCAGAGATATTTCTTTTACTCATTTTTTTATTGGTCGACTATAAAACGAGAAATGTAGAGCTGCATGCATTTGTATTATTTCCACTGTATTAACTCTTCTGAACACTTTATGCCCCTTAAGAAAGAACATTTTTACATTATTGACAGCATTAATAATAAGGTCATGTGAGGACTAGTATCTCTTCATCAGGAAAGTCATTCAGTCACATCGCTGTCATAGTATGTTTATTTTTAATTCTTCTTGGCACTTGTGGTACTTGTGTTGACTATATGTCCATAACAGGCATGACGAGATACTACGTGCCAGTCAGAAGGGAGGACCACCACCTTCCGTGAAAGTCCCACCACCACGACCCCCCCTCCCTACCCAGCAGTTTGGCGTCAGTCTACAGTAGTAAGTTAACAGTTTCTCCTCGCATCCAACCGCCAGTACAGTAAAGGTTCACAAATGAATCTGAACCATGCTGAATGAACACCCCATCATCACAATTTGTGGTCTTTAATTTTCAGTATCCGCGATAAAAACAATGGAGTCCTTATTCCCCCAGTTGTGAGTCAAACTGTGTCCTACATCAAAGACAGAGGTAAGACCGCTGTCTTCCATTACACTTCCGTTCTGAATAATCTGTTTCACCTTGGTACAGTCTAACCCAAGGGTCGGCAACTTTTTTGACATGTTGTGCCAAAAAGAACTGGTCTTGTTTGTTTGCGTGCCAATCAACAGACCAATTGTTTTGAACTACACATAATTATGAGGCTGCATTTTCAACATGAAAATTTGTTGAACCCATTCTGGCTATGCAAAGCAGCACTTTAGGAATATGTTGATCTCATTTAAAAAAAAAAAAAAGAAAGAAAAGGGAAAAAAAAGTGAGAAATCATTCCAAATAAATCATTCTAAATTTAATCATGAAAATGCTCACTACAGGCTGACTTGCATAATGGGAAGCGCTCTAAGCTAATCGCTCATTTCAGGTTTGTGCTAATATCTGTAACTAGCAACACACTGCACTTCAATCATGCTTCTCTCATTTAACAGTTAGGAATTTGATACTGTGCTCTTTAACAGGCCTACTTTTCTCTTTCCTTAAAAATTATTGCAAGCAGAAAACTTACTGAAAGGAAACATATTTTAACAGGTGATGGCGGTTCTGTTCAGGTAGCCTACATTTTAAAAAAGGTTCCTAGCAAAATGTCAATCATTTGGTTGATTTTTGTTATGCGAACTGGTTTAAAGCCTTGAATTCTGGACACTCCTACGTTTGAATGACTTGTCATTTCGCATCTCATAAGAACAACGGAGGTTGGACAAATACAAACAAAACTTTCAAAATACAAAACCACTCAGCTCTTCTACCCATCATATCCAACAGAGATATGCCTGAATGCCAAACTGCTGCACCTTATATAACAGCGTATGAGACGGCCAACCTTTTTCTAATGTCTAAAAACAAAGGCTCCGCACCATCGACGATGTGTGCCAGTGAGAATCCCTCTGCATGCCAACTGTGGCACGCATGCCCTGGCTTGCCGAACCCTGGTCTAGTCACATGTTTCACACACTCCATGAACTCCCTGGGAAAGTGACCTGAACTTGCAGGGAGGTGCACTATTCCAAAGGTGCAGTATAGCTTTAAACTTTAATGGTATTCACAGCTGTAGGCAGTGTTGCGTTATGAGCAGGATGCTGGAGCAGCAGCAGCCAGAGCTGGTGTCTTCACAGGTGCCTGCTGTCTTTTCCCTGATCTCTCCCTCTCCCCCCCTCCTGCCTGCCTTAGGCCTGAACACAGAGGGCATCTTCAGGAGGTCGGCTCGAGTTCAGCTCATCAAGGACATCAAGAAACTCTATAACTTAGGTGAGCTGCAGTGCCTCTGCACATGCGCGCGCGCACACACACACACACACAAGGACTCAAGTCACCGATGAGGGAGATGGAGACGGAGGAAGGAGGGGAGAGTGTGTCTGTGTGTGTGTTTGTGTGTCTTTCTTTTTTTATCTCTGGCTGCCAGGAAAGGACAGATCGATCGAGCTCAATCCCCGCGTGGCCTGGCTCTGATGGCATCGCGCGGAGAATGTCAGTGGTTTGGGCTGCAGATTAAGATAGTGTCCATTTCAGTTGGTGTTCCACTTCATTAGTGCACCCCCACCCAACACACACACACACACACACACATACGTACACACACTCATAGACATACATACACACACACACACACACACAATTCTCCAAGCCAGTTCCATTTTTGAGCAAGCTGCTCTGGTCTAAATTGACCACAGGGGCTTGATGTCATCATGACACTACAGATCTCTTAAGCTCGCTGCTTATTGTTTACTTGCATTAGTTAGTGGGTAGTGTCCAGACATGACCCCTACGGTGGGGGTCGTTGAATGAAATATGTTAAATCAGATTGTTTTATCCTCTCCTCTTGCCCCTCCTCCCCCCGCCCCCTTGGCCACAGGAAAACCAGTAAACTATGAGGAGTATGGAGATATTCATGTTCCTGCTGTCATCTTGAAGACGTTTCTCAGGGAATTGCCTGAACCACTTCTTACCTTTGCCTTGTATGACCAGATCTTGGACATTACCAGTAAGTGCAGCTTATTCTTGGTGATAACCATGTTCCACCATGTTCAACCATGTTCATCTTTCTTAGTCGAACATGTTGGTCTACATTTGTATTGTAATGTTTGTTTGTTTGTTTGTTTTTCCAGCGGTTGAGAGTTCCCTCAGAGTCTCAACATGCAAGAGCTTTGTTGAATCCCTGGATGAACCCAGCTACATTGTGCTCAAATACTTGGTCTGCTTTCTGAACATGGTGAGCTCCACTCTTCCCCTGCTTAAGAAATCCAGTTGCACCCAGGTTCCATTAGTCACAGTATCCGCTTCTTGTCACTGTTTCCATTCTGGCTCGAAAACTGCCATTCTGGCTCTAGCACTGCATCCCTCTTTAGAACCAGACACTTCAGGTAGATTAGCCACGCGTCCCGCATCTAAAGAGGCTTTCTTTTGGGAGCTGCTAGAGATCTTCTTATCTCTGAAGAAAAGAGAGAGAAAAGTCAGCATTGCGTTGCCTTGTTTCCCTTCACTCGCTCGAAGGACCGACCTTGTTGTGCTGTGCTGTGCTGCGTAGTGCACCGTTTCCTCACCCTCCCCCCCGTGGTGCCGATTGCAGTAGCTCAGGGTGCCCTGTACCATCCCAACCCATGCTGAGGGCACGTTGGCGCTAGGCCTGGCACTATAAATGGGCAGCAGCTCAGCCCCCTGCTGTAGTCAGTGCAATACCCCATGCTGGCCACATAACCTCATCCCTACCCTGTTCCCACAGCAGGATATGGATCTCCTCTCCTCTCCTCTCCTCTCCTCTCCTCTCCTCTCCTCTCCTCTCCTCTCCTCTCCTCTCCTCTCCTCTCCTCTCCTCTCCTCTCCTCTCCTCTCCTCTCCTCTCCTCTCCTCTCCTCTCCTCTCCTCTCCTCTCCTCTCCTCTCCCAGGAAGGGCCGGTCTGTTTTAACAGAACACTGAGCAGGCCTGCAGGGGATTCTGGGATGTAGAAGCAAGCTGGTGATTCTAGCAGAAGAGAGCATGTGTGTATATTGGGGGGGGGGGGCGGTGTAAGGGGGATGACAGGGCTCCTGCTGTATTTCTGAAGCCTTGAAAAATGTACTCTAGGGGGGGAAAAGAAATGTAGCAGTGCCTTTCTTCTTTGTTACTTTATGCTGATGGCTTCCTGGAAGGAAACGAAAGACATGGACCGAGTTGTTGCGTTCGGGCTCAAGATAAGAGCTTGTGAATGTGAATTACCAAAAGACTTAACAGTAGAACCGTCTCTTGATTTGGATTTGTTTACAGGAATAAATGGTTTGTTTTGTTTTCATACCTTTTAATCCATCCTGCTTGATCCATCCAGTCATTTCTTAAGAGTCCATATTCAAGATGCATATTGAGAATGTTGTGCTCGACTAAATTAGAACATCTTTGTAAACGTGAAACGAAAAGGAAACCAAAAAATACCAAGCATCAGCAACACCATAGACATTTGAAGTCAGCCCTTTGTGGATGTGCCAAAGTGTTACAGCTTCTCTTGCCCCAAAGGGTCTCAATGTTAACTCCACACTGCCTGAAAGGCAAATCAGCCAGCCAGACTCAGACTAATACACTCGTAATCTGCCCCAGATTTTTCCCATGGGTGCCATTAGTCACCCTGACACGAGACAGTTTAATCAGCGAGAGGGAGGGAGAGGGGGTTTAATTAACCACATCGAGCTACCCTAGCGTGGGAGCTTTGAGAACTGTTCTGTTGACGGAACTGGTGTCCCACCTGTGGAGATTCTCAGAGAGTGTTCTGCTCATTATGGAGAAATCAAATTAAAGGTGCAGTTTATGATCCGTAGACATTTTTTGTCACATTGAGTTTATTGCTCTTCATGATTCCTTACTTGCATTTATTTGTTTCCCATCTACTCAAAAGAAAACCATCAATCTTTGAAGTCAAGTTGTCAGTGAAGACAAATGAAGTGGCTGAGGCCAAGCTAAACACTATTTTAGCTAATCATCACATGACTTCAAGAGCATGGAGGGGACAAGTGTAACTAAGCAAAGGTGTTGAGATCAAATGTTTGTAGTCCACACCTCTACATAGTTCATATGGCTTGTGGAATGCCAGAGGTCCTCTCTAGCCATGTCTGCTTCCTTACAAATCTAACAGTCTCTCAGACCCCCCTCCAGCTATTCAGAGATGCTGATGCTCCAGGGAGTCATCAGGGCTTTGATCGTCGGGGAGAGCCGGCCACAGTGTCATCCATCTCCATTGGTCCCTAATGGTGCCTGCTGCATAAGTAGAGAGGAAGGCAAATAAGTGGGCATAAGGTTATACCCCTGCTCACCTCCTCAACACTGTCAAACAGCTCTGCAAAACATGCGTTCCACTGAGGTTATGGCTGGCTAGCAAGTCTTTTCATTTTGAGTTGAAAAGGTTAGATGAGTGAACCTCGCCATGGTACCGCCTGGTGCCGCCTGGTACCTCTGCTCAGTATTGCATTTCGCTTTAGTACTAGTCAGTGTACTCTCCAAAGCCTTTGGTTTCTTAACATCCAATCAGCGAGCAGAAATTTAAGGCAGATCCAGTAGGTTTAAAGTTCAAACAAAGTGCCCACCTACCACAAAGTAAACGTATGT
Organism: Tenualosa ilisha; assembly: GCA_015244755.2. Taxonomy (NCBI): domain Eukaryota; kingdom Metazoa; phylum Chordata; class Actinopteri; order Clupeiformes; family Clupeidae; genus Tenualosa; species Tenualosa ilisha. The sequence goes on from PYXC01001083.1 coordinate 1,512,942, forward strand.
CTATTGTGTCCAGACTCTTTGCACAAAGTGAAGCGAAGCAAAAGAGGGGTAGTCCACCAGGCTATAGTGAGCCCTGTTTAGGAGAGGGAATGATTTAGTGATATGTATAAGTGACTGTGAGAGCTGGGCTGAGAGAGAAGTGGTCTGTTTTGACTGAGTCACCAAGGGAAATTTGTTTTGAGAGTGATTCAGCGTTTCCAGTCATCATTGCACGGGACATTGAATAGAATGGGTAAGAGCTCCTGTCGCACATATTAGCTTGAGATCCAGTCTTTATTTTCTTTTTCCATTTTATTTTATTTGACTCCTGAGTGTCTCAAATCTTGCTGACGTCTGTATATCCACAAACTTAAATCAGTTTAATGTTTTCCTTTTGCTTGACATCATTGGACAGAAATCTCATTTAACCATAGCCTGTCTGCAACCAGAAAGACTGAGAAGAAGCCTGTATTTGTTTCATGAACAGTGGTATGCACTGAGTGAGGTCAAGTTACTTACCTTGAGTCTTTTTTTGTTAATGAATACATGGGGCATCCTGTGCTGTATTATGTCTTAAATGAGAAATCCAGTGTGAATGAGTCAATAGGTCTGTTGTTCTGTATCAATTTTTCTCATTTTTTTCCCACTGATAGCACTTGGTGACCTGGAACATCAGGGCTATGGGTTGATTTACACTGGATTTCTCCTGTAAAGGATGTTTGAATGGACAGAGGAGGAAGATGAGAAAGCCCTCTTCTGGCATGAGGGGATATGAGGGAGATGAGGTGAAGGAGTGAAGCAACTGAGAGTACTAGTAGACTCTTGTCATGTATTGTAGATACTGCTACTGCCTGTCTACCAAGGTCGATCTGCACATTCCCCACCGCTCCCACCTCTCTGTTTCGTGTGGGAGGTTTTCACAACTCATTTGTCAAGGCTTGCCAAGGCCTCTTGCACCTATTGCGCTGGTTAAGATGTAATAATTGCTCTCCCTGCCCTGTAAGACGTAACAGTAGTCTAAAAGTGAAACTTGCCATAAGGGTTGGCAAAATCAATTTATTTCATTCCGGATCTTATTTTTCTACTTTCATTCCTCCTACACTTCCTCAGAGCTCACATTTCCTCTATATATCTTTGTCACACCATGTCTCTCTACCATCCACTCTCTCTCTCTCTCTCTCTCTCTCTCTCTCTCTCTCTTTCACTCTCACACACACACACACACACACACACACACACACACTTCTTGTAACTAAGAAGTTATATGTTGTACAGTATACTGATCTTGTGAAAATCAAGGCTCATGATTTCCTAAAGGGGTATTTTCTGTTCCCAGGTTTCCCGGAAGAGCATAGTGAACAAGATGAGCTCATCCAACCTGGCGTGTGTGTTCGGCGTGAACCTGGTGCGACCCCCTCAGGGCTCGGTGTCGCTTGGTGCCCTGACGCCCATCAACATCTTTACAGAGCTTCTGGTGGAGCACTACCAGACCATCTTTGGCTGTCGCAGTCCGGCCTCTCAAGTGCTGCCCTGATTTGGCCTACAGCATCACACCACATCCACTGCGGCCTACATCACCACTGCTAGGCTAAAGTGAAAACTGTCCCACTCTATCCCACTCACTCTTATAGTGTGCGCACACCAGGCCAGGAAACTGACTCCAATACTGACTGATGGCTGCCACTGGCTCCCTTGCTGACCTGACCTGTTCAATTTGCTGCAAACAAGGAGGCAAAGGTCTGCCAATATTTGGGGAGCTGCGCATACCACTCAGATTTTGGCCCCAGACACCACAGATTGACACTCATCGACAGGCCTATCAGATGTCCATCCATCAGCTCGGTCCACACACACTATTACAGTGAGGTAACTGTTGCTACCTGACGTCTAAAGACCCTTCATCCACGTCCACCCTGGTGATATGCCATTGCTCTGCCTGGGCCACAAGACGTGTTGGAGCAATTTGCTTCCTCGGTTCTATTTGTTATATTGGGTTAATTACAAACAAAATGTTTAAAGGTGTTGTGAATTCATGTCATTATTAAACAATCGATGTACAGATCTTTCTTTTTTTAAAAATATATAATGGGGCTGCTTTTTGTCTCCAAAACACTGTTACATGAGGATATATACTTTGTATTTATTTTATTTTCATGTTTTTGAAAGCTTAAATGAAACCTGAGCATGCCTTGAGTGGAAAGAGGGAACAAAGCCCTTTAAGCCAGCTATTTCCATGGCAACCCTTTTTCACTTGCAGCTGCACTGGAGATAACCTTGAAGGCTGGGACGTCAGGGATAAAAAAAAAAAACAGCACTTACAGCGCAGTGGATACAGAGACCTGACAGGGCGTCTGTGTGAGCGGCTCGTTTTCTTACATCGTGTTTCCCTGGTCCGGCTTGGTAGGCGCAGGGCCACGGATCGACATAAAAAAGCTCTTTGGCCCTTGCCAGGCTTCATAAAGTCAAGCATCTGTTGATGTCTCAAGTGACTGGGCCCATTGCAACAAGAGCATGTTTCAATCATTTGCTCTTGTCACACATCAAAAACACCTGCACCAGTGCTAGTATTCACTGGCAATGCTGCCCAGGCGACTCTGTGCTCTGTGTTCAGATTGATCAGTTTATGCTTGAGGGGTTCCATTCTGTGGTGCAATAATTTAACATGCACTTGTTTAACTTGTGCACTTGTTAAACACTTGTTTAACATGTTCAACATGTTAAACAAAGCCACAAGTAATGCCCTAGTTATGCATTCTGTTCCTCTGTAGTGTGTATGTTATAGTGTGTAAGTGCTAGTATGTTATAAAAAGCATCCAGCTGTCAGTGTTATATCATTGTCTAATAAGGTAATTACAGACATGCATGCATGCAGCATCCCATAATAGTCATAGTAAAGGACTGGTGGGGTCAACATGAATAGCTAAGACCACAAAAGAAGGGTCATGTGACATGCTGTCCTGTTCTTTTCCCTCCTCTTCCACATCGTCCTCTGGGATAGACAGAAACAACAGCAGGAGCTAAACTGTCAGAGTGCTTTAGGAGAGAGTAGGAGGACTAGAGTGGGGGGCACTCCGCCAGCAACAGGAGATGTGTGGTTGAGCCAAGCTTACACAGGCTAGGCTGTGTCTGAATATGTCTGGGGGGGGGGGGTGTTGCTTTGATGCTAGTTCAGCCCCTTTATAGACTTCTACAGTTTAATCAGTGACAAATCAATACATTTAAAACCATATTATAACATGTTAACTCTAAAAAGTGGCTAAACTAGCAGAGAAATTGACCCTGTGTTATGTGTGTATACTCAAACTAGAATACTATCTCTTTTCCAGAAAAGGTGGGGGGAACAGAAGGCTGGGGCATTAACCGCTAATGCTATTACTACTACTACTACCAGCACTTATTGACGAATGGAATCTCATAATGATGACCATGATGTTCCTCTGAATATTTATGATTTGTCTAATTGTTAACTGTCTATGTGTGTGGATCTGATGAAGTTATCAGTATGTCTGTATTAAGATACTGTGCCTCTAAATGTGTTTTTGTTTTTTTCACACTCAAAAAAAAAATTTAGCTTATAGGCCACCACTACTCTTCACTACTGATTTATAGAGCATTATTTTACACCCACAGATATTTATAGTGCAATATTAAGACTCCAAGGTTACTCAACTGCAACAGTTTTTGTTTTTCCTTACAGTTCTGTTTATTAATGAATCAGATTTTCATAAGAACTTGGTACAAAAAAAGTGAGACTACTCTTTACCATTTACCAACTTCCATCAATCAACTTTTAATGCATCATGAAGAAGAGGAAAAAACTACATTGGCATATGTAAGACAAACACTTTCCTATACATACTATCCACTGGACAGTCCCCTTGTTTTATGACAATGAAAAAGAAAACACTACTGCAACAGTCCAAAAGACATTTTCAATCTAAAACTTGGCGTGTTTTCTTTGCTTTTCTTCTCCCCCTTCGTTCTTCGTTTCCCTCATGTTAAAAGGACATTATCAAACATTGCAAGCTAAGTCAGAATGCATAATTGGCAAACAATAAAAATGTTTTTTTGTTATTTTTTTTTTCTGTCATCTTTATTTTTGTACCCCTTCTCACTTTCTTTGTTCATTGATAAAAGAATATAAAAGGTTTTATTATTTTTTTTCATCTCTTCTCTGTTCAACTCAGTGTTGCGTGTATTAAAATAGATCTGTATAAGCACTGCACAGTTTCTCCCGGAGAAGATTCTGGGAAATGCGAGGGGGGACCATGACGGAGGCTGAAATGAACCTCCTAAAAGGGTCAATGATGAGTGATGGGCCTAATCCTCCCCCCATCCACCTTTCTGCCTGTTTTCCTTCTCTCTGTCTGTATCTGCAGCTAGTCTGATATGCTGCACAGGGTTTCCTTGAGGCCTATAGCCTTTTTTATGGGCTCTGCTAGTCATTAGTGCGGTTGATCAGCTACCTCTGCTTTTTGATCACCGATCCAAAGCCTGCTGCCACTGTGCCCTGGCCAAACTCCTCGGGGGGGAGGTGAAGAAGCCTCTCTGTGAAAGACAGAGCTAGGACTGGAATGATATGCATTGAGGAATGGTGTACATTCTGGTATCGGCTTTTGTTCGTCAGCCTGTGGCCGCTTGTTTGTCAGTATGTGGATATCTTGTGGTGCCGTGGTATGGGTGATGCTCCAAGGAGGTCAAAATGGACGAACAGGGAAGAGAACACAAGGCCAAAATAATGATATGCATAACAAAGATATGCAACAATAATAATATTAATTTTTTAAAAAAGTTTGAATCCAAAAAATGTCCCCTGTCGGAATTGCGATTTGATCATCTGAAACACTGTCATCACAAAAGGCAGGAATTGTATGGTATGACATGAATGTTTCAAAGCCCTTAAATGATTTGAAATATTATTTAGGTTGTCAGGTTAGGTTTTTAAAGAAAAGAGTGTTGCTCTCGAGATGCTTATTATCTGTTACCAGAGAGACAAGTGAAGTTGATATAGGCCATTGACCTGGGGCTACAACCATTGTCACATACATAGTCTTGTCTCTGTTGCAATTTTATGGTAGATAATGACAAAATCAAATGACAAAGTTGATTTCCAAGGCCAGATCCAGTGACCCCTTTTTTGAGAACTAAGACTTGTTGACAAATAGGTCTCGATCTCTGTATTGCATTTTTTCCCCAGAAATACTACACGTAAATCTCAGTGCTGTTTCTAACATCAGTGCATGTCTAAAAAGAGGGTTAAGAGCTAAAACAATAAAAAATGTAATTTACTTTCTTTTTGACTGGGAAAACTCACTGTTTGGTCTTGGATGTGATTAACTAATGAATGCTTTTTTTTCCTGAATTCGAGGAATAGTACTTTGACGAAGTTTGTGTTACTCAGCAAATGCCGGATCATTCATCTATGTGTTCATGGTTATGTATGTACACGCCTTATTGTGTATGAAGACAAAGCCAAGGGGAGATGTTTGTTGACAAAGTGTCTGCTGACCTACAGTAGTCCGCCCTAAGGTTTATGCGAGGGACTTCGCTATAGTTGGATTTGGTATTGGTGCCAGTGGGTCATACTGTGTAAACCCTGTATCTCCAGGGCATCGCCGGAAGACTGACCAAACAAGTTGACACACAAAACTATCCCACCCACAACTAAAACTGTAGTTGATCGGTGTTTGTTTTGTTTGCGTTTTTTTTTTTTTTTTTTAAACAAAAGAATGTGATACGAAAGAAACCCTGGATTTCTCTACTCTCTTTTGATCTTGAGGCAGTGTTCATTTGTATTGACTAGCAGATTTTCATTTTAAAATAAAATACAAAAGTTTTTAAAAGAAAAATGCCACTTTTGATACAAGCACGTTTCACTTCCAGAAAAATGCTGAATTGTTAGAAAGTCATACAAGAAAAATAAAGAATTGAATCAAACGGCATTGAAGTGGTATCAACAACAACAAAAAAGGTAGACGTGTAATACACATAGCAAAACCAAAAGGCTGTATAGTAGGAGTTTCCAGTACAAAAAAGTAAGGTTTTTGGCATATTTTCCGTACTGGTGAAGAATTGAGGGAAAAAGGTTCAGAGAATGACAGGATCACAAACACACAGGTAAAACTATGGACCTTCAAAACAAAAAAAATGTTATTTGAAGTGGAAAACTGAAAAAAAGAAAGCTCAGATTGAGTATGTGGAGTTACATAACAACCAAGGACCTGCATGAACAGTACAACATTATGTACATCATGATCCTCTCCAAAACTTCAACTCCTCTCCTTCATCAACAGGCAGCTTCATGAAAATACTAAATTCTCCACTAGAAATGCTAAATTCTGTAGTCATCTTAAATACTTTGTTCTTTGTTCTTTTTTGACTATATTAATACTGAAAAAAGTTATTCTCTGTTTTTCTTCTCTCCTTTCTCTCTCATTTTTTCGTTTTTTTGTCTGTTTTTAGTTGTTTTTTTTTCAGTTGTTGTTGTTGTTTGAAGGCTCATATGCATCGTACGTACATACACAATGGAAACATCCCTCCCAACCCCTATCCCACCCATTCCCAATTCACCTGAATTCATATGGCAAATATTGTTCATAAGAGAATGAGAACAAATATCTACGCCGATATATCAATGTACAGCTCTTTCCCCTCTCATATGTCTTGTTTTCTCTTAACTAGCACTATTCTAATATTCTCTCCCACTAGAAGCAGAACAAGTCATTTGTCCTTTCTTTTTTTTTTTTAAAGTAACAACAAAAAGAAACCTCTGGCCGTAGGAAATACTTATTTGATGTATCCTTGACGGCACTGTGATCTGCTTTTTAGAGTCGATAAATACATTAAGGCCAAGAACGATAATAAATTAACAGTTAAAAAAAAAAAAAAGTAAAAAAAAAATCTCTTAAGCACTGTAGGTGTTGGATTTAAAAAATACTTGTTATGAATTGAGTGAAGGATGTATTTGTTCTTTTTCGTGAGTTTTAGATCTATAATCATAAGACATAACAGTTCCTTTCGAAAAAAAAATCCACGCAAGGTAAATATCGCATATGTCCTTCTTGTGAATGTGTTTCCATGGTTTTTTAAAACCTCTTTTTGTGAGCATGGTTGTCAGTCATGTATGTGGATATGTATTTGTGTGTATTGTGTGTATTGGTGTGTGTGTGTGTGTGTGTGTGTGTGTGTGTGTGTATGTATGTGACTTTTAAAAAGAAACACTTCTTTGCTCTTCTCTCTCTCTGCGTGTTGTTTTTATAGCATGTGATCTCAGGTGACCTGCTGTGGCGTCAGTTGTTGCCTTGGGGCTGAGGCAGACTCTTCTGCAGTAGCGCACCGGGGACCATAGGGGGAGTTGTGGCAGCGGAGGGCGTGTTTGCCCCGCCACTGCTGCTGGTGGGCTTGATCCAGGGCAGGGACAGGAGCGAGGCGCCGGCGGTGGTGGTGGTGGTGGCTGTCATGGTGACCTGGATCACCTGATCTCGCTGGATGAGACGGATGAGGGCCTTGAGTCGCTCCAGAGAGGCCTGGGTCTGACGCTGTTCACCCAGCAGCTTGTCTTTCAGGTCCATGCATTTCTATAGGACAGAAGTTACACAGCAGAAACTCATGAATTAAACAAATATGTATGATCTCCCAGTAACATCACAACTAACAATTAAACTAACAATTAAATGGACATCAGGCCAGCCATAGTTAGAAACTCCAAGCTAAGAAGTGACAACCTACCCAGTTATTCATAAGACAGAACATGGTAACTGTTTAGAAATGCAGATATTAATGTGTCTTAAGGCATGTCTGGAGAACAGACAGATCTTGGGTGGAGTCTTATTTTAGTCTAGACTTATTTTTAAATTCTCATGTGTTTGTCTGGTTGGTAAAATCCCAAAACGGGCGAAGTAGGTGAATAACAAAAGGAAACTGCTGTTACTTGTGGGGTACTTTATTAAAACACAGTAAAACTGTATAAAATACTTTGAAAGCTCACTTTCAAAGTTAAACTGTAAACTGTTTCACAGTAAAACTGTATAAAATACTCTGAAAGCTCACTTTCAAAGTTAACACAGATAGGCTAACACCGTTAACATGGATAGGCCTGAAATGCTTGCATCTTTCAGCATCACAATTTGACCACTGTCACGGAAAAAAGACAGAGATCAGAGGGCACCTGATTAAGTCCTACTTTATTGAATACTTAGAACTAAATCCCTCTGTTATGATGATCACCTGTGATACTGTTTGTACTGCATGTTCTCTGGTCTTGTACCCAGCTAAAACTAGGTTGTGAATGTGTTTGACTATACTGCACTGTGTGTCCTAAAAGCACTCAGTGAGTGCAAACAACAGGGCTATGGATTGATTCACGTCAGATTTCTCTTCTAAAGACTCTCTATGAGGAAGCTCTGGGGGGATTTTTTTTAATGCACTGCACTCACTGTGAGGGAGGTGCTGAGCATCAGGTCCTGCTCCTTGAGATGAGCACACTCTTTCTTCAGCTCACAGTTCTTCCGCAGGAGCTTTCTCTTCTCGTCCTCTTTCACTGGTGAGAAAGAGAGAGAAAGAGAGAGAGAGAGAGAGAGAGAGAGAGAGAGAGAGAGAGAAAGAGATTTGAGTTTCCAGATGAATTTCCCAACGGACTTGGATTTTTTTGGCTAATTGAAATGAGACGGTTAGCCATTTTGTTCTGTGACTTACTTGTTTTGTGTGTGACGTATGACTGGACAAAGTTGTGTGGCCAAGCCATATTCTCTTTGTTCAGTACCTGAAAGACCAATAAAAAGGGTTGACTTCACACAGTTAAATCATTAAACCATTAAACTGTATGATCAAAGCACTGATGGCTAGTTCTCAGCAACATTTAACATTTCACGTCAACCCAGAAAAGGAATGTTCAATCAATTTTCCGTAATTCTTCATGCATTTAAAAGAATATATTGTGCTACATTGCTGTCTATAATTCAAAAGTGATTATCAATGGCTTTTCAACCATTTAACTTCATTCATCACTTATTTCATGTCATAGGCATAGTATAGTGGCTCTGTCTTTACACATATTCCCATTGAAAAACTGTTATTTTTGCACTAAGCTATTGTTTGAGTTTATATGCTGCTCAGGATCTGACAAAGGCTTGTAAACAAGAGACTCATTATTAATTCAAACTTCAAACATTTAGAACATCAGCCTACAACAGCAGCTAGCATTGATCTGAACACTCTGAAGCACAACGGATGCTCTACTCTGTTTCTCACCTTACCCACTGGTACAAACCTGCCCGACCAATTCTGAGAGACAGAATACAAACTAGTTCTATGAGGCAAACTGTCATAATTTATTTGCAGTTCTCATTTTGGGTCTAGCGGTTCCAGTTCTTGCTGTTCCAGGTCTGTTCACTTTAGCTGTCACTGTGTACCTTCTTCTGGCACTTGGGGCACATCCATACACCCTTGGGTGGCGTTTTGAGTGGCGGATGGAGGCAGTCGGGGTGGTAGGCGCGTGGGCAGGAGTGGCATTGCTGCAGCTCACCCTCTTCCTTACACACGGCGCAGTGGTCGTCATGCTCCAGCTCGTCCTAACACACACACACACACACAGGAATGTTAAGACTCACTGAACTAGTCACAGAACTGCAAGTCTAGCTCTGAAATATTTTCACCATTCGTATGCATCCAACTGCGTCTTTTCATATTCCACAAAATTGTTTTGTTTACCCCAGTAAATGAGGACAACAGCAGAAAGGGTTTCTTTCATTTTAATGACGACCCATTTTTTTCCAACTGCTTTTCCCCAGACCCAGTATTTTAGCTCACACAGACTGAAATATTCAATCAGACTCAGTCTCCAGACGTATTGAGCACGCTTTCATATTTTCTTCAGATCTAGATGACAAAGATGATTGGATGGACCACACCCAATCCACACCCGATCGTCAGACATGATGTAATGGTGTTCAAGTCTATTCACTCAATGCTTCCCCTCTTTCTTTCTATCCCTCAGATCTTCGCTCTTGAGGATAGGGGTGGGGGATCCTATTTCTCTCATTAAATAGTTCCCAACTGGAGTGAAGTGCGAAAAACCCCATATGCCAATCAACAGTCTCTGATTTTAAAAGAGTGGAAAAACCTATCACAGCCAAATTTCACCACATCAGACACCATGCAGTGCCATGCGGTGCAATAACCTGCCATTCGTGGCAAATAAATCCAATGTAAGCTCAGTGGTCATGGGTGGTAACCATGCGAGAACAGCTTGATGCCAGTAATGAGAATTCAAGGTACCATGCTGGGCATAGAACGTTCTAGAGAGCTCCTTCTCTCTTCACAGGGTGGGGGAATCTTGTGGGATGTAAAACCTATAAAATCTGCTTGACTGCATTTCCTGTTTCACTGCGACTGATGAGGGCTCGTTTGACGATGGTGATAACAGTCACTGCAAAGGTGATTATCCCAATTTATTCTCTATTAATGGACTTCCTGCTAACAACGTGTACGTGCAGCGGGTAAATGTAGTGAATCAGAGCCCAAGAACAGCCCTGACCAATGAGACTCATGTGAGGCCACAAACACACACACACACACACACACACACACACACACACACACACAGGCAACTGTTCACAACACATAATCAACCTTTGCATCAATTACTCCTTCATAGATATGAACTTCTAAACACTGATACACACACACACACACACACGGTGAGAGTTGTACATACCTTCCAGCACAAGTCCTCTGGGTCTTTTTGCGTGCAGACAGGAAGCAGAAACAATGTTAGTAGCTGACAGTGGACACACACACAGTTACAAGGGTCGGTGATGTGAGGTGATGTGAGTGTGTACATGCAGTCTGGATGCTAATGTGCTTGTGAGATAAGCGTGTGTGTATCATTGGAAAGGTTAGACAACAAATAAAAACCATGCAATTGCAATCACTCCACCAAGCTCAAGTGCAACAGTAGTGCGTTATCAATGCAATTATAAGCCAACATTTTCCATTGTGTGTCACAACCCTACACAGCACTTCAGCGATTCACACAAGAAGAAGCTTCATAGTGTCTAGACTCATAATAACGAACTGATAACATAGCGCAGCCCCAATCTTCTACATTTGTGATTCAGATTGCCTTTGTATATCTATGAGAGGAGTTCAACAAGTACGCTGTTGTGTGCTAAATGCATCAGCACTGGCATCAGACAAAGCAGAAAATGTGAATAGCTCTGTAATCTTTGTTGTGTGTGTGTGAGACAGAGAGAGAGAGAGAGAGAGTGTATGTGAGTATGTGTAGGGGGTAGAGACAGAGAGAGAGGACGTGTGTGTGTGTGTGTGTGTGTGTGTGTGTGTGTAGTATTGGCATCATGCCTCCCCTACATAATTGTATGGGCTGTGACCCAGCTGTGTGGGGCTGATGGCAGGTGGAATGTGTTTTACCTCTGGCTGATAGGAAGAGTGGATTGCTCAGGTAATTGGATGTGAGGCGCTTCCGCTGGCAAAGAAAAGAACAACAAGAGGGACAGGCGTTAACTCCTTCAGACGTGGCAAGAACACCAAGAAAATCAAAAACACACCACTGCCCTAAACACCTACACCCACCCCCAAACACCAACACCCAAACTGGATGTAGCACCTGATAGAATGGCTTAAACTGGGGGGGGAGGGGGGGGGGGTGATACGAGAGCTGACGTGCACTAGCTTTGCCCTTGGCTGACTTGAGAGGAAAAAAAAAAATCTTTGAGATAAGCTGTTCCAAATGTGCTTAGCCAGACCAGACATATTTGTGTGCGTCTGTGTGGGTGTGCGTGTGTGTGTGTGTGTGTGTGTATATTCATGTGTGTACGTTTGTATATGTTTGTGTGTGCATGTGCGTGTGCATTTATTTAAGTGTGTGTGTATATGTATGTGTCTTTGTGTGCATGTGTGTATGTGTGTGTGTATATGCATGTATGAGTGTGTGTGTGTGTGTGTGTGTTTATGTGTATGTGTGCATGAGTGTGTGTGTGTGTGTGTGTGTGTGTGTATGTGTGTGTGTGTGTGTGCGTGCATGAGGCTCACCTCGGGCTCAAACAGGCCACTGTAGGCTGGGTTGGCTGTGCTTCTTCTCTTTCTTTCCTGCCTCTTGGTCTGAAGTTCTGCCCCAGCAATGGAAAAAGGTAAAGCAGAACCCCATTAGGATCTCCCTGCCAGAGGCACAAGCTGTGTGTTCTCCCATCGCTCTCCCCCTCTCTCCTAGTTTCCCTCAGCGAAGGGGTTACTTAGTGGTCACAAACAAATTGATTCTGTTCTGGCAGCGTGTTGAGATTAAACATTCAACACTTTCCTGACGGCGAAGCAAAAACATTTCTAAGAGCTCATTCATTTCCCGTGTCATTCCAGCCTAATTCCAGAGAGCTAAAAGAGTTAGTAGAACTCACCTTCCAGATGCTCTGTGGTGACCAGGCCAAGTGCAACCATGAAGGCAATTTTCTGCAGCCGGAGAAAGAGAGAGAGAAGAGTCAGAAAGGGTGTATGGACCAGACAAGAAAGCAGCACGAAGCCACAGATGAGAGCGAGAAACAGAGAAAGAGAGAGAGAGAGCGAGAGAGAGAGTGAGAGAGAATGAGATGGAAGGAAGCAGACACAGAAAGAGAGAATGAAAGAATGCTGGGAAGACAAACGCCACCTGAGCCTTGGCTGCCTCCACCCTGCTGATGTGATGTGGCGGCCGCTCCCCTCTGGTTCCCCCCTTTTTTTACAGCTATAACTCACACATCACGACCCAGGCACAATACACTTCACTAACACACAACCCTTGCTGTCCCTGTTGTGCTTGCTTGTCTACTCCAAACTGCCTGCTCATGAATACTGCATTTAACTCATAAAATATGGACGAATGTCCACTGAGTTTGATAGATACAGATAGAGCATATCACATTAAAAGATATGCACGATTTTAGTTATATACCCATTACATTAAAGTAATTTCACAGATGTTTGTGCTATTTAATAACACAAATGCATCCAGTGCTATTGTACACTATCTTAGTTTAACTTCCGAACATGAATTGCTAATCAATTAATAATTAGCTACCACTTCTGCCCTGACTATATGCAAGAGCAGCCTGCTGCTACTGGGTAGTTTATTGCGGAAGCTACTTTACCTCAGGGTCCAATTCCTCTTTTTTCTTGGCTGGTGAGGCAGGAGCGGAACTAGACTCAGATGGCGATTGGCTGTCGGTCTGAGGTGCTGGCAAATCCTGCGAGCTGCTTGGGACCTGGGGCTGAATGATGATCACCTTAGAAAACATCAGGAGCAGCCACACGGTTATACTACAGATATATTCTGTGTCATGCACCTCCATAAAATACTGTCTCAGTCCATACCTCATAAAGTTCGATACTAGAAATATAATGGCATGAAAAATGTGACTTTAACGGATTGCCTACTGCATCATAAAAGTTTTAGTGTAGCTTATTGCTAAACTCAAAGTCTTTTCAGGCAGCTATAGCCTAGGTTACAATATGGATGTAGTATTATGACAAGGTTAACTAAGATTAAAATTAGGGTCTTTATAAATGGTTTCTCTATCAGTATATTTCATATCGTACACGGCTCTTGCTGGCCAGGCCCTTGACCCAGTGTGTGTTTCTATGCATGTGTGTGTGCGTGTGTGTGTGTGTGTGTGTGTGTGTGTGTGTGTGTGTGTGGCAAATAGGAAGCGAAGGTGACAGTGGAAAAGAGTGGCGCTTCTCATTTTAATGACGTCCTAATGAGCCTCACAAATCTTCACCCTGCACACCCTGCAACCACCCCTGGCATTTTTCATATCGCACCCAGATGAATTGCCCCTGCCTGACTTCCACTGGAAGGTCGGGCCACATCACTAATATGGGCCAGATGAGACTGTGGACGCAGAAAAAAAACTGGTATGTGATTGGGTGGCTTAACCTTGGCTAGTTGCCTTGTCACCTGATGACGAGTCATCAATGCCAAGATTGAATCAACCAATCAGAGCACAGAAGTTTAGCACAGGCAGGTGGGCTGACAGATCTGGAGGCACGGGTCATTGATTTTGGAATCGGGGGAGTGGTGTGTGAGTGTGTGGGTGTGTGTGTGAGTGTGTGTGTGTGTGTGTGTGTGTGTGTGTGTGTGTGTGTGTGTGTGTGTGTGTGTATCGGGGGGGGGGGATTCAAGTCGTCTAGTGAGAGGATTATGAAAAGCATTTATCCGCTTGGTGACATTGAGTCGGTTGTGTGGCGTGAAGTCTGAGAATGCCACCACAGGAACTTTGTGCTATTCCAGCTACGTAATGTATGTCTGTTCATGTTTTGGGAATGTCATGTAATTAGGTGTCATGGCAAAGTAAACTCTGTGGGTGTGTGTGTGAGATATGTGTGAACTGTGAATCACAAAGTGAGAAATGACTGTGTGTTCAGTGACTGTAGGCATGTGTACACAGAGAAGGATGGAGGCAAATGAATACGTCTTTGTATACATGGGCTTCCCTCATAGTGTATGCGTTTGTGTTTAATATATAGTACTTTATGGTATATAATAGGTATCTAAAGTGTGTGTGTGTGTGTGTGTGTGCCAACACCAACAGGTTTGTAAAATGGGTGCAAGTGTGTCTATGTGTAAAGTGTGTCTGCACATGTTCTCCTCACCTTATTGTCGGTGCTGAACAGCAGAGGCTGCACCTTCACTGCCTCGCTGACCGCTGCCACCCCGTTCCCCGCTGCGGTCGGTGTGGAGATGATGGCGTAAGCCACACCCGGGCTGGCGCCGGCGCTTCCCGAGGACACGGCACCAGCCGGAGGTGTGCTGGGCACGACAACTGGCACGGCCGGGGCAGCTATGATGGTGGTGGTGGTCTGCGGTGGCGGTGGTGAATGGTCGGCCTGCTGCTGTTGCTGTTGCTGTTGCTGTTGCTGTTGCTGCTGCAGCTGCAGCTGCAGGCGATCTGGGCTGAAGGTGCAGTTGGCGGTGGGCAGCGCAGGGGGGCCCTGGCTGCGGGGGCTGAGGGGGAGCACCACAGTAGCGCCACCACCACCACCACCACCGCCGGCGCTGGCATTGCTGGTGACGGTGCTGCTGCGCGTCAGGCTGAGCGGCTGCACTGGCTGCACCGGTACCGGTACCGGCTGGCTGGACTGCTGCTCCTGGCATGGGCTCACCGGGAGGCTGTCTGGGATCAGGGTCTTTGGCCTAACCTGAGGACGGTTGCACAGAGAGGGGTCAATTTCACTGCTCAACCAGGGCAGACAGGAGTTCAAGAAAGTAAAGCATTCTGTGACTGTGACTTTTTAAAATCCTAAAGCACACATGCCTGCTTTCATAGCACAGAAAACTCCTGTTCAGTTCAAAGACAGAGACTGGGCAATTCTAGCCTTTTACAGTTTCAATAATTATCAAAGTAATTTTTCAAGTAATTTTCAAATTGTTTCAAGTAATTATCAAATAATTCAACAATACAATATGGAAATTTTAAAAGTGCAACAACTTACTTATATTATGTCAATTTACTAAACCAGGAGCTTATATTTAATCACCTGTGTAAGTATTGTTTTTTAGGAATACTTTCACCATCCATCTGTGCACATGTTTCTGATGATGAAACATCAAGCAAAATCAATGCCCTCCACACAATTTACATTTTCACAAAAAAAAAGAAAAAACAAACGAAAATAAAATAAACCACCACTGCCAATGGACATGCAACATGCAGCAATAGAGAAACAATATGTCTTTTTTCAGGTCACCCTTCTCTTTTCCACTGTGGTCAGGAATTGAAAAAAATACAGCTCAGGTTTTCACTCTTACACATACTGGGGCTATGTGCTTCACAAAGCCTGATCTGACCTGGTAGAAACATGTTGAGCTTTGTGTGTTATGTCAGTCTAAGATGACAGTACATCAGTTAGAGTGTAATGTGTTTGTTGGGGGAGTGTGAGAGTGAAGATCTGTATTTGTGTGTGTGTGTGTGCACACACATGCTGTGAGACCGTATGTGTTTGATCCCAGAGTATCTGAGTCATTGTTTTGTCTGTTCGGTGCGTGTCAGTGGCGTGCCGAACCAGGCCCCTCTTTTTTGCCAGGGACTCTACTGCCACCTAGTGATCACTGAGCAGCCCTACACCGTCCATCGGGGCCCTGGCTGGCTGGCAAACACTAACCACCCCCCAGCTTCAGTAACATCTTCTCCAGTGATCCAGCAAGAGCCGTGAAAACAAACAAGCTGCGAGTGGCAGAGAAAATTAATTGAGTTCAAAGCCCCAATTGGGAGATGCTGTGGCGTGTGTGAAGCACAGAGTCCTGCAGATTTATTAGCCCCGACGATTTATCCGATAATCTGCCAGATTTGGCCTCCGTTGAGTCCCGCTGAGATTGTACTGACCACGACCACACCATCAGAGCTGCCCTGGTGTCTGTGTGTGTGTATGTGTGTGTGTGTGTGTGTGTGTGTGTGTGTCTGTCTGTCTTCCATGTAATTCCTTTGGTCTGAATCAGTACATGAAGGTGCAGAAGATATTAGGACTTAAACATTTACATTGTTTATTCGAAATCAAAAAAGTGGGCCATCTCCTGTCACAGTGCCCTGTGTTGGACTGGGTCTTTTCAGAGCAGTTTTGTGTGGTTTTACAGGGCAATAAAGTAGGGTTAATAGAGGGGGTTGATGCTATCTAGAAACAAGGCTGTGCATGTGTGGGAATGCATGTTCCCTCAATGTGCACTGTTTTTAAATTTAATTTGTCATAATCTGATTCTGACATTTAATCCAATAACCCCACGTAATCTATGGCATATCTAGGTCATGTAAATAATGTTGTCCATGGGTTTGTTGGTGTTTAATCAGGAGGATTAATTCAGATGTATGAATTCATTTTTCTGAGTGCATTATCTTCTGTATTTGTGTATGAACATATGTTAACTTGTTTGTGTGTGCGTGTGTGTTTGTGTGTGTGTGTTTGTGTTTGTGTTTTTGTTTGTGTGTGTGTGTGTGTGTATGTGTGTACCTGAGGTAGCACTGTGGGCGCCTGCCCTGCCAGCCGGTGCAGAGAGCTGACCTGAGGCACCTTAATGGGCACAGAAGTGAGTGTTCCCAGCATCTGAGAGAGAGAGAAAGAGAGAGGAGAGGGGGGGGGGGGACAGAGAGAGAGAGAGAGAGATTAAAACATGTCTGTCATGATTTAATGACAACAAAACAATCTGCTCCACTGGTAAAGGATAAAAAGTTGCAAAAGTTCTCCTTTGGAAGAAACTTCTCCTTTGGATGAGACAATTAAAAATACATTTTATTTTGTACAAGCAAACTTTTCAGAGAATCTGGGTCTGTCTGTAACAAGAGGGAGGAAAAAACATCCCTGAAAGTAGATTTCATTTCTTCACAGCAAATCACATCATCTCACTGCATCTCTGCTGTTACATTTCCCGTACGCCACATGGCATTTGTAGGACAGCCCTTGTACACTGTAGCCTGACCTGACGGCATCCCTATTTGATGTGATGTCCCTCTTACCCCAGATAGAAAAGTAAGTTAGAGGCCAGCTGTGTTTGCGACAGGTGATTACGCAACCCTGACAGACTCTCCACTCCAACAACAGAGACCAGTAATAATGAAAGGGAAGGCAGGTCAGCGTGTCAGGCAAGGCTACACTATTAAACTCCAGCACACTAAAGCCTTGAGCCTCAGGCACCAGGTTTATTTGTTGCATCAGGCATCCATCCTGTATGTGTGTGTGTGTGTGTGTCTGTGTGTGTGTGTGTGTATATGTGTGTTTTGTTCAGCCTGCCGCACAGGTACACCTCTCACTGAACAGGGCTCGCCAGCCCAACAGCTGTTAAAAAAAAAAAAAAGCCACCATTTCACTGAATAGCCTGACTGAATAGAAAAGAGAGAGGCACTTGAATGTGTCTCTTGGTTCACATGCAGAATCACTCTTTGCAGGACTTTGCAGGTTCGGACCCTGCTAGAGTTGGCTTGCTTCAACACACACTGACAGACAGAAAGACAGGTGGGAGTTTTCAAAATTTCTCTAGTGAATTCTTTTGATCAACCACTTGGCCAGGGTGATCAGGGGAAAAAGGGCTCCTAAACACTCTTCTGGCATGAACATCTGAAAAAAATTAGCTTTTTATAGTTATGTCATCATGTAACTCTTAACAGGGCAATAAAGGCTCAATGAAATAATGTGTAGTTCTATAGGCACTGAGTTGCTTTAAATGTAGCCCAGCCAGGTGCTAGATGGTTTAGATGCTAACTTGCGTGGATATCAGCACAAACCGGATCTTAGATGTAATTGATATTATCTCAAAACATTTTTCTCTCTACATTCTGGTAAAACCTGTAGTAATGTATAAATGCTACCTTGGATAAGGGTGTCTGCAAAGTACTGAAGTAAACACAAACATAAACACATCAAAACTGTTGTGTTTCTACATACTGCTGCTACATTTGTCATTTTGGAACATAAAAAAAACAAAACATCCGGCACCTTTAAATGTATAAATGCTGAGAGTGTACTCAGTAGCATTGAGCCTTGGCCAGGATGCTTTCTGCCTGGCTTCATCACCGAAACTGTTTCAGGTTTTTAGTTCATATCTATTGGCACTGTGCATGTGGAGGCAAAGCCTCTGATTGTTTGCTTTGAGACTTCGCTCAGAGAAAACTGGAACAGGGCACCTGGGATTTGTAAGCACAAGCGTAGTGCACTGCGAGGGCACTGCCTCCTCTATTGCTTGTAATGTAAGTTATGTAATGCTACCTGGGATGTACGGCACTTTGTTAATTAGGTTAGGGCGCCACGTCAGCTAGCTGTGTGATGGCGGGGTACGTCCTCTGGAACAGCGAGCAGAGTGGATGATGAACGACTTGACAAGAGTCAGACTATGATTGCTGTTGGTTTTGGGGCAAGAGCTGAGGCATTAAAGCACACAATAGGAATGCATTGTGTCAGCTAAACTCCTCTCTCCCTTCCTCTCTCCCTCTCTCTTCTTACTAAGCTTTGTCTTTATTACCTCTGCCAAGCAGGTTATGATCTTGCCGGCGTTCGTCTCTTTGTCTGTCTGTCTATTTGTCTGTCTGTCTGTGAGCAAGATAACTCCAAAAGTACTGCACAGATTCAGATGAAATTTTCAGACAACGTAGGCATTAGGACAAGGAACAGATGCAGCAACAGATGATTACATTTTGATGGTGATCCATAACACTGTCTGGAATTTATATCGGGTCAGTGACCCTATATTGCCTTGGCGGTGGTCTGCGCTCTCCGAGTGCTTTTCCAGTCTGGCTTTATCTTATTTACATACACACACCTCATTCACTGTTGAAGTTAAGTGTTTGTCTTGAATGCTACACCTTCTCTACTCAGGGGTTTCAGCATGGAGCAGAGAGAATTTGTGAGACATTCTCCTCTTAAATCTCTGACAGCTTTGGCCTGCGTTACGCCAGTCACAATCCGCCTGGCATGGACCAGTCACGGGCATCCTCCTCTCTACCTGGCACAGCGCCTCAGGAAATGCCACACCACACAACGCCATCCCACAGTGCACAGGTCTATCGCCCTTGGAAATGGTATTCCGTGTACTGTGAATGATGACTTGCACCGGGTAATGTGAGATTTAGATGAAGGCGAAAATGCACACAGGAAAGAGGGGGAACAACAGAGAGAGGAAAGGAAAGATGAGAATGGGGGGATGGGGGGGACGAAAAGGGCAGCCGAGATCCAATACAGCCAATAGCAAAGTGCCCACCCCCTTTTCAGACTAGTAATTATGTTTCTATTAATACACCAGACATGAGTGTTGTGAGAACTGTCTGACCTTTCTGTGCGTTACATTTGTCGTCTCCCGCAGTATTGCTTGCTTGGGCTGAATACACACACACACACACACACAGACACACACTCACATTTATACACAGACTTCCTCCTTGAAAAAAAGCCTTCAGCAAAGGTGCTTCAGAGGGCCGGCTTAATGGTGTTTGCTTGCACACAGGGAAATCGGTTCACCTTAAACCTTCAGTCCCATTTAATAATCAGATGCCATCCCCTTAATATCAAATACCACAGCCCAGCGGCATCACTTTTATTACCATTCCCCAAGACTTCCCTCCATGCAATCATTATAGGGCTTTGCCTGCGGCTATAATAATAACGTGGAATTATATACAATCTATATCAATATATATAGTATATTATATCAATAGGTTCTTTATTACATTGCAGCTACGCTTAGTATTAAATACGTAAACACATTTATGTTGCACTTACATTCAGCAAAATCTAATTTTGAAACTGTGTTTTTGTGTAATTATAAGTTGAAACGGTCTCACAGACGATATTAGTCACCTTTTTCACTGTACTACACTCGTTTTTTGTTTTTAACCTTTTCATTGCTGCTTTCAATTGCAAAAACAAATTAAGTTGCAAAAATGTTTGGACAAAAACATCTGCTAAGTACAGTAAATGAAAACATAGACAGAGTGTTCAAAAACAGGCAGAGGGGTGACTGTTGGAGCTGCCTGCTGTTAGGCATTGTTCTTTGAAGTGCTCTCCTGTTACAGCAGGAAGTGCTGCCTGGATCTTTTGTCCTAATTCCCCCCGATTTGAACAGTACACACATCAACAAGATCCCACGAACAGATTGGGCCCGACAGCAACACCACTCAACACATGCTGTGCCATGTAACGTGACACTCAAGCAAAGCACAGACTTAAAGACACTCACTCACACGCACACACACACACACACACACACACACACACACCCACACATATACACACACATATCACCCTGTCAATGAGTTTAGCATGAACAGACATCAGTAACCACTAATACACAAAGTGGTTTAATAACGTGACAGCACTACACTGCCCAGGTACTTTGCTGACTCCTATCTCACTCTGGGCAAACGCAGGGGTAGCGCTGCTGCTAACGTGCTGCCTTTCAGCACTGGAACGCTTTTTTGAATCAGTAATATGACTGTGAAAATGGCAATCTTGGGTGAGTCTGATTTCACCCAAGGTCAACAGCCTATCACTCGAGTCGAGTCGGAGGGGGATAACCTTCGCCGAGCGGATGCTCGCTGGCGCAGATGACGTGCAATGTTAATGACGGCGTAAATGGGAAAGTGTGTTGCGGCGATAATTTAGCACACTGATGGGCTGTCGCAGCCGCAGCCGCAGCCGCCGATGGTGGAGAAATGGAGGTGAATTATTCCGGGGTCTGAGATGCAGACTGAAATGCACAGGGCTCTTTTTCAATGCATATGAGGAGCTGGGCTGTGCTGTGGCTGTTTCTCAGCCATGACATTTTAAGGGTCAGGTTTTGTTTCGTTTTTTTGGTTTTCTTTTAAACCAAGTGTTTTGTTTATATGTTCTGTGCTATCTGTCTCTCTTTCTTTTTCAATTTTTCTCTCTGTCTCTCTATCTGTATCTCTATCTCTCTCTCTGTACCAGCTATTTTTCATCCAATCTATCAGTCTCCTCCTCTTTATGATGTTGTGTTTCTCTCCTCTTTGGAAAAAAAAAAAACATAGAAAGAAAGTGCAGAGGTGAAGTTTTCAGCAACCTTGCTTTAAGTCTATTTTTTCTGGAACAAAATGTGTGTGTGTTTGTGTGTGAGAGAGATGGAGGGGATTGGGGGTGGGGTGTGTGTATGGGGGGCAGGGGGTATCCAGGCCTGTTCCCATGGCAACAGCCAAGATGAAAATCCAGGCACTGCAAGAGCATTCATTTTCGTAATTGTGGCCCCCTTCTTCCCCTGAAACCCAGCATGGACTCAGAGGCCTCCTTGCGTGCAAGAAAGAGACAGAGAAAGTGAGAGAGAGAGGGAGGTAGAGACAGAGAGAGAGAGAGAGAGAGAAAGACTCAGTCACAAACTTCTTTTTTTCTGTCTTTCTGCTTTGCTTTCTTTCCCCCCATCTCTCCAAGTGTCTGTGTGCCTTCTCCTCTCCAAACAATGATTTAAAAAGACAAATCCCCAAACTACTAAGTTTGCTGCACAGCAAACGCCCCCATCCCCAGCGCGTGCACACACTCACATTCTCACGCACGCACAAACACACACACACACACACACACACACATTTACAAAGACAACCGCACTGACCAAATGTGTGAGACAGAGAGGCGGCGTGTGACTGAAATTCTTCTGTCAGTGATGAGAAGCACAGAAGTATATGGTCTCTCTATCCAACTCACGCCTACCTGCACTGCCCTCCAGCTATGCCACCAGAACCCATTATGAGCCAGACAGAGACGGAAGGAAATAGATTGAGAGAAAGAAAGATAGAGCGATAAAAAAAGAGTTGTGGTTAGGAGGAAAAAGAACGAGTGGGCACATAGGTTTTTCTCTTTTATCTGTATTCGTTCTGTTCCCTGTCTCTTTTTTCAGTCAAAGTGTCAGAGCCAAGAGAAGAAAAAAGCAAAAGGAAAGCATTTAGTCTTCTCTCTCCACCCTGACGGGGAACTGAAAGGCCCTTTGAGCTGTTTGCTGCTTTTTCCAGTGGTACTTTGTCATGGCTGAGGTGTCTGTTCTGGCCACAGGCTGCAGAGACACAGGGAGAAAGAGAGAGAAAGAGAGAGAGAAAGTTGCCATATCTTATCATGCTGTTCCCTCCATTATGTGCGTCTGCCAAAGGCCCCTGCCACTTCCTACCTCCCTGCTGGCTGACATTCACCAAAAAGACTGATGGGAAAGGTGGTGAGGTTTCAGATTGTGCTGCAGGTGGCATGGCAGACAGCATGCATAAATGGTTAAGGTGTGCAAAATAACCATAACCCTAAAGATACTGCTACACGTATACCTCCCTCAAGAAACAAGATATACAAGTTCACCGTTTTTAAGAAGCAAGGTGCCAGATGTTAGTCGTGAAGCGTTATGAACTTCAGTATTGATTCAGTGCATTACCCCCCTCCCCTTAACTTATTTCTTGAATATCTGGGTGTGTTTAGCATATCCCAAAAGCCATAGTGTGGGGAGGCCTCCATCTGGATCTGTTTGGCTTATGTAACTAAAACAGGCGCACCACTGCAAGCAAGTAAATAACGAGAAACAAACGAAAAAGGGAGAAAAAAAATAAGCACATTTCTCGACATATTACTGTATGTTACGGTGTACGCATGGAGACAGAGTAGTGGCCCTTCACTGACATGTGGACCTGCATTTGCTTTCATCTGGTACAAAAATTATGCTGTTGTAGCTAAAGTGCGGTGATATACCCCGTGGAAATGTCAGCTACCTACACTACCACACTGACCTATTTTGCCACAGGAAAGCTTCCTGAGCGGGGGGGTCTGTGTGAAGACAAATGGAGGTGGGGGAGAAAAAGAGGAGGGTCCTGCTTTTCTAGAGAAGAAGAAAACATCCAATGGGATCTATGGATTTGGCCTTTATGCTGTCATGAGGGGCTACATATTTATAGCAGGATAAAGGGAAAGACAGCTGCAAGAAGGATGAATATATGGATGAAGGGCTGGATGGATGGCTGAGATGGCGAGACACAGAGAAAGAGACAGATGGTGTAAAATAGAGGGATACCCTTGCTATAGAGAGAGAGAGTGAGAGAGAGAGAGAGAGAGAGAGAGAGAGAGAGACTTTACTAGTGATGTATGTGTGTATGTGTGTGCTGTGTTTGTTATCGTTTAGTGTGTCATCAGGGCTCCTCACAGGGGGGAAAGAAATGCGCACACAGCAGAGAGGGGGAGAAAGAGAGGAAGGATGACAGCGAGAGAGAGAAAGAAAGGGAGAGGATGAAGGGATGAAAGGATGAAACGGTGAAAAGAGGGGATGGCAGAAGAGCAGATGAAGACAGGGAATGTGAGATAAGGGGGGAGAAACAGAGATAGAGAGATAGATCTGGTGAAAAGCTATGGATCTATAACAGACCCATTTCATGGACCAGACACTATTTCTCTCTCTCTCTCTCTCTCTCTCTCTCTTTCCCTCGCTTATTTATCTCATCTCTCCCTGTCTTTTTTTGTCTTTCCAGAGGTCTGAATCCTGCGCTTCTTCTCTTTTAACAGGCTTTGCTCTCTGATCTTTTTACTTGTAGTGGCGGTGAATGACAGCGCAAGGCCCTGGCACACCATCACCACGAGACGCTGTGAACACACACCTGTCACATGCCAACGTGCGAGAGAGAAAGACAGACAGAGTCTCCGACAGATCCACAGTGTGTGTGAACGTGCTTGTACGTGTGAGTGTTACTGTCTATATGTGTGTCAGTTTCAGTGTGTCTGTGTGTGTGAGTGAGTGTCTATGCACGTGTTAGTGTGTGTGTGTGTGTGTGTGTGTGTATGTGGGTGTGAGTGTGAGTGTCTATATGTGTCTGTGTGTGAGAGAGAGAAAGAGAGTGAATGTGAGTGAATATGAGTGTGTGTGTGTGTGTGTGTGTGTGTGTGTGTGTGTGTGTGTATGTGTGTGTGTGCGTGTGTGTGTGTGTGAGTGAGATGATGTAAAATGACCTGACAATATTTCGGTGACTCTAATGGCAGTCAGCATGTACTCATACCCCAATGCACCTTCGGCACTTCAACTTGTCAATCAAAATCAATAGGGGAGAAGAAAGTAGGCTACATTTAACTGTTGCTCTCAGACAGAGATTTGATATGGCAGTCTCACTTTGCAGCCAAGCTTCTTGCTACTGGGACACAGAAGTACAAGACAGTGCCACATCACAAAAAAAAATCTGATCTAGGCCAACCTGTAACTATTTCCAACTGAAACTAGTGTCGTTTCCATTGTACTGTAGGAAAACAGACTTTGATTCCCAAATGTGTTTAGGCTATGCAGTAATGCAGTAATGACTGAAACGCTCCATCATTCTCAAGCTTGTTTCTTTTTCGGTCTTTCTCTGGCCTGATCTGGATCCGACAGGAAATGACATGGACAAAGATGGAGACTAGAGACTGAGAGTTTACCCAAGTGGTTTTTGGACACTGAGCCACATATAGTTATGGATGCTACTGGTAGTACCCCAATGCCCAAAGGCTGCCCTCAAATGTGATCATTTTGACCACTCACAGTCAGTGATCATGGTCAAAGCGCAGTCCCTATCTGTGGGTCATTTGATCAGTGTGATCCTGCAGAGACTTACTCACTGGTCTGGAGACAGCAGGAAGGGTTGGTGCGATATATGCTTCTGTTGTGTGTGTGTGTGTGTGTGTGTGTGTACAGTCTTGCTTCACAGAGGGTGAGCAACTGATTCTCCCCCACTGGTCTGTCCCTACAGTGGCTCTCTTGAGCCTGTGAACTCACTCAGAGAGCGCACCAGCAGTCAGCGTGCTGGAGGAAAAATCCGTTTTGAGTCTTAGCCGAATCAGGATACTTCCCGAGTTATCAATTCCATAACACTGAAGCACGACAAAGCCAGTCTGTGTGTGTGTGTGTTGTATCTGTGTCTGTGTCTGTGTCTGTGCATAGAGAGGGAGCGTATGCGTATGTATGTGTGTGTGTGTGTGAGTGTGCATTTGTGTGCGTCCGTTGCCACTTTCACACACACACACAGTCACACAGAGTCAGCCACGCTGCTTCCTGGGCACACAGTAATTGCAGGGCATCACAGGGGCATTTGTTTGTGATAATCACAGCCGTGGCACTGGCCCGCGCTAATTGTGTTTGCGTCTCTTTGAGGCGGAGGTCGACTGCAGAGGGGTCTGGTTAGATGGCTGTGTGGTGGTGGGCCAACAAAGGACCAAGGGACTTTTCTGCACATCACCGCAACTCTCTTAGAGTTATGTAGACATGGCTGACAGCTCCTGCACATAATACTGGTAATCCTAAGGCCTAATGCAAACATACACACACACACACTCATTTGAACACGCACATTTGCACACAAGCATGCACAAACACACACACACACACACACACACGCACCCTCTGAAAAGCTGCTCTGTCATCATCCCCTTCTGTGAGCAGCACCCTCTGCTTGCCTGGTTTCATTCTCGCCTCATTCACACTCTGTAATAAAGTGTCAGGCGATAGATTCATTGTAAAACATTAACCACATATTTACAAGTCAATTTAACACGCAGCTAAGTTATTATGTTCTGCGTTAACTGCTCAGCATTTAGTACCATATAAGTACAGGACCAAAGATTCATACTTTAACTATATGTCAGATAGGCTGTTCTAAATTGAACTAATTAAACTGTTAAGCAATGTTGAACAAAGGCTGTTCTAAATTGAACAATTAAACTGTTTCAGGTCAGAGTATTCACTGCCTGTTTATGGAGGCATGTCAAAAATGTTTAGCATGCTAATATGTTTATATGTTTTGAAGTCTGTCGGGAGGCAGATACTCAAGACAAGAATGGAGTTGTTCTGTTCACAATCTCAGCACAATACCTTCTGTCACTAAAAGACAGATGACATACTGTAACTCAGCCGAGCTGATTAAGTGTCTAGTGGCCTAGTGGTGAAAACAGACATTTTCTCTCCTGCATTTTACGGCTCCAATTCCGAGACATGCCACTAGGGGGCAGTGTTCCAGACCAAAATCACTGTGTCAGGAGGACAGGGACTGGAGCATCTATTTGCATTTTATTTACGTCCTCCTAGCGAGAGCGTGTTCCTCGCTGAGATAAACATTTCAGGTAGTAAACTGGGAGATATTAAAAGGGCTCTGTCCCATGATGAAAGTGGCCCTATTAAAGGACCAAGGCGCTGTTTGGTCTGATGACATACTGAGACCCGTTTCCTTTTAATCCGACTCCCGCTGGGCTAAATGGTTTAATCATATAGCCACAGCCTTTCTTTCCCTCTCCTCTTCATCTCAACACTGTTTATTCTGCCGCGGCAGATATAGCTCTATCTTCCACACAGCACACAGACGTGCTGTATCACACCCACACCTGGGCCCAAAGGAACTCTTCTGGAGCTTAGAAAACCTTGTTAGTTATTATTAATGTAGTTGAATCACTATGTCGTGACACTCAAACACCCAATGTGCGAGATGATCGGGACAATAAATGTGCCGATTAAGTCTTGTGTGAAGTCAAAGAACCGGCGTGAGCCCACTCCCTTGCAGTGGCTTCTGATGCTAGTCCCCTCCACACACACACACACACACACACACAGAGAGAGAGAGAGAGAGAGAGAGAAAGAGAGCACGCTCTGAGGACTGTCAGTGCTTATGGTATGGAAATATTACAAAGAGCAGTCACAGTGCGAAAAGCCCACGCCACCCCTTTACCAGCTCCCTACAGCATATATGCAGGCACAGTGCAATTCAATTAAGGCTAGCGCTACGATGTAACATGTGCCCAGGTCCATTACCCAGAGCTGCTGGGTCATGAAAAGTGTGAGTGTGTGCATGAGTATGTGTGTGTGTGTGTGTGTGTGTGTGAGAGAGAGAGAGAGAGAGAAAGAAATATGAGACAGAGAGAGCGCATACGTCACACATAGTGCTAGCGTGGTGGTGGTATCCCTCAGCAATGCCAGGGGAATTAGTCGTGTGTGTGTGTGTGTGTGTGTGTGTGTGTGTGTGCGGGGGGAGGGGGTAGATGGCATTGATGTAGTGGGCACGGTGCCTATCTCGTTCATTTGCCGCGAGGTGTTCAGTGTGAAGCTCTCCCCTGGGGGCCCTAAAGCGTTAGCATCCGGCTGGTGAAGCCCCCACATCGCATCATCCCAATGCAAGGCAAAGGGAACGTAAAGTATATATGAGAATGCAAGCATGTGGGCCTCCGTTCATTCGCCCGCAGTGGGCCCAGTGCATATGGGATCGTCCCATTTCATTGCTCCCAGCTGTTCTGGCCTAGCACTCCGGCTCAAAAAAAGTACCCTCACCCACCACTGAATATGTATGCACACATTACGATCATGTGGAAGGCAATGTGTGTGTGTGTGTGTGTGTGTGTGTGTATGTGTGCGCAGGTGTTTAGAATTGGAAGGTGATTTACATTTCCTGCACCCCATGATAATTATTAACTATTTTGGAATAGAACATACAACACACACACACAGAAAGAGAGAGAGAGAGAGAGAGAGAGAAAGGCCCCAGAGTGCCACTAAGAGATTTCTTCCCCAAAGCCAAGTCCTAGCAACACGCTGTACCTCATCCGTCTGTTGGCGATGACAAGAGAGGCTGACTGAGGAAGGAGATAACCTTGGCTATCCCGAGGAGGATAAAGACATCTTTGAGAAAATGGCAGGATTGGGGAATAAAAACAGAATGAGAACCACACATTCTCTCTCGCTCTGTTCTCAAACCTACCCATTAAAAGAAAAATGACATGAATAAATAAACCTGTTTGCCATTTAAGAAATTCATGCACTCGCTTGTAGGCAGGAAATTAATAAGGAGCGAACACCGCCTGAACTCCAAATATTTAAATGGCTCCTCATTACCCAAATGACCAACGAATCACACATCTCTGCTGGGGTGAAGTTTGAAGAGGGCCTACCACACACATTGTCACCACTGATGGCAAATGGACCGTGCCTGTCTTACTTATGACATAACAGCGAGGCCACTCAAGTCATTCCACGATACGGGTACAATCAGCTAACTATGATTCAGTTTTGTTACTTGAGCCGGAAGCCTGTGGTGCTCATACACACTTGCACACATACATACACACATCAACACAGACTTCAAGTATAGTCTGCTGTGAGTTATAAAATTGGACTTTAAGCCCCAAGGGAGATGAAATGTTCTGCACTGCCTCTCTCTCTCTCTCTCTCTGCCCGGCAGTAGGACTAGAAACATACTTTATCACCCCAGCTTGAACCCAGGCTATTTAAGGCGAGTGGAAATACAAAGTCTTAATCAGGCAAAATTAAATCCTTTCTAGTCAGCCCTTTCAGATGGAAACCGTGTCCTTAGGCGTAATTACCTAAAGCAAAGGCTCTTCTCGCTGTCGCCTTTGCAATTAGTGAAATGAAGCGCTGTGCAGACATAACACCAGTCCTCGTTCGCACACAGCATGCACTCGACTTTGCTCTGCAGTGTAAGTATCGTCGTCCATTTAACACTTTAACATTTCCCACAAGCAGGGGAAATGCAGCATCACAAAATAACAAGGTAGGCAAAGGTATTACTGAGAATACATCATCCAAGACATAAAATGGCCTTTTCGAAATGTCGGACCATTGTGACATTCCTCAGAAATACAAAATCGCACTTCATTTAGAATTTTAATGCATGTTCATGTATGTTTTAATATTGTAATGGTGTTCATTGAAATAGCTCTGAAGTTAAACTCAAATCCTTCAAAGATTTTCATGTTAAGTCCCCACCCAAAGAAAGTCATGGCACCTCATGTAATAATTTAATTAACTGTTGTATAATATAGTACTTTACTAATTCAACAGAATTAAGCCATTATTTGATCACCCTGCGCGACTAATTAAGGAGTAATACACTACAGGGAACCACTAGTCATTTTTTATGATGACTTGAGTAGAAAACAATGACTTTAAGAATAAGATAAAAAAAAATCCTAGTGATCTAATCCTGTAACCATAACAACTGCTACCCTAACTTTACCTCAGGGAGTGTGCTGGGAGTGTGCCTTGTTTGTTTACAAGGCCTGTCATATCGACCAAGTTTCACTAGTAAAGTTTTTTTTTGTCGTTGTTGTTGTTGTTGTTGTTGTTGTTGTTGTTGTTGTTCACTCTGCCCTAAATTAACCTTCAGTGTCTGCACAACAGACCCTACTTAAAATGCAGAGGTTTTGGTGGGGGTGTTGCTTGAGTTCTACTGAACTGAGACAATGGCTCTAATACCGACAATCCAATTACACCTCATTATTGATCCTCACATTAGTGTCCAGGTGGTCTGGGGGGACCAGTGTGTGTGTGTGTGTGTGTGTGTGTGTGTGTGTGTGACACCCATGCTTTCAAGTCACCCACTCTCACATACTCATAACAAAAATTCCTGCCTATCCATCACTCAGTCCCGAAACAAACAAAATGGCCACCGACTGCCTTGGTCACTGCCCACTACTTGGTTGAGGTTGAAGAGGGATATGGGGGTTGTGGGGACGGGGTAGGAAATAATGTCAAATTTGTGTCTCGAGCCCTTTTCTTAAAAGCTACCCATGAGTCTAGGCAGCTGGGAGGACAGAGGGGGACTTAAAAAGCTACCCCCACCTTTACACACACACACACAAACGCACACACACACACACCCTGCCCAAACTCACGTTCCACCCTCTCTCAGCCACACTCTTCAAAACAATACAGCCATAAAGAGCAGTAAAACAATCCCACTGCCTGACCCTAGGCTCCAAGCATGCTGTGCAGAGACGCACACACACACACACACACATGCACGCACACACACACACATAGACACATACACACCCTGCCTCATGGCAAGCAGGGGGGATGGAAGGGGAGAGAGAGACAGAGAGAGAGAGAGGAGGAGGGAGGGGTGATCAGTGAGGCGTATAGGGAGGGACTCGACTCCCAGCCTCAAGTGACTGACATTCAGATGGTGACACAACTCTATCACCAACCCCTTTTCTCTCTCTCTCTCTCTCTCTCTCTTTCTCTCTCCCTCTCCCCTTCACTTCCTCTTTTTCCTCATTTTCCATTAAACATCGCCAATGGCGCTCTCTCTCTCTCTCTCTCTCTTTCTCTGTCTCTCTCTCTTTCTCTCTCTCTCCCTGACTCCCTGAATACTGAGTGAATCAGTAATACTGGTATCAAATTCTTTGTATGAGGAAACTTTCTAGGGGAATAAGCCCATTTCTGATTCACATCTATGGCGTGTACTGTCTCATATTTCGGTAATGAACAAGGAAGCTTTTCACCATTACCTACCAAATGACAGAAACAGCAGGCTCCTGTTGCAGGGCATTAAGTACTAGTTTCATCCTGAGTTAAGGCGCTACACGACCAAAGATAACAGTAGGTTTCTTGCTAATGTACTTGCTCAGTGAGTGTGTGTGTACACCTGTGTGTGAGTGTGTGTGTTTGTGTATGTGTGTGTGTGCCTGATAGGATGTGAGGGGGATAGGTTGGTTGGAGTGCAGCCTTGATAGCACAGCTTGTAATTCTGATGGAATAAAGTCTCCTGTGTGTGCAGTCACATGACTGAGGTGTGTCTGTGAATTCAAAAAAGCTGCTCTGGTGAGAGAAGAGCCTGTAGACTTGTGCTTCTGTGTGTGTGTTTAAATCACTGTGAGACCAGCATCACAGGAAGCTACACGCACACACACACACACACACAGGGGCAAGACTGTACCTTCTTATAACAACCCATGCTCTTGTCTAGTTTGCATACTGGAGTATTTTTTTTTCTCTAGGTCATTATCTTTCAACACACCAAGACAGAGCTGCAATCTTGTGTGTGTGTGGCAGTGACTTCATGTGTTCATGCGATGGTAGCCTAGGTATGGTTACACTGCAGCTCTAAATATAGAGTAGCACTTATTGTGGTTTCATTCCAGTGTGGTTCACAGTGAAGACAGATAACCTTTAAGATGTGAATTATAATGTGCTCCTATTGCACTGTTGCACTGTTACACTGATGTTACGAGTTTTCATATATAATATGTACCATATGTATATGACTTGTGACTTAAGCAATATAACAAGAGTGGGAGTTAGGTTGTTCGTGGATATCCTCATGGGTGTGGTTCGGCCGCAGGCGCGCCAACACCTCGGATATCTATGAACAACCTCACGACCAAGGGTGTTATATTGCTTTTATACAACAGTTCCATTGCCAAATAACCAAGTTTTAAGACATCGAATTGTGTTTTCCGCTGTTTAGTTTTCATTTCTGTTTGTTCATCCTCCGCCTCCCAAAATAGTTCTAAGCTTAGTTTTGCATCTCCCGTTCCCAAGCAATGCAACAGTTAATCACCAGGTTGAATGAATGGAACGTTCACATTGGTCAACTCAATGGAAAATGCTGAGTGATTATTAGCTGTGGAGAGTAACCTATGGTATATTATGAGATATCCTCACTCCCAATGACCCATAGAATGCATCTCGTCCAATCAGAAATTGCTAAATAGTTTGACCGGACCTAGCTGTTGTATTACAATAGACATGCTATAAGTAATTATGTCATAGTGTTTAGTTGACTACAATATTCAATGCACTGCGTGTTGAGTATTTATTTAGTTGTGCTGCTTTTTAAATGCATTGGCATGATTTTCAGGCTGAGCACTATGTAGTTCTGTCATCCAGTAAGTGACATATACCTCCAGTGATATAGCCCCTGAGAGACCAGGTTGTGTAGCTGTATTAGAAGTTTATGTAGTGTCTGAGTAGTATTTGAGAACTGATCATGAAACCTATGTGAATGTGTGCAGTGTAGTCTAATGCGGTCTAGTGCATTCTGATTTACAGTAGCTGTGTGTCGATGGGATATAGCTGAGTGTTGTATGTGCTAAAGGACTGGGTGTGTAGCCTGTCCTGTGAATGTATATGCCTGTACGCCTGTTGTATAGAATGTTGTACAGCATTTCAGCTGTGAAACCCATTTGTTTGGCTGTAGTGTGAAAGAGTAGTGTGTGTAGTGTTTCTGATGTGCGTATTGGTTAACCTGGTTGTATGACTGTACGAGGTAGTTGAGTGGAGTCGTGTTGCGTAGTGTTTGTTATATATGTGTGCTAAGTGTACTGTGTAGCCTGGTTTTGAGACAACTAGTGTGTTGTCTCACAGAAGTGTATGTAAGGTTGTGTAGTCTTACTGTAGAAGTAGTACTACTTCAGTATTGTTTTGTACTCTGTGTGTGTGTGTGTGTGCACACGTGTGTGTTTACCTGTGAGTGGGGCAGCTCTCCTACTCTGCGACTGTAGGGGTGCACACCGCTTGCCGTCGTCACCCGGTTTGCCGTTTGGAGGTTGATGGGCGACGTCTGCAACGGCTCCGAGCTCGCCGCCTTTTGTCCATTAATGTGTGCGGTCACCATGGAAACGGGAGCCTTCGCCGGCACCACGGAGATGGCTATGCTCTGGCTGCTCGGCTTGATGAGGGAGAGAGGCTTGGCCGTCCCCACAGGACAACTTCTTACAGCTAGCTTCTGTCATAAACAAGGAGCAAAAGAGAGAGAGAGAGAGAAAGAAAGAATAGAAAAGACAAGAAATAGAAAAGACAGAAAAGATACAGGGTTAGGAAAACAACACAAAAACATGTAGAAAAAATAACAAGTACAAGAAAAAGACCAAAAAAAAAAGATACAAGGAGGCACGCAGCAACAACGCTGAAAAACAAAAGTGAAAAATAACAAGTGTCAGCGCTAATGGCCCACGTTTTCATCCCAGATAACTTGAAGGACGCCGACCGCTCGGCATTGCTTTTGTTTAATCCTCTCCCCTCCTCATTCATAATCATTCCTTCCTGTTTCCCTCAGCAGAAGACCACTGTGTTCTTTGAAGGGCAGTGCGGTAGCTCTTGTGCCTGGTCCATTCACATGTTGTTGTGCCTGAACTCTGCGTGTATTTACACGAATTGTCAAATGGAGGTGAAGGAACCAGACTGTTCTGTTATGGTTTTCGTCTTGTTGTGGTCTTGCAGTGCTGCTTTGATGTTTTATGCACAAAATGGCAGACCGGAGTAGCAACATGTCAGGGCGTTCTAGCGAGTGGAGTACAACTCGTCTTGTGTACACATGCTTGCGTCATCTGCACTCAGTACAGCAAAGTAATTCCAGGGTCATATTCGTTTTCTGTTTTAGTTCTTTTTTTCAGTGTATATCTATTTCATGTTCCTCTACTCGGGAATCTTTTTTTTTTTACTCTCAGACTCTCAGACTCGTGTCCTCTCTCATTTGATGTGTAAAATTGGAAATTTAATGATGTTGGGTAATAGCCTTCTCTCTCCCTCTCACTTTCTCTCTCTCTCCCTCTCACGTTCTCTCTCTCTCTTCCATTCTGTCCTTGAAACAGCTAGCTGGCTTTGGGTTTAAGGCTCAGAGGCAGTGCATATTGTGTGGACTTGCCAGCCCCAGAAAGAATAGGCTGTGTCTTGTTTGTGCAGTAGCTGTGTACACGCGCCAGTCGTAATATTGACTGTGAAGTCAGCCTTATCCCATTTGCTACAGAACAGCACTCCTCTCCCTCAAAATGTAACACATACGCACACACACACACACACACACACACACAAACACACACACACACAAACACACACAGTTAAACCGCCTCCACCCACCCCCCAACCCTCTTGCTCCCTTTCCCCCTCTCCCTTTCCATCCTTCTTCTCTCTCTGCCTCTCCATCTCTCTCTTCCCCTCTCTCTCTCTCCCCCCTCCCATCCTCCATTCCACCCTTCCTCTTTTTCCCTCCCTCCCTCCCTCTGCTTCTACCCCGTTTCTTTTCTGCGAAGAAAGAAAAACACACATTGGCAAAGCCTGAGATAAGTACAGTTCACACTCCACACCACTGAAGGAAGAAGCACTCTAAATATTTTATATTCTAGTCCACTGCCCCTCTCCTATCATTCAGCCTGTCTTTTTATGGCGTACTGAAGGAGAGGGAGAAAGAGAGAGACAGTATGTGTCTGTGTATGTGTGTGTATGTGTGTGTGTGTGTGTGTGTGTGTGTGTGTGTGTGTGTGTGTGTGTGTGTGTGTGTGTGTGTGTGTGTATGTGTGTGTGTGTGTGTGTGTGTGTGTGTAGGTGGGGGAGGGGAGAGGAGAGAAGAGGGAGAGGAGAGAGAAGAGAGCACAGCAGAACAGCAGAGGGCTAGGGGGTGTTCGTTTCAAGCTCTAACTCTGACAAGGGTAAGGATTTCTCTCTCTTTGGCCATCCTTCTTCAGCGCTGAGCTCTTAACACATCCTCATAGTAAATAAATAAAGAAGTAAAAACAGGCTCTCAGAGCAGAGAAGGCGCTTTTAATTTTCGCTGTCCTTCAAAAACAAATTGAATTGGCTAACTTAAGAACGCATGAACACCTGCCAATCACAAGCAATCGGGAAAAGAGAAGGCAAACAAGGATTGGGAAAAGTTACCAGGAAATATGTCCCCAACTGTTCTGTGGTTGTTGCTGTTGTTGTTGTTGTTGTGAAATCAGCCATTTAGAAATCACATAGCCAACTGACTATACAGCGCTGTCTCTATTCACTCGAAAGAATAGAAGTTGGAAAAATAGTAGTGCCCAGCATCTCAGCACTGCAGTGAAAACTCATATAATTAAATAAATGGGAGACAAATTGATTAAATTCAGATTGTGTTTTCTAGTTTTTCAAGGGAGCACGCAAAAGGCTTGAGGGGGAATAAAGGAGAGGGGGGGGTGTAGTAGAGGGCTGCACTCCTTCCCTTCACAGCTTGGTGAACTCACAATTACCTGGGCAAAAGCAGGCAGGGGCCTACCACACACACACACACACACACACACACATATACAGCTCAGAAGAATGGAGCAGAGAGAAAGCGAGTGAGCGCCAAAGAGAGGGAGGGAGGGAGGGTGAGGGTGCGTTTGAGATTCATTTAGGGGCCCCGGCGGTAGCCTCTGAATACCTAATCAGGTAGCCCTGCTTCTGCCTCCTGCCACTGGGCTTTTTTGTCTTCAGAGGAGGGGACAGGGAGATAGCGGACGGCCAGTGCTTTTGTGAATTTATGGGCTGTTTGGGAACTGTGTGTGTGTGTGTGCGTGTGTGTGTGTGTGTGTCTGGGTGATTATGGAATGGAGGCATACTAGGGGAGACACAAGGCGATGGGTGAGTAGGGAGAGGAGAAAGAGAGAAAAAGAGAGAGAGAGAGAAAAGAGAAAGAGAGAAAGAAAGGGAGAGAGAGAGAGAGAGAGAGAGAACTGAAGATGGCAGGGAAGGGAGGAGGACTAGAGATCTCTGTGGAAACTAAATTCTGGCTTTTGTGTCAAAATCCGCTCTAATCAGCATGTCGAACAAGAAGGAAAATATAGCACAGGCTCACCATGTGCTCTATTTCTCCCGCTCTCTCTCTCTCTTTCTCCCCCTCTCCCTCTCTTTCTCATTCTGTATCTTGTGTGCGAAATAGATGCGGGGGAGCTGTGATAAAAGTAATGAAAATAGCAACTGCACAATAAAACTGCACAGCCCAATCAAAAAGCCCCAGCGCAGTTGCCAGATTTTCAGTTACAGTCATCATGTTTAAACTCTGTGAAAAGGGTGTGTGTGTGTGTTTGAATGTTAGAGAGAGAGATTATGTTTCAGAGTGTGAGTGTGTCGTGTGTGTGTGTGTGTGTGTGTGTGTGTGTGTGTAGGAGAAGAGAAACAAAAGAGGGATTTTAATAACTCTTTAGGTTTGAACATCGGTGCTGATGCTCATCCAGAAAACAGATTTGCAGTGCAGTCAAATTCAGGCTCCTTTCTCTTTCACTTCCTTGCTTGCTTGCTTTCTGTCTTTCTCTCTTTCTTCCCCACCTAGTTATATTCTCTCTCTCTATCTTTCTTTCTTTCTCTGTGTTGCTCGAGAGTGTTTCACACAGAAGGGGTCGAACCACACTTTGACATCAGCAGTCATTTTCATGCCTCTCTGCGATCCCCGCATGCCCAGCTGGGAGCTTGATTTCCACCCAATCTCACGCGCTGAGTCCGTGAACCTTATCTAAGCCACTGCACCGAGGAAGGTCTTGGCCCGTAATCCCATCACTTTCAATAAAAGATTCCACTCTTTTTCTCTCCCTCTCTGCGGGATTATCTCTCTCCCTCTTTTCTTTTTTTCCACACTCCATCGCTCTCTCTTCACTGCACTTCACTCACGGCCGTTTGATATATGAACCCTAACGAGCGCGAGGGCACTTCAGAGGGTATAGAAACACCAGAGATCAGACAAAAAAAAAAAAAAAAAAACATGTTCAAAATGAAAGGCCACACCATCAGACAACCCTGTACAAGCAGGGGGTAGAAGCATCGTCAGGCACAACCATTTGTCAGCTATATCTCTGACTGAGACCACAGGTCAAAAGAGAATCAAATAAGTCTGAAAGGCAGATTGAGAGATAGGGGGAGAGAGAAAGAGAGAGGCAGAGGGAGGGAGAGAGAGAGCGAGAGAGAGAGAGAGAGAGAGAAAGAGAGTCAGGGATGGAGAAAGTGGCTGGGGCCATTAAAAATCATGCAAATGTTGCCCTCATTGTTGAGTGTTAATAAAGCAGCTCTAAAAGCCTATGAAAATCCCTCTTTCGCCCCCCACCCTCGACCCACACCAAACCCATTTCTCCCCATTGGCGCGGAGGTGTGAATGGGGAACTGATTGGTGCGGGGTTGTTTATTAATTCCCAAACAATGAGTGCACTGGCGGGCTCCATTGTTTCGGCGGATCAATGTGAATCCACAGGCGGCCCACCGCCACCAGCGAGCATCTGAGCCCAACAGGCCACCGTTTGTTCCAGCCAGGGCACTTCTGATTGTCTGAAAGGTCACTCGTTTCAGCCCCCTTCTACTGCCCCATTACACACGTGAGTACACACACACAACACAACACACACACACACAGACATGTGTAAATGCACAAACTGGTACACACATAAACATACACACATACACACTCACACACACACACCATACACACATAAAATATACTCATCATAAAATCTCAATAAAACTTGGAGCTCTACAAAACAAACAAACAGTATATGCCAATGTACACTTGCACTACATGCTAATGTTCACATGTACTGTGTGTGTTTTTATACATTCAGACCCTTAGCTGTCCACATCGCGCACACCTTGACTCATTACACATTTATATACACACACACACACAAACACACACACACACACACTGATATAAGCAGCTTCTGACTTCTATAAAGAACTATTTGTTCTAAAAAATGAATAAGTGTTTTAAAGGTGCCCCTGATCCTCTCCCATGCCCTGAGTGATGAAGCCAGTCAGTTACCCATCTTTGCTTCCTCTGAGGCCAGAGGCCAGACTCATGCCCAAGCACTGACCAGCCAACAGCTGTGTTTGTTTGTGTGTGTATTCCACTACAGCAAGTACTACAAGCACAGCACATAAGCCAGAGGTCAGGCACGGGCTTTTTAAAAGTGAGCCCTCATTTGACTCTCTCCCTCTCATACACATACACACACAGACACACATGCATACACAGAGAAGGGGGGTGGGGGGGTGAGAGAGGGCTAGTAGGCTGGCTGCCAAGCAATGTTATGCCCCTGATGCAAACACATACACACATACACTTACACAAAAACTCCATCCGGGGCCAGGAGAGAGCCTCTAAATGGAGGACTTAATTGCTCATATTATGCAATTTCAGGCCCTTAGGTATGGATTTTCAGTCAGAGAGAGAGAGAGAGAGAGAGAGAGAGAGAGAGAGAGAAAGACAGAGCCCCACTCTTACACACAACACAAGGTGCGAAAGAAGACTCCGTGGGCGGGGGTTGTGGGGAGGGCACCTCTGAATGGCTCTAATAGCCTTGCACCACTGTCACCCAGTGCAGAATAATGAGTAAATTGCCACTTTGTTGTTATTGTTGTTGTTGTTGTTGTTGTCGTTGTCGTTTTTCTTACACGGCAAAAGAAAAAAAAATCAACACAGTGGCCGCATGTGTTGGTCAGCTCTGTGCCGTCTGGGCTTCAAAGGGGCCCTGCTTTTCATTAACGGCAGAGAGTTCACGCCATGAGCACCACACATACGCCTCTGCACTCTTCCTCCCATTGAGTGAAAGAATGGCCCGGCTTCCAGGGAAATGAGAGACAGCGAGAAAGCATGTCTGGAGTACACTGATGACCCGTTTTGTTTTGTGTTATTTTGTTTTGTTTTGCGGAGGCCTTATGTGAATGGGGAGTTCATTTTGTGGTGGCAAGTGGACACACTGCCTAGAACAAAGCAGCTATGCCTTGAAAAGAGTCTACTACAATGGCATACCAACAGAGGGTTTGTGTAAACAGATGGCGGCCTCTCTCATAGATATCTAATTATTTTTTTAGACAGTCCCTAAAGAAACTGCACAACAGTGAAAGTTGTTCTGGTATTCTTCTTGTACAGATCTCCATCGTCAACTATTTCGGTGAGGAAGGTACATTTTCAAATACCCACACCAGTTGCATGAGGAAGGTAAAGCTGAAAACACCCACGCCAACTAGCACCTGGCTAATGCTAATGCTGACAATGGATGTATGCTACAATGCTTTCAGATGATTTCTCAGTTACGGTTTAAGGCTCTAATCAGAGTTACGAAAGAATAACCATACAGCCTATCTGTTGGGGAAGGTGAGAAGAGAGAGAGCGCGAGCAAGTGAGCTTACGTGCCATGATGCACATTTCCTCCCATCTGACAGCTATATGCAAAGGGGAATTTTCCCAGAATGCCGAGCGTTAATGCGATGGCCTGAACCAATCAACGGGCTGTCTGTCAGCATGGCGATGGGTATGGCAACGACTGCAAGGGGTTAGTGGCACATAGAGGGAGAGGACTGACAGGGGTTCTGTGATTGGCTGCATCTGCAAAAGGCCCCCTGTCACCCGTGAGTCGCCACGGCAGCGGCGGGTGCCACCCCGATGGGCTGTGACAGGCAGGTGTGAGACAGGAACATGCCAGAGAGTCAGCAATAGCAGTTAAGAGCAATGCGTTAATGAAGCACTTTCTTTTTTCTTCCTCTCTGAACTCCCGCACCCCTGACACACACACAAACACATACAGACACACATAGACACACACACACACACACACACACGCACATGAGCCTCTCGTACCATTTCCTTTCATCAGCGACAACATTTCATCCGCCTTTTCTACCTAATGATGATCGGCTGGTGTTTTGAAGGAGTTGGGAGCAAAGAAAAAAGCTATCCTTCCTCTCTCCCTCTCTCTCTCCCTCCCTCTCTCTCTCTCTCTCCCACAGAACTTTCTCTAAATGCTGATGAATCACTTGCTATTAAAATAAGTAAAGACTCCATTCTTCCTCTCATATGTCCAGGCTCATATCAAAGTATATCAAAGTATCCTTTCACCAACGTAGGAACCAACATCATTTACACTCAAGGATCTTGGAGACACTGACTGTCTTGACACTGACAGAAAAAGAGCAGTGTGCATGAGTGTGAGTATGTGTGTGTGTGTGTGTGTGCAAGAGACAGAGAGAGAGAAGAAGGATAGAGAAGAGAAAAAGAAGAGTGTGTGTGTGTGTGTGTGTGTGTGTGTGTGTGTGTGTGTGTGTGTGTGAATGTGTGTGTGGAAATGACAAGACATGCTACATGCTGAGTGGCAGTAATCTTTAACGCTCATCTATGCCTTGGGCTGGCCTGGTGTACCAGGTTAATTGAAGCTGGAAGAAGTTGTTTTTTTTTCCCCTGTTCAAAATTGGCTTCATCTCTCATCAAAAGTACAGGTTCCGGGAACTGACCTTCAAAATGCCTGCTGGTCCTTAAATGACATTTAGTCAGGCAAGGAACAAAACACACAGCTCCTGACACCCACATTATAGAATGCAGCTTACCACATACCATAGTATATAAGGGCCAAATGGGAAGAGAAAGAAGCACATTAAAACAAAACACTTCCCTTTGAACTACTTATGGATTACTGCTTTGGCCTATAGTTGAGTCCAAGGCCAGAAGATGCACTTCTCAGTCCCTCCTCATTCTCTCTCTCTCTCTCTCTCTCTCTCTCTATACCACTCACTCCCTGTTACTTTTCAATCACTGCAACGTCCATAGTTCTGCCATAGGGTGAAGTAGTACAATATGCAAGATACTGACGGAAGTTAGCAATAACAAGTTAGCAATAATCTTTCTTCAGCACACTTGTAATCCATACATTTCCGTCACACATTGGGGTATGGGGTCTGAGGGACAGACAGGTCAGCTGGGCCAGGTTTGTACTACTGTCATGTGTTATCAGCCAGGCCTGTTTAGCTACTGCAGCTACTGTACGACAGATTACTGAGCAAGCTGGGCAGACACATCACCCACAATTGCCCCCCAACTCCCATCCCGCCTCCTACCTACCCCCCACTCCACACCCCCATATACACATACACCCACCACACACTTACACTCCACTCCCTGTCCTCCGAACAGCCACTTCTCGGCAGGACAGAGAAGACTTTATCACCTCTGTGTCATGCATCACCCTCATGCCAAGGAGGCTCCCGGCGTCTCTATATATGTGTGTGTGTGTGCCATTACTGAATAGAGGGTCACAGGGGGATTACAGGGTGCACTGGCCCCTCGAGCTCTTCCAACCTGAGGTCCCTTCACAAGGGACTTAGGATTATGCAGGGGTGCCTGGTCACTGTGTGTTTTGGCAGCACCCTTAAATAAGGGCGAGGGGAGGGGGGCTTGTTGGGGGGTTTGGGGGTACAGAGTACAGGCAGGCCCACCTCTCCTCCCCCATTCCCTCTCCCTTGCCAAACACTGGGCATCATGCCAGCCTCCCATGTGGCTTGTTGATAAGAGACTGGCTGTGCCATTGCCAAGGGTATCTTATGGTGGAAATCAATCAACACATAGGCACAATGTGACCCAAATGAAAGGAGAGAGAGAGAGAGAGAAAGAGAGAAAAAAACTGCCCACACAAGCCACTCAGTGAGAGAATAGACATCCTCCTTCGTCACAGCTTGCTTGTTCTGTCCTGGCTGAAGGACCATATTGGTAAATTGAGTCTGAACAAAAGAGGGAGGTGTGTGTAGATTGCAATCTAACAGACTCCGTGGTTCCAGGAACGCCTTATCAAGAAGTGGTTGCGCAGTCGAAAAACAGCATACATTACATCAGGTTGATCCCGGCCGCAGCGCCACCTAAACAACAGAGCGTCAAGAAACCTGATAAATCGTTTATCAACATTCACTCCAAACCTGGAGTCCTGCGTTTTCATTTCCACCAGTTACTACTCAGATCATGACAAAACATCAGCCCAAGCTCAGTTCAATTAATATCCATTTAAAAGCAATTAGCCAAGCTTAAACGAGAATTACAACTCCAACTAGGCACAATCGCTTGAACATTTGCAGTGCTACAGGGCTTTTGTAAACTTCGGTAGAGAATGAAAACCATCTGTCTCTGATAGAGTAGTGCTCATTGAAGCGAACTAAACTAAACTAGATCTTTTGATCTCTCGCGTGCCATATGATTGTGGGCTAATGCCTCCATGGTGCTGGAGATGCACTAGGTTAGGCTTGATGCAGGCCTACTGGTTATAATTGCTCATAAACATCTGCATTGGTTTCACAATAAAAAGTGAACATCACATAAACTAATCATTTATGCAACTGGTAAAAGAGCTCATATCAAAGTCCATTGTGAAGCCTTTCTCAAAGTGATGGGTGTATGAGGGAAAGCAGACAACAAATGAAACCTCAACTCCCCATTTGCTCCCAGAGAAAACAATTTGGTCATGTGGCAATGGCTGGTCATCCCATCTGTAGACAATAAAGTCATTTAAATGCAAATCATACATGCCCAGAGTCTAATTTCCCCCCAGTCCGAAAGCCTCCTCGCTGGAATGGAAAACAGAGCAAAGACCTTTTTTGTCTCAAACAAGGAGGAAGAAAACAGAGGATTGACTGACATCAGCACAGACAATCACAACAGGAGAGTCATGCTTTGTTTACGCTGACAAAACAGAAATCTATAACAGTCAAGGCACCAGAGGAAAACAGGCTTCTGATTCACCAAAGGCCACAGGCAACATCCTGGCCAACAAATACACAAAACAGTTTAAGACTTGATTTAAATCTTAAAGTTTCTATACTGTTTCAAGAGAGTTAAATTATTAGCATCATAGCTGTTCCCACAGGTTTTCATTTTAACAGTCTATACGACTGTTGGATGTGATAAAAATGTAGCGACAGTCATTTGGGAACACAAGAGAGCAATGAGACACTGTTTTCATTGTCTATAAAACAGAGCTTTCGCAGTGTTACAATGAGGTACAGTAAATTCGCAAATATAAGCTGCTCCATGTATAACCCTCACGTCAGTGTTTTATGCAAACTAAAAAAGGAAAAACATGTGTTGACCTCACCTTTGTATTAATCTCACCCATGTATTAACCTCAGTCTACTAAACATTACCTGTTAAATCACGATCAGATCACATCAAGTAGAATGATAAAAAAATACAATCCTGTATATAGCCCTCACCCATGTATTAACCTCATAGATGAAGAAATTTAGCAAAATCAAAACATTAACCTTGGTTAATAATTAGAAAATTGCGGAATATGTGTCTTGTTCTATCTTAAGCGAAGGGTTTGCGCATGCTGAAGAAACATACAATTTCATTAAATAATTGAACCATCTTTAGATCACCACAGACGACATTAGGATTTATTAACATAACAGCTTGTAAAACAGCTTTCATTCTAGGGGGGAGGGGGACTTGGTATTCCCTTAAGCTCTCAAGGTCTACGTCTTTGCATGGCTGTGGCAAGTAAATGAGGCCTATGTATTTTAGGGAGATTAAATGAGGTGTCAAGGAAGTGGGTGTCTCTAGGAGATTTTATATAACATCTGACAAAACAGATATCAGCAAAATATAAACAAACAACTAAAACAAACAACAAACAGTGCTATCAACAAACAGCTGTAATCACACTAACATTTACATTTACACATGTTTGTGAATATTGATGTTCACCTGGCATTAAGGTGGTTTGTTTATTTTAAGGCTTTGGTTTCTGTGCTGCCATTTTAGTCTACAGAACATTATTCCTCTCAGAAACTTCCTCGGTTCAGATTCAGCGGCCTTCATTCGTTTTTCATATGCAGTATGTTTGATTTGCTTAAGAATAGCTGCCTCCTTAACAGGCTATCGATTTCTAATGGAAAGGAATCACTCTCGACTCCCGTCACTTTCAAGGCAATCAGAATTCTTTTTCATCTGAAAATGAGCAAATTGTTCAGATTGTGCAATTATCTTCCATCATTACAGCTCTGACTCAAGCATGAATATGACCAAAAAACACTCAAAATGGCCACTGCACACATGCCGACTACTTTGCAAGATCACTAAAAAAAGTTAATTTTCACCATGAACCAAAAGATGACATATTTTCTTCTCTCTGTGTCTCTTTCTCGCCGTCTTGATTTGGTGAGGTGAGATAGCGATCGAGAGAGAGAGAGACAGAAATGTAATCTAGACTGTTGTGACACGTTGACATTGCCTGCTGTTCTCACCACAGCCAGTCTCAAATAAGAATGATCGAATCTCACGCTCCCAATTCCCACCGCCTCTTTAGAATGAGGTGAGAGACCCTTTCCCTACCCTTCTCCCCTTCTATTCAGTCAGCCCCCCCCCCCCCTTGACTTTATTAGAAGTCAAACAGACAGCGGCTCAAAATAGGTCTGGCCGAGCGACTGCCACAATGATGAGATTGAGGGGAGAGCTCCTTAAGAATGCTCGCGTTTGTAACGAACACGGCCAGAGCACGGGCGTAATTATAAACGCACGTCCGCAAG
This sequence comes from Tenualosa ilisha, assembly GCA_015244755.2. Classification (NCBI taxonomy): domain Eukaryota; kingdom Metazoa; phylum Chordata; class Actinopteri; order Clupeiformes; family Clupeidae; genus Tenualosa; species Tenualosa ilisha. Next base: position 1,557,205 of record PYXC01001083.1, read on the forward strand.
TGCGCGAGCGCTCTGTGGGGTCGATGGCGTTTAATAATAAATGCCTCACTCAGACCTGACTGCAGTCTCAATGAGCTTCCTTTCCACCACTGTTCCAGCACTGAAGGCAGGAGAATGAAGAGGTGGGGAAAAAAAATGAAATAAAACATCATCCAGAGGTGAAGTGTAGGGCTGTGTTTAAACACTAGGTCTGGATGGCTCGGGAGTTGATATGGATGACCATGCTTGACAGTCAACCTGGGGCTGCCTGGGACATTGTGACCTCTTATTTCCCCTTAAATGCTTTTAATAAGGACCTCCAGGGGTTCCACGAACACCCTCTCTCTCTCTTTTTCTCTCTCTCGCTCTCTCTCTCTCTCTTTGTACCTCTCCCTGTTTCTCTCTTATCTCTGCTTATGACTGTGCTTTTAGACTCAGGCAATCAGGCCATGGTAGACCCCCTCCTGTGCAATGGACACTTCATTACCGAAGGCTCCGCCTGCCTACCTCTGTTCTCTTCCCATCATCCTTAGGGAGGGAGGGTGTGAGCGCACTCATTTAGACTCCAAAACACCGGAAGCAAGCATCGAAACGGCACGAATCACCTCTCTGTGTGTACCCCAGAACACAGAACTAATTCATCAACCTAGAACTGACAATGTCTTACTCAAATGTCCACAAATTGGATTTTTTCACACTGCATCATGTAAAATAATGATTTGGTGCAAAATAGTATTATACTACTGATAAAAATAAGATAAAGCATAATAATCTCAGAATAGATTTTGTTCTTATTTCATTCTGGATTTCTGTACGCATTTTTCTGAAAAGTGCACTGGGACCTTGTTAATTCTCGGTTGACGTATTCCCTGACAACTGACTACTACCGAGAGCCGAGGACATCGATTCTCCCACTGACAGTGCTGCCTGCATCATTGATAAAGTGGCTCACACATTCTGGAGGAAAAAGTATGAGACATTTAAATGTCACATGCATTGCATAACTTTATGAGGGAATACGTTAAAGAAAGGCTGTTGTGTAAATATCTGCTGTTACTCATGCAGAGGGATCCAACAGAGATGCATAAAATGTAAAGCGTGTGTGTGTGTCTCTGTGTGTGTGTGTGAGAGAGAGAGAGAGAGAGAGAGAATTTGCTGTTGCTCTTCATTTCATCAAAGTGCCCCAGTCACTCCTCAGGCATAAGAAAGACCTGCTGGAGGTAGATTCGATTACAGTGGAGCGCGTGAGCATATGCTGAAGTGTCAGCTACGGATGAAGATGAAATATTCCTCTATCAGCGCAACAAGAGAAAAGACAAGAGAGCGGGGGAGAGGGAGGGAGGGAGAGAGAGAGACAGAGAGAGTGGGAGGGAGGAAGAGAAATAGAGGAAGAGGGAGGAGGAGGGAGGGGGAGGGCGAGAGAGAGAGGGAAAAAGAATTCTTTATCTGGCTTCAGGAGAACTTCAACGTTCTAAAATTGAGCTCCCCTCAAGGGTCTGGTCGAGCTACACTGGGCCTCTCCAAGTTGTGTACGGTAATTAGCAATCACTCAAGGACTGGAGCAAGGCAGCCCAGCATGAGAGGCTACCGATGACCTAGCCTCCACTCTATTCACAAACACACACATACAAACTCACACACAGACACACACACTCTTTTCAGAGGCACACACACACCAAACACACTTTACATGCAGAGACACGCTAAAGTCACAAACATACACGTACACAGACATACACACACATATTGCATGCACACACACACATAAACTCACAAGCACACATAGACACAAAGTCACAAATAGACATGCACACACACACACACACACAAGCACACATAGAGACACACAGTCACAAATAGACATGCACACACATACACACACACACACACATTCATTGCCCGCAGGGCTTCAGCATACGATGGAGAGCTGATCAGGCATGAGCAGGAAATCCGTGTGTATGAAAACATAATCAGGCCTCGCGCTTGACTCCCGCCAATATGTTTGCGGGGTCGCGACCCTTGCATGGCTCACTATGGAACAAAAACATGCATGTTAGGACACACTGCGGCTTGCCGAGATGCAAACAAGGCCTGCAGGGTCCTTGCCATCTTGACCACTAAGCTTTGCTTTGCCAACCTTTATTTCACTTCCTGTTCCTCCTCCTCCTCCTCCTTCTTTCTCTCGCTATTTACTAATTGCATTCCCTCATTAAGTTATGGGGAATACGAGAGGGAAAAGTATGGTAACTGGAGGAAGGTGTTTGTATTTCAGGTTATTCTGTTTGTCTGTTGCAATGCTTGGGCCCATATTCTGTTTTTTGGCACTTTGTCCACCCAGATTTCCCTCTCTGAAGCCTCCAGAACCTTCTTGTCTGCTTCTCTTCATTGGCCTTTGTTCTTTTTCTAATTTCAATCTCTCTCTCTCTCTCTCACACACACTCACTCTCTCTCACTCACTCTCTCTTTCATGTGCTCTTGACACTGGGACTCTGAGAGTATTCAAGAAACATGCATAAAGAAGGAGAAACCTGGACAGAGGCTGATGTCTTTGGAGCCAAGTGATAGAACCTCCCTCTCTCTCTCTCTCTCTCTCTCTCTCTCTCAACCCCACACCCTCTCCCCCTGTCTTTCTATCTTTCTCTATCTCTTGACTATTCAGAGAACACTTTGTGCTCCTTCCACGAGAAACCCCATGTAAAATTAATTGAAAAAGCACACTCTTCATTGCAGTTACTACAGCCAGTGGCAGATTAAAGCGTTCTCTACCAGAAATAAAATGCTCAACGTTTACCATCCTAACAGCAGTCGTACCAGCAAAAAGGGCAGATTTTCACAAAACGCTTGAGCTGCTTTTGCTCGATCTGATACTCCGCTTGGCTTCTGCAACCACCAGTCAATAACAACCACCACCATCACTTCCCCACCCGCTACGTTCAGACTATCTCTCAGCACAGCAGATAAAATAACATCAATGCTCTGCAGAGGAATACGGCTTACAGTAGAATATACTAACTCTACAAATTCATTTAGTACAGCAGTGGAACAAGTGGGTGTCAGAGAGAGCAATAGATTAAGAGAGACGGAGAGAGAGAGCGAAAGAGAGGAGCGGGAGAGGAGAGAAATGGACTATCTGGCTTGTAATGACCGGATATTTATTTGCTCACCTACATGTAGTAAACAGTGTCTTGAGCAGTGGACAGCCCTACTAATAGAGTGTTGCAACAATGGAAGGAGGCCCAGAGGAAAAGGTCAACGTCGTTGCGGTGCGGAGAGGAGTCGTGGGTTACGCCACGAGTTATGGATCGCCAGAGCCGACCGCCACCGATCATCTGACCTGTCCTGTGCTAATGGAAGCTAATTTGGAGAAGAGAGATGGGCAACGGTGGCGTCCGCTTTGCCGACTTCACCAACCGATGGCCGTTACCGGCGTCATTAGTTACAGATCAGCTAGTGTTTGTCATCGCATCATCACGGCTGTCTGCCATGACCTCACACAGTGTCCACACTTCAGTACCTAAGACCTGCAAAAGTAGCTGATGTTTTAGTCACTCTGTCTTCCCGACTGCACCACTGCCTGCCTGCCTGCCTCCTGCTAACGTTCGCACATATATAGTAGCTGAAAAGTGCCCACTTTATTAACTGAGCTGTCATTATCCGATTTGGCACAAGCTGAGCCTAGTCACTGCTGAGGGCGTTCGACTCAAGGCTTTGGATCAGAGAACTGAAGTCTTCAGTCATCCGGATCCTAGTCGAATCTAGGTCAATAAGCCCCCAAGCACCAAGAAGCTGTGCTTTTGCTGTCTCTGGTAAATGGTTTCATTTGTAATGTTTGGTCTGAAAAGTTGAGTGAAAATTCACCAAAAGAAACATCTTTCACACACAGAGGATTTATTTCAAACCATTAAAATAGAAAAAAAATTTCAAACTATCGAGACCAAGTCAACATAACAGAAGCTGAATCTTCACCAGAGCAGGTGATGTAGTAATGTTCAGAGGCAATAGAGAGATTTGTTTTTAGCATTTCACGCTCCTGTTAGCTTGATTAGCAGGCATCACATCATATGTGGTTTAGTTAAGGCTTTGTGATGACTTTGTGATGATGATAAATTAAAGTCACATTAACAGACACTGGTGGGGCATTACGCAAAGCAAAAAAAAAAAGAAAGAGGAAAAAAAGAAAGAAAAAAGAAGAAGAAAAAGAAGAAGAAAAAGAATACCTTCAGGGCAACACGATCAATACTCATCTTTACATATTGAATAGGACAGCAAATGCTAATTCAAAGGCCCCCATCCACCACTTCCTCCTTGTAAGATCAGTGAGGTTAAAACATTTTGAGAGAGAGAGAGAGTGTCCTGACATCAAGGAGAGCCAATCTCTCCTCAGAGTCCGAGATCAGAGGCAGAACTTTGTCAAGCTGTTAGCGTATGCAACTTACACATGACATGTGACATGTCAGCTTGTCGCTATTACATACAGTGGGACCAGCAGAGGATGAGCGACAGATTTGTTTTCGCTCTTTCACTCTCTATTTCTCTCTCTTTTTCTTTTCTTTTTTTGTCTAAGAGGGTTTCCATTTGAATGCAGGTGGAGGAGGCTGTCAGTGCTCAGTAACCCTGAGCCATCAAACTCAAGCAGGCCTCTGCCCATGAGAGAGAGGTAGAGAGAGGGAGGGAGAGAGATGGTCTAGAGAGGGAGGGAGAGAGGGATGGAATGGGGGAAGGGAGGAAGTGAGAGGGAAAGGGGACAGCTGGCACTCTTTGGGAGAAGGGGGTGCATAGGGGGGAGTTTGTGTGTGTGTGTGTGTGTGTATGTGTGTGTGAGTGTGTGTGTGTGTGTGAAGGAGAGGTAGTAGGGGGAGGGGAGAGGATGGGGGTGCTTGTGTAGGCAGCAGGCTTTGGAAAGGGGTGTAGGGGTTGAGGTTTGTGTGTGCATGTATTTGTGTGTGTGTGTGTGTGTTGTGAGGCCTGTGTGTGTTTTGTGGCTGTGTGCATTTTTGAGCTTTGGCTTGTAGTGTGTGTGTGTTGTGTTAATGCGCCTGTGTGTGTGTGTGTGTGTGTGTGTGTGTGTGTGTGTGTGTGTGTGGAGAACAGAGGCCAGCAGATGGACTCGACGCTAACAATAGGCCCGAGACAGATGCAGGCACAAAGAGAGGCAGCCGTTGTGGCCACACAACAGTGCGCTGCGAGGCACGCTGCCGCCGCACAGAGCAGCACTACCCCCGACCAGACGCTCGCACAAACCAGCAACTACACAACACACTAGCTTGAGAAAACAGAACAAAACTCTGCGAGAATTGACCATCTATGTGTGTGTGTGTGTGTGTGTGTGTGTGTGTGTGTGTGGGAGGGTGGGTGTGGAAAGACTTGCTATTGTGTTTGGTAGAGGGAGCAAAAAAAAAAAAGTACTAAACTTTCCGAAGCCACATTGTGTAAACCACACCAGCTGATGGCAACAATAAATCTGAAATCAGACAGTAATCCCAGACTCGTCAGGTCATCTGTCACTTACAAACAACCAGACAATCAGGCAGGCTCAACTTGGCAGCAGTTCAGGACGTAGGGGAACCAAACAGTAATTACTGTGTGGATTACTGTGACTTAGCTTCATCGTGTCCTGTATGTATCGGCAGTATAAAAGAGAACTCAAAGCTTCAGAGTAAATGCGCCATGTATTTCAAGGCATCCAAGGCACTCTAACACACACAGACACACACACACACACACACACACAGTGCACATCAGGCTGCTAAGTGTAGAGTGATTTTCATGTATTTTTAAATACTTCCTCTTACTGCCTGGGCAGGGGTATTGGGAGGGGGACAAAGAGGGACCCCCTGCATGGGTGCAGTGCGCCTGGGGGCACGTGAGGTGGTGCCCCTTTTTTCAGACATAGAACAAGGCAGGCGGGTGGGGCAGGGTAAAAGAATGGGGGGTAGGGAGGAGAGCCGGAGTCTTTTCCCCAGGCCGAATAGGACACCAGGAGTTGTGTCTTTCATAGGCAGCTAATGGCCCAGGGAGTAACTCAGTCACTTGAATGTACTGGGCCCACCTGCCACGGGCTTCAGGAATGAAATGAAGTGGACTTCTGTGACCCAAGCCTCCTCAATGCACACAATGAAATAAAAGCTGTGTTATATAATTAATGTGTGCCTTAAGTCCACAGATATCCTGCATCTTTATGAATCAATGTTTGGAGATTAGCAAGAAAACCCCAAACAAACATCAGACGCAAACACTGTTCTATTGTGGGTTGAAAAACTAATGCCGACTGTCCTTTGGTATTGCATAGGGCCTAGTTGTTTTTGGTGTTGTTGTTTTTCGATTTCTAAAACCCACCTTAGATTAGACGTAAAAGGCGACTCCACAAACCCGTAAACTGTCGCCCAAGCAGAAAGCTACACTCCATCGCAGCATTCAATCTTTAATTACACACAGGCAAGGGAAGAATGGAGGGAGAGGTGAAGAGGTGACAGGAGAAGAAGAGAGGGTTGAGTGGCGAGGATTGAGTGAAAAGTTTTGTTTTTTTTTGTCGACGAGGAGGAGAGTGGCCTTGTTACCCGCTGAGCCACGGAGGGAGGGACTGAGAGCTGGCAGATAAGATCGAACGCGCTCAGCAAGTACCTATTGGATCCTCTGTCTTAATCAACTGCAAGGACTCTCTCTCTCTCTCTCTCTCTCTGTTCTCTCTCTTCACCCTTCTCCAGCACCCTTCTCTCTCGCTTTCTCTTACTCTCACTTTCTCTCTCTCTCTCTCTCTCTCTGCCTCCCTTCCAAACACTTTTCCATCTCTTTCCCTTTCTCCTTCACTATCTCTCTCTTTATCTCCCCTTCTAAATGATGTCCAGAACAAAGTGAACACCTTTCCAAGGCCAGCAGATACTCACTCACACTTGACCTCAAAAAGGCGCACTGATTGCAGATCAAGTGCTTCAGAGTCTGTAACCAGAATTTTCTACTCAACCCCAATCCATGACCGTGCTGTGTACTAAATGAGTCGGCCAATGGTTCCCATGACCGTCACAGACAGTTGGAGTCGCGAAGGACAACTGTGTGTGTGTGTGTGTGTGTGTGTGTGTGTGTGTGTATGTGTGTGTGTTCTTTTATTGTGAGTGTCAGCCTCTGTAAGAAGAAGGCCTCCTGATTACAAATGCTACTCTGGTTCAGATAGTAGTGGAAGTTATCAGTGCTCACAAGTGAAAACATCACCCCTTAGTCACTGATGTTCCACCCACTGTTGGCATGTGTCTGTGTGTGTGTGTGTGTGTGTGTGTGCACGTGCGTGCATGCGTGTATGTGTGCGTGCGTGTATGTGTGTCAACAACGGTTATAGAATCTTCATTTTTATTTGTTATTAATGCTTCCCGGATGATGTGTGTGAGCCACCACCTCTTCCTCCTCCTCCTCCTCCTCCTTCTTCTCCCCTTCTTCCCATCCTCCCCCTTCTCTTACTTGAAGCTGCCGAGTGTGATGGCTTTCAGTATCTGCGCTTTGGACAGAGCCCATGGGCAAATATTGACACAGTGAATTTGAATGTTAGCTTTTCTTCCCTCCTCTGTGAAAACAGATGAACGCCAAGATGAAGCCGCTAGTCAGGGGAATTGAGGGCTGCCTCAACATTTCTTTTTTCTTTTTTTCAGACATTTATTTTCCTTTGCACTGTGTGGGGGCTTACTGCAAAGAAAATGGGGCTATTCCAACCTCAGCATGTCACTCGTTGAAATAACCCCCCCCCCCCCTTTTCCATACGCACACATATGTACACATATACACACACACACACGTATGCACACACACACACACACTCTCTCTCACACACACACACACACACACACACACACGCCACGCCCCATCATTTCCATTTCCCTTTCATTTATTCTTTCCTGTAGCAACCCATCCCCACCCATGGTGTTGTCATCAGCTCAGCTGGTTCAAAACCAAAAATTCCTCACTTATACCCCAATTACCTGTGTTCACATGCACACTGACACACACACACACACACACACACACACAGAGACACACATACATACATCCACATCAATATCCACATGCCAACTCACACAAGGAAACACAGCCAACACACACAAACTAATATACACACAATGTCACACACATATAAACCTATTCCATCTCACACTGGCACAAACTCAATAAAATGCATGTTTGCTGGCAGGGTGAATCTCCACGGGAGAGTGGGGATGATGTGTGATTGTCTCCCTGCTCTCTGACCACCTCAGGAGGCTCGTTGGCCACTGGCCTGTGGCCTTGCTCCTGGGCTAACGGTGTCCAAACCACGACACCACCATTCAAAACTAATTGCCATGTGCAGCTAATCCACCAATTTCACGTCAAGAAATGGTCTAAAATGGCATGAAAACTCCCACCCTCAAATTTTTTTTTTTTTTTTTGCAGCTAGCTATCAGTCGGCCAACTGAATACTGTCATTTCTCAGTTCTACACCAAGCGGTAGCGTGGAAGATACCCCTCTTGTCTTTTCCCAGTTCATGATTTGTGCCATTCAGGCAATTATCCGGGCCCTGGCAGCTTGCACGCGGCACCGACTGAAGCACCCGCACTCTTTTTCTGCCCCATTATTGCTCATCTACAATCACTTCAAATTAGATCTACAAGTCAATACCAGAAGTCAATATTTAATTTACTCGTGGCGGGTGGCGGTTCAGTGGCAATCCGTGGAGGATCGTTTGAACCGCTGCAGCGAATGGGAAGCGAGGGAGGACGAGGCGCCCTTTACGGCAAGGCCTGCCGTTCCGCTACCAAAGAAGCAACTCCCAGCTGGCCGCAGTGGGTCGACGTCCAAGCGAACGGACATTCAATACAAACAGCGAGGGGCCGTGTGGATTACCAGGGCTGTGACTGCTGAAGGTTAATGACTGTTGTCAGAAAACAACAATCATTGTAGAAAAGGGGGAAGAAAAAACAGTGAGAGCAAGGTCATGATGGGTCGGATGAGGTGAAGTGGGGGAATGTGTGAGTGTTTATGTGTGTGTGTGTGTGTGTGTGTGTGTGTGATAGGGCAACTGTGAAAGGGAAGGCAACATGGTCAAAATCGACACAGACTCGAACACCTCTGTATTGACTATGAATGTAGCCTGATGTCTAAACTAGAAACAGAGTGTGTGTATGTGTGTGTATGTGTGTGTGTATGTGTGTGTATGTGTGTGTGTGATAGGGCAACTGTGAAAGGGAAGGCAACATGGTCGAAATCGACACAGACTCGAACACCTCTGTATTGACTATGAATGTAGCCTGATGTCTAAACTAGAAACAGAGTGTGTGTGTGTGTGTGTGTGTGTGTGTGGTGTGTGTGTGTGTGTGTGTGTGTGTGTGAAAGAGAAAGAGGGGGAGAGAGGGGCTCTAGAGGATCATTTAACAACTTCACTTTGTATCTTCAGACAACTCTCGGCATCTATCCATCTCTTTAGCTGCACTTAATGACGCCTTAGGGAGGCAAACAAAGGTGCCTGTTCTACACATCAAACGGCCATTACACCACCGCCACAGGACCCCACTAATAGTCTTCCATCAGAGCCCAACAACACCAGCAGCAATGAACACCCTCAGTGTGTAAAGCCCTTATTGCCTGATGCTATCCAATGCAATACCATAGAGTATGACTATTTATGGCATATCTCAAAACACCTTATAGCACTTCCCTGATACTGTGTAAATTTGATTTGTAATAGTGAAACGTTTTAGGTCATGTTTAGTCATAAATACGAAAGTGGGATTTCTACACACTTTGTCCAAAAGCGCCCACTCCTGAGGTCATTGTTGTTCGCTTGAAAGGTGTGAATGAATTATTTTGGATTTGGATGAGCTCTTGAGGAGTAAGCTGTGGTTATGCATAAGCTTCCCTTGTTTACGTAGCAGCCACAGTGGCTTTGCAAATGACAACTACAATATCGCAAACCAACACATTATATCACAGAGCCACTGAACGGTGCTACCGCACTACGCCAAAAATGGGTTCAATAGGGAATCCTGCTCAGCAATGCAACCGGCGTCTCATGTGTAAACAGAGAGCAGCTACCAAAAATGCAAATACACCCATTTACAAGGTAAGCCAACGTGCTGTAATAGAAAACAAATTCTGCCTCAATTACATAGGCGAATGCCTCGCAACAATTATCCACCCATCACGGAGCGCAAAGTTCATTTTAATTAGCTTTTTTTCCCCTTCCTCCCCCCTCTCTCTCTCTCTCTCTCTCTCTCTCTTTCTCCCTCTCTCTGTGAAAGTACTTGTGCATAACATGCACAGAGAGGAGAAAATATGCATGAGAGGAAAGGCAAACCTGCCAGAAAGCATAGGCAGGGCTATCGACCAACAGGACCAGCATAATGAATAGCAGCTCGGAAATTACACTGACACCTAATGAATCTCAACCATCCCCTCCCTCCCCAAGAGCCCCCTCTTTTTTTGTCTTGTCTTGTCTTTTTTCGTTTCGTTTTGTTTTTTTCTTCTTTTCTTTCTTTTTTTTTTTGAAAGTCACTGAAAAAGCCAATCCCATTCTCAGCATTTTTCCCCAGTCACTAACGCTTACCATCACTTAGAAGCACAGACAGAGACAAACTAGGGCGACGCAAGGGAGTTTATCACACCATGGAAATAGCCTGGCACACTTGCTCTCAGTATTGATGACGGAGAGAAAAGCACGTCGCGCTGTGATGTCTGTGATTTAAATGAAACCTCACAAGCAGTTCAGTCTGTACTTTGTTGTTAAGTGTGAGAATGTAGCTGCAATCAGCGCCTGTCAATTATGCAGGCACCTGTGTGCAAACTTTTTATTGTGGCGTCTTTGATGCCTGGAATTTGCCATCTTCCAAAGCTATTTCTATCGAAGCCGAAGTCGTTTAATTTAGAGATGTTTAGCACACACACTAGTTCACGTAAACTGACACAGAATCAGTATGGAGATTTGTGCGTGTGCTGCTTTTACACCATTATCCACACACACACACACACACACACACACACACACACACACACACACACACACACACACATATATCTTTACAACAATATTTATGTCTATTTGTCATTGTAATCTCCTGGATATACAGAGGCATGTCCAGGAATCCATGCGTTAAAAATTGAGCCCGAGTCTAGCATCATTTGCCTCTGTGCTGACAGAAGGAGAGACACGGATATGTGTGTGCGAGTAAGGAAAAGGGCGAGGGGGAAAAGAGATAGTCACATAGATAAATACAGCCGCCTTCATCTGGTATGCATTGCTTCTCCGCCACACTGGGGAAATTTATAAGCAGAGTGCTGATAGTTTCCAAATCAGTTTGACTAGGAACGGAGGGGTGGGGGAGAATTGAGCTGCTCGACGTCAGAAAGATTACCCCTTCCTCCGAAAAAAAAAGCCTGCACCGTTTTAACTGTGGCCACTCTGGAGGGGTTTTTTTTCTTTCATCATTTCACAATGTTGTTTTCTTCTTTTCATTCGTTTTTCCACACTGACAGTTTGCATGAAGTGTATCTGTTATTTCATCATGCCAAAGGCGATCATTTCTCTGCCATCCCACCACATAAACGCCACACACACACACACGCACACACCAAACCCACCTCGGCTCACCTCCGTTCAGCTCTGATCTGATGCGCAGTGGGATTACATCACAGGGGCCCACTACGCCCATCTGGCCTACTGTGATGCCCCTGACTAGGCAGAGAGCACCATTTCAGTGACTCCACCATTCTTTAGATCAAAAAGAAGTAGGTGTTCAGGGCAGGCACATGTTGCTAAGTAACAAAAGCAAAACAAACAGAAGAGGTGAAGCTGTCCTCCAAAAAAAATGATGCCGTGGGAGAAAAGTCCAGAAGGATGCAAATATAACAAAAGACATGACACATGTGATGGATATGCCAAAAAATTAGTTTGAAAACATCATTTGACCTTACAGTTGGTTGGCACACACACATACACACAAACATTGAAGAAACCTTCCCCCAAGCTGAATACCAATCCCAAATGTGTAATAACTTCCTGCACGAAGAAAAGGGGCATTTTGTTTTCAGTGTTCTTTCAACTAGCTTGCGCTAGCAGCTACAGCTTCAGCGTGACTGTTTCAGCGTCGTGCAAATATCTGGCTTCAGCCTGGCCACACATTAACAAGCACCAGGCTGCTTTCTGTATTCATATCCCCTTGTTTAGTTGTAAACAAACAAGCTCTGTCGCCTGCCCTCTCTCCTCTGTAGCTCAGCTGTGTGTTTGTGTACTCGTGTGTGTGTGTGTGTGTGTGTGTGTTTGTCTGTTTCTGTATGTGTGTGTGTCAACACCGGGGTGTCTCTGTCTCTGCAGGGACTGTATTTGTTACATGTAGAGAGAGCCCGCTGAGGCTTCTCCCCCTTCAATACGCCACGCTCAACTCCTCTGGGGGTATTTCCCAAACGTTCTACAGCCTGACAGCCACATCCGAAAATAAAAACTCATCCCAACAGAAAGAAAAAAAACAACAACAACCTGCCTCATCTTACCATCACAGCAAAGCTTTTCTGAAGAAAAAAAAAATCTGTAAAATGGGACTCAAACGAGAAATACACGCAGTGGACGCATTGAACTGGAGATTATTAAGAGAAGTCATGGCTGTGGGTGAAAGGTGACACAAAGGAAAGGTAGAGAGCGAGGTGTGTGTCACACACACACAAACTCCCATGTGACAACTCCAGCCGCCTCGTTGGCTACCCACCTGAGCCCAGGAGCGTGTCTAGACACGATTCCTACAAATTAATGAGCGCTTGGAAAAAGGGGAGGGGGGTCCAGTGGTGCCAGGATTATGACTTATGCTTTGTGTCAAGCCCGAGGGGGGGCAAAAAGAGACAAATCTAGTCAAATTGGGCACACTCTCAAACAGGTTGTTGCATGAACGTTTCCACAGAAATGGGAGAGTCTGGTGCACAATTTCTTCAGCGAGCAGCATGTGAGAAAAGTGAGTTTTTTATGTCTCTTGATTCATAACAGCAACACACAGATTCTCCAAGAATGGACCCTGGCTCTGAGATTAAGTGTGGTCTGAGACTGTGACAGTACATGTTTCAACATGTGTCTAAGAGGGGCCACAGAGGGCTCCACTATCAGAGAGTGTTTTCATTTCTCGGTCTTGCCAGAACCTGTGAGGATGAAGGTACAGTATATGTATGGCTCCTTTCAACCACTGTTTATTGTTTGTGCCCCTACTAAGGTTACCTCTCCACTACCACCAACATTACCAGAGGTGAGATGGGTCTGTCTGTCTGTTCACTTGGATACCTTAGACTGGCCAGGACACTCCATCTCCTTGCATTAGCACCGCAACCAAACAGCTAATTCATTAGATGTCACAGTGCAAATTAAATGCTCTCTTTTGTGCATGAATGTGTGTGTGTGTGTGTGTGTATGTGTGTGTGTGTGTCTGTGTGTATGTGCCAAAGACAGAGGCTCATTATCATCAATCCCAACACCATCTTGACAGACCACAAAACACACTTTCAACCAGACATGTGCCGTCCCTGCTACACAGACCTCCCTCTCCAACTCTCATCCAACGAACCTCGAAGAGTACGAAGAGTATTTATCTTTCATTTCCCATTCGTCATTCTAATTTGGAGGCCAGTTGATAATCCTGACTGTCCCATCGCTGGGGGCTGGAGGAGGTGTGGCTTTCCCTGAAGTGTGTCTATTGGGACAAAGCATGAGGATCTGCATCATAAGAAAAGCCTTTCACACACTCTGTTCTTCCTCTACTACTCTGGGGTGGAGTGGCTCTTTGCTGGCTACTATCACTCACTGCGCTGTGTTCACTGAACAAAGTGTTCTGTGAGCTTCCAAATTTTTATTTATTTATTTATTTTGGCCTCCATTCATTCATTTCCATTTTCAGAATCAATCTCACTGTCTATTTGATTTATCCCCCATGAAAGCAGCGTTGAAAGCACCAGTCAATTCCATGTTTTGTTTGCCCCCCCCCCCCCCTTTCTGTCTGCTTTCAATGCAGATCTAGCAATCTAGTCCCCATGATGCACATTTGAGTAGCAACCCTGCAAATCACCTTCACACTCTTTGTCGGGACGTACAAAATAACACTCTACCATTCCCTTCACTGCCATATGCACCTCTGCAGCGCTCTCTGGCTACCAAGCTATTTTATTTTCAATTTCTCCATTTCTCCATTCTTTACAACTAACTGCTTATTTTGGCAAGTCGTCTCATTCTTCTGCCTACTCAGAGCCTTGGCCCATGATTTTCACTTGACCCCGCCCCATCCCCTTGGTCAGGTTTCATCTTGAAGTGGGCGTTTTTTTTTTTTTTTTTTTTTAAGATCAGTATTTTATCCATCCATCCCTCTGTCCCTCCCTCCCCTGCTCTCCTCTCACAGTTATTCTTCTCACAATGCAGAGCCCATCGAGGTCAGCTCAGGGACTCTTCTCTGACACTGGCTCTTCAGCACAAGGAGTGGGCAATCGGAGCCGAGCTTTATGACGTGACAGACCTGCTTGTTTACATGAAGCATTTCAGGCCAGTGCTGGAGATCCGTATCTTTCCCTACAACCAAGGTCATCGCAAAGGCTTATGCTACATCAAGGACGTCATTTCATCGTGTTGTGGCATAATAGGCATTTCAAGTGCCTACACTTTTTTCCAAAAAAAAACATGACTCACATTACTGGGAATGTTGTACATTATTAAGTGTCATTAATTATTATACTCCCATTTCTCTGCGCTTGCCCTTTTGACCTCACAGCTTGGGCACCCTCTTGAATGAAATAGCGTCCTTTTCAGTGCCTGGCAGCCTCCAATAACCCCCTCCACACACACAAACCAGAGCAGGCACAGGACTGGGTCCCTGGGGAGCAGAGCAGGCAGCTGCAGGACAGCCCGTCTGTCCGTGCCCAGGGAAAGAGAAATGGCACGTGCCCACACACACACCCAGCAGTCCTCTGCCAGCGATACTGTAAACACAAATGGGCATGCGTGCACACACACACACACACACACACGTGTGGAAGGCCAAAACAGGTGCACACATATAAAAACAAATATGGGGGCTCCTGTATAGGCATGTATTCACACACGAACACGCACACACACACACACACACACACACACATATGTTTGTGCACTCATGGCTCCCATGTGGAAGCACAAACATAACTTTTGATATACACAAACACACCCACACACATGTACAGACTGCACAAAAAAAACATTACATCAGCCAAAATGAAATACAGAAACTACATCAACAGAAAACCTAGGTTGAGGTGAAACCGTTTTGCCTTAACTGGGTTGATTCCGAATGCTGATGGCTGTCCAAGAACTGCTGGCTCTCACCTCTCTGGTAATTTAGAATAAGAAAAAAAACACTAACACTACTCCCTGGGTGAGTGTGCTCTGACTAAGAATCAAAGGCATTTCTTTTGTTTGTTTCTGTGCTAATGGGCTCTCGCTTCATCTTAATCAGGTTACATAAGGCTGCCATTGGCAACAACATCCTGACTGTGATGCATGCTTGTTAGACTGATTTAGACCTCACTTTACTTAAGTTCGGTATCTGGAAAAAACACCTTAGTGAAATTTTAGGAATAATTCACAATACATAATAGTACCAGACATACAGTAACCAGAGAACATAAACTTATAAATGAAAACTCATGATGCTGTAAAATAAGTCACTGTACACAACTAGTATTATAAAAGCTTTTATGATGTCACAGATTTCTATTTGTTCTATTCATTTAGTTCATAAACGGCAAATAGGCAAACAAAGGTCAAGGAAGCTTTATTCTGCATTCTGACACTTTAAATTAAGATGCAAGACAACTGGTTAAAAACATATTATTGTACATGTATGTAGATTATTCTCAGGCATTCTGCATACTTAACAAGTGTTTATGAGAGTGTTTGAATTCTGAATAGATGGTCTAACTTTTCACTTCGATTCTTCTTTCTGCTACTACTCTCCCATTCCAGTGCAAATCTGCCTGATACAAAGTAGTCAGTTTCACAGTCTTGCAAATGACATACATCATTCCACCCTCTGGTCATGCTCCAAAGAGACTGCTCTCTCTCTCTCTTTCATTCTTTCTCTCTCTTTCTTTCCTAAGACTCTCCTTCTCTCTCTCTGTGTCAGTAGGTGCTTCTCCATGAAGAGCAGTGCAGATCTCCACAGGCCCTCACGTGGATCCTTCCTATACTGGATTATACAGCAGCTGGGAGGTGCACATCATTACCATGGAGTTAGCAGGGACCCACCCCCTCACCTCTGTCAAGGTGACAAATGCAAAAAGGTGAGCGCAGTCCTGCACGCACACACACGCACACACACACGCACACACACACGCACACACACACGCACACACATAAACATTCACAGCCACAATGCTGTGAAAGCAAGCGGGATGATGAATGTTTTCAACTTTCTTTGGACGTGATTGGACGAATATGAGTCTGCCCTGTGAAACCCTGGGCCCCTCTCCCCTCACCCCAGCCAACCCCCTGCGATCTGTCCCCACTCACCAAGGCAGCCTCAGCTCCCGTAAGCTGCACCTCCAGGTTGCACTGCGGTAACGACGCCCAATTAAAATTATATGGCACATTTCATTAGAGGGGGAGGTAGCAAGAAAAAAAGGTAGAGTCAAAACAATGCCCTGGAGAGAGCTGGAGGGGGCGGGGGGTGTGGTGGGCAGGGTTAGGACAAAGCCAGTCAGCCATTTTGTGGCCTTACTGCAAAGCAGCATCACAAGACTGGGAGTACTTCACAAGTCAAAGGCACCTTGGGTTCCTTCTCTCCATTACTGTAAAGCGGTGAGGAGAAGTGTGTGTGTGTGTTTGTGTGTGTGTGTGTGTGTGTGTGTATGTGTGTGTGTGTGTGTGTGTGTGAGGTGGGGGGAGAAAAGTTATTGATTTGATATGGCTGGCTTTTATCTACATCCCCTTCGGACACGACCGATAAGTCCTGTTACATATTTAGGTTTGGGTTTGGGGTTTTGGTTCTTCTCTTTTTCTCCTGATGTTACAGCTAAGCAATGAAAACTGTGGCAAATATGAAAATTTTAAAATATTTCTTCTTCCCAAAGCAGATCCCAAATGCATTATTCATGAATTATATTGTGAGATGGCTTCCAGCTGGCTGTGACCACAGTTCCTGATTAAACGGTTTCACTCATTTGTTCATTCATTCATTAACAAGTATAAGACTTCCTTTTCTGGAGTGTGGACTGGTTATTGCTATTGTACATGTTCACTGTTCCTGTGCTCCCACTCATGTCTGTGAGAATGTAATGGGTGATAAGGCCTGTCCTTGTTATGGCCTCTGTGCATCTCATAGCAGATGAGAAACACACACACACACACACACACACACACACACATACATACACACACACACACACACACAAACGATGAAGATATTACTAGCAGAATATAGCTTCAATATAAAGCTTTGATGTCAAGAGTTTATGTTTGGGTGACACTGCAGCACATGGGCTAGACACTGGAGGTTAACTCAGCTGTTTACTGTAACGGCACCCCACAGACAGACAATAATAACAACAACAATAACTACAACAATAACAACAAATAGCTGTCACCGCAGTAACAGCCTCTGTGCATTTATCTGGCTCTCTTAAAGGCTTCTGTCCAAAAGCACATTTCTTTTTTAATTGCTTTCCCTGCACTGGTCTCCATCTTTGTTTACGTTGCTGCCACCTACGATAAGGCAAGCGGTAATGGGAAATTAATTTGAATGCATTTACAGTCGTAAAATGTCAACCTCGGAGGAAGTTAGATGAAGTCAGCGCTCAGAGAAACGCAATCAGGTTTTTTTTTTTTTCTTTTTATCCTTCAAATAACATGGCCAGATTTTCATTTCCCAGCAACGAGAGATGGAAACACCGAGAACTCTTTCTTTTTTTTTTTTTTAAAGATTTATTTGTGCATTTGCCTGCAAGTGTATAATTAAGTGATTGCTCTGTTCATTATTAACAGCAAGACTTTCCGTTGAGAGTTCTACACTTTCTTGGAGCGTTCAACGCCTCACTTGATGACTATAATCCACACAATAACATTGAGATAGGCAGAAATATATTTCCATATGAGGAGAGTTTAGTCATAGAATGGCTCAAAAGTGTTAGTGAGAACTCAACACTGCCACTTCAACAGAGCCAGATTCAGGCTGTTGTTTGCAGATTGGACAGATCATTCACTTGCTCTTACATCAAACACACACACACACACACACACACACACGCACACACACACACATACACACACACACACGCACACCCCTACCTCAGCAACCCGAGCATAAATAGTAAGCAAACAAGGCCAAGGAAAGCTCTAAGCAGTTGTTTTTCTTTTTCAAGCTCTCTTTGTCGTGCTCCCGCGTCACAAACAGCCCCAGAGGCTGCTATGATGCAGTTAGCGTAAATTAACTCTGAAACCAGAGTCTCACACTGAGCACATACTCAACAAACACACACTGAGAAGCCCTCGCGTTGTGTTTGTGTGTGTGTGTGTGTGTGTGTGTCTAGTGTGTAATTCTGATAGAAGAGAATCAAACCTACATTTAAGGACTACCACAGTGTTGCAAATGAGCATGATGTGTGAAAGGCCCCATTAGGTATTGCTGGCTTTAAGACATGGAAGCGGCCGTGTAATGTGGCACAAATGCAGAGCTTGGTTCTGAGGTTTGGAGCTGCCAGAGGTATAAACAGCTGTCAGGCAAAATTTGCCTTCAGTTAGCAACCTCTGTCTATTCAATGTGGCTGTGTGTGCGTGTGTGTGTGTGTGTGTTATAATAATACACACTGTATATTTCAAACGCACACGCACACAAACACAAAAACCTAATTTCGCAACCATTTCCGCAACATTTTTGTGTGTGTGCATGTATCCAGGAGGTGCGCTGACACCATTCCTGCATTCTCAGTTAACATATCTAACGCTTGCTAACAGCTGATGTCTGTTCCATTACTCCAAGTCCCTCTGATGTTGCCCTAGCCTCTGCATAAAATACTGTGTTTTCCTGTTCTGTGCTTTTTTTTTTTAAACCAAGGGCCTGTTGCTGAATGAAACTGCCCCAAAACATAAACTAATGTTCTGCGGTCAGGTAACAGTGAGCGTGCGTGTCGGCTCTCCATGAGAAAATAACACAGGAATAGCCATAGGCAATGATGGCTAACGCATTGGTATGCATGCAAGCAGAGAAGACCCACAGAACACACACACACACACACACAAATACACTTGCGCACGCAAACACAGCCCCACCTCTCAATCCCATCTTGCACCGTTTTGTTGTTTCAAACACATGTAATTCAAATGAATGCAAATATCACTGTCCGCCACGCATTGGAAGGCAGGAGGCGTCATCTACAAACCACCCTATCAACCTACACAAGCTTCCTCACTTTCTCAACAAATGCAGTACAAGGGGTTCGTTTTTTTATGCTACAACCTCCTTTAATGTCTGTGTGTTTGACCATCACCCCCCCCCCCACACACACACACACACACACACACACACACTCACACACTCGTACACACACAGACGCACACCAAAACACTTTCTCTTTCCTGTCTGTTTGTGACAGAAAGGAAACACATACATCATTGGAGGGCGGCCGGCGCTGACATTGACCTGCGTCGCAAAGGGGCCCAGGAGCGCTTTCGGTGGTGATAATCAGCTGGTCACCTGGGCCGCTGGCGAGGCAAGGTCGCACTGGGGACAGGCATGCAGAGCCTTCCTTTGCCGGAGCCGTAGCTGCCCAGCCCACCACCAGCACCACCTCCACCACCACCACCACCACCACCTCCTCCTCCATCTCCAAGGTGCGAGGCTTCGTGAATGTGAATCGCTTTCTCCCCTTCAGGGCTGGCACCACTGTCGCACACAATAAAACTCTGAGCCGCATGTATGCACACGCACACACAAACACACACCCACACACACACACACACACACATGTGGGAGTGGAGAACTGTGACATGCCCATGTTTAAGGTTTCTGTTCAACACTGAAATATACATGAGAACCATATGCTCTAGGAGTGTCATATATTACCTATGAAGATATGTTTACATTATATTCGCTGTATGTGTGCAATAACAACAACAAGAGAGGCTTTCATCATACAAAATATATTAGATTCTTTGTTGTCAACATATATTAAAGTACTGCTCATGTTTTGGCTCTCTTGTTATGTGCATTATCTATGACCTCCCAGTGAAGTGAGTAGTGTAATATGTTGACTTTTTGGAAAAGAAACACACGCTCACACTGCTTGGGTGACAAAAAAATACTCTTGAGTTTC
>PYXC01001083.1:1582500-1592500 GCA_015244755.2 Tenualosa ilisha
TGCATACGCCAGCCCCCTTAACGAGTGTGCTCTTTCCCTCTTCACTTTGTCATTGTTAGTCCCCCTTCTGCCTCATTGCCCCACCCTCCTTTGAGGCACAGTCGTCAAACACCACGTCTCGGTGTCCATGCACACAAAATGGCTGCAGTACTCAAACCAGGTAGCTAGTTTGGCTTTTTTTTTGCAGTGATCTGCATTTCTTCCCAGGCTTCAAAAGCTCCACTCATTCCACTTATAGGCAAAAGGGGATCTGAAACTTTGATGTTCATTATAAAATGAAGGACGCCTACTACTAACTGGCTGTTGCCGGGTGGGTTTTTGTCTTCACCTTCCTGGAGGCTCTAACATATAAAATTCACATCAAAAGGACATAGCTGTGTGTGTGTGTGTGTGTGTGTGTGTGTGTGTGTGTGTGTGTGTGTGTGTGTGTGTGTGTGTGAGATTCATAGTCTTCCACCTCTATGAGGTGGTGCACTCTTATCAGTACCAGACCAAGACCGAGGAACAAACATTTTGGGTCAGGTGCAGCCATGACTAACTGTTCATTTTCATTTAAGCTGCTAGCTCCGAAGCATATCAGTGCACAGAGGGCCACGTTCCTCTGTCAGCTCGATACAAACATGCCACCAGAGAATCTATGCCATTAAGTTCCCCCTTTTTTTCTCCGATGCCAGGTCTTCAAGCAGCTGTTCGCAGATGCCCTGGATAGATACTTGGAATGTGTTGCTGATAGTGATAATTGTTTGACACCTTATCACGTCTCTCGGCCCAAAATAATCAGTGATTACGAAAGCACATATGAGAGAGGAAGGGGTTGCAAACCTCAAACGAAGCGAAAATGGAGTGCCGTTGAACCCTCGTACCCCAACCCCCAACGATGCTCCACCGCTTCCACCACACTACTCTTATCTGCTCATTTTCCACAGTGACTTTAATATCAACAGGGTTTTTGTATGAGGAGTATGTTTTATTTATTATTAATAATATAAGATTATATATTTGGCAAATGCCTGGCGAAGGCATTATCTGTGCTAAAGCTCCGTTGCCTTGAGCCATGGGAAAGATGGGTGAGAAAGATCAGATTTCAGAGGGATGCTAGGATTAGATGGGAAAACAGAGGCGTACGCCCTGTCAGCTCATCTCAGATTAGCGTCGACCTGATCTCCTCCGACCCACCTCCGCCAACACACACTGCCACTGTTGGCAATCCCCCCCAAAACATTGTGGTTTCTAAATCAAAATCATCCTCTCACCTCAGCTGCACACTCTAAACATTATATTGTTTTTAATGCTAGCACTAGCTTTGGCTAGCACTGTGTTCAGGCAAAACAAATCCTAGGTACAAGGAAGCATAGCACTCTTACAATCTTAAACACAGAAAAAAAAACTGTGTGAAATTTACTGAAATAAGTATAATATAAATGTAGCCAAGATAATAACAAATAGCTAATCACTACAGGTATTAAAGTGAGCAGCTTTTGTGTTAGGAACTGAAGCGTTCTTCCTCTGTTTTTCTTTTTTGTCCTCCTTGCTCTGTCCTTGGTTAGCTTGTTGCATCAGAGCACTAATGGAAATGTAGGCCAGGGGGACGAAGGAGGAGGCGATCCTCTGGGGGAGATGCCTTCTGCATCTGTACCTCTCCTTTTCCTCGCTTGTGACGCAACAGCCCACTATCTGGCCTGCGTGTCATAGCTGCTCTCTACAAGCCAGTGATGGGCATCTTTTCCAGCCAGGCCCGAGGATGGACTGACCGACTGACGAACAAGCAGACGGCTGTGTTCTTCCTTGCTTGTCGTCACATGGGAGCATCCATCTTCCGCGTCACGCGTGCCCTGCGCCTTGTGCCATTTCCGTGCAGTGTCGTGCCACACCTCTCCTTCGCTGAGGTGGCGCGCGAGGAGCGTTTAGTAAACCAGGACAACTCCCTGCGGGCCACCTGGCAAACAAGACCAGCGTCCCCTGCGTCTCCCCCCATGCCAATCCAGGCAGGCACACTCTGGCCTCACAGAGGGCCTCCTTCTAGGGCCAAAGAGAGTCAACACTGCCCTACTTCCTCAAAGCGCTGAGTATAGGTAAAGGTGCTCTTTCTCCCTTTTTTAAAATGAAGTATACAAGTACATCAACAGAAAGTCTACTCAGGTGTTTGAACAGTGCTGTGATATTCTTGTTCACTGTAACATCTTATTATTAAAAGGGTAAGATTATACCAAGAGCTAACCTCGCTATAAAAGCACCTTTGAAAATGCTAAAAAGTAGGGAAAAATCATTTTGCCCTATATTATCTTTGCCTCTGAGTTAATGGCAGTGAAGACACACGTGCAGAAGCCTCTGAGGACATGTTGCAGTTTCTCTTTACGATCACGTGGGGAGGAGTTTACAGCGTCCCTGTCCTCAATGACCTTAGTATGCTCACTCTAAGAAGGGTCAGAGGTCACCATGGTGAGAATGGCATGGGGCTAATGACATGCAACTGCCATCCGTCCCAAGACCTGTCACTCAACCAGTGGAGGAGCGGAATGGAGGCAGCACTTCTCCCGCCTCCCATAACGACACCGGCACCGCTACCATCACCAGCACATAAAAACCTGGCCACTCGCTCGTGATTCATGGGATGACGGGGGAGTTACGACAATGAACTAAACGACCATGGGCGCGGCGGACTCAAATCTCGCACAACACAGCCCCAAATGACACCCCAGAGCTCCTGCTCCCGCTCCGCTAATAAACCATCTGACAACTGCAGGCGAGCCTGAGTCTGCCGCTCGCTCCTGTCCAGCTTAAAGGAAGTGCTTTCAGACTGAGGACATTATGAGAGTATCAGCACTTTTCTTTTTGGATGAGTAGAAGATGAGGCTAGGCAAGGCTATGCCAAGCGAGGCATGGAGGGGGAGAGAGAGAGAGAGAGGGGGAGTTAGGAGGGCAAAATAACCTCAGAGGCCGTTGAGCAAGGTTTTATTCAGCTATAGGGGACTATAGCTGCCGGTTAAATGAGCAGTGTAGTGTGGAAGAAGGACGCTACATACTGCCATTGCACTTTAGTATGGGGTCGGGGACGGTGTGTCTGGTGTATTTCTTTGTTTTGTTTTGGTGGGGCTCTCTCTCCCTCTCTCTTTCTCTGCCCCCCCCCCCTCTCTCTCACCCTCTCACCTTGTTCCCTTTCCAATTTTATTGCTTGCATTTTCCATCTATCTCTTGTGTTAACTCATTCTGCTCACAAAAGTTGTCAGGGTAATTTTAGAGTGCATTACCACATTGTATGCATAATCACACATCATTCGGGTGTGAGGGCAGGCCTGCGAAACACACCCAGTCAGATGTACTTGAAGTAACAAACAACCACAACTGATCAATTTTTTAAGAGTGACTTTGAAGTTATCCCTGTTGCACATACAGAGAGCTTCGCTGGTCTCCTTTTTAAACCCCGGCCTGCATCACCACCCCACCCCATCCCCCAACCCTACCCTCTTTTTTTTGTAAGGGCCGCGCTCCAAATCTCAATAATGCATAAACAGCAAGGCATTGTGGGATAGTGGCCTGGAAGAACATGCAAATGAGAAGAGAGGGGTAGCAAAAGGGTTTGACTGGGAGCAGGACACGCCCTCCTCAGAACACTGAGATATTCTGCTTTTACTTCTATGCTGTCAACATTCCAGGAAAAGAAAAAAAAAACTGCTGCTATTTAGTACCATTTTTCTTCTCTTTTTTTTAACAAAACAAAACAAAAACACCGCTTCCACCTGAAGTTCTCAGCTTCACCCACACACACACATTCCAGAGGCAGACATCTTGACCTTCCTCATACTAATTACTCTGGCTCGTATGCACAGTACAGCTTGTTCTCTCTACCACCATGTGGCTGCACTGTTCTACCTCACGTACTTGTGACTCAAATAGAACAGGCATAATAAGTTTTTAAATTTATCTCTTCCAGATACAGGCATCTTTTTACTTTTCTGTTGCAGAACTAGATTCTTTTACTTTTTACTCAGAAAACAGATACTGTTTTTGTGAATTTTGATGTTCTTTAGCTATTTCTTTAAGTTATATAAAGATAATGCTGTATTATGTTTTCCCAAATTGTAACACTTGTGTTCTTTGTGCTGGAAAGGTGTTGCGTATGACAGCACCACAAGAATGTATTCTGCGGGCTCGTTTTGTCAACATGTGAACTATCAATGTGAGACTAACACTCTTTCCTGTGTAATGTCTACCGATCTGAGCTGCCTCTATTGTTTGGGCCTGAAGAGAGAAAATCCTTGACAACCATTTTCTCACCCACACATGCTCTCTCACAAACACACTCTCTCTCTCACTCACACACACACACACACACTCCACAGCAAGAGGATGGGGAGGATCGGGAACACAGCATAACAACAATTCAAGCTTAAAATGCTCACAATAAACATCCTTCCATAAAAACAAGATTATGAAAACACATACACAGCGCACTTCCTTCTTCACTGAAGGGCAGTTGCGGTGTTTGATGTAATATCCCTCTGGCATATGGCAGGGTGAACTCAAGCGCTTTCATATCAACATTTCAAGAGTTGCAGTGCAGTTGCATACTAGTATTGACTGCTGCTGCCTTTCCCCTTCTTTACAAATAAGCTTTATGTTTGCACCACTGGGACATGTCTGTTTACTATAGACCCTTTGCATCCCATTAACAGCATCTGAGCTGAAAAAAACTAAAGGCGACATAGACTCATTGGAATATGAAATATTTATATTTATAAAACTTTCTAATACTTCTGCTGACACAATGTCAACATTACAAAAACACAAACAAGCCAAAAAAACACAAAAGATATAAAAAAAAACTCCACTCTCTAAATAATAACCAGCCAACGTGCAACTACTCCATTTACAAAACAAACCAATACACATGTCCATTCCTCTCCAGCAACGGGTATAAAAAGCACATATCAACTGCTCAAATCTAAAACTATCATAGCACAGTTCACCTATAAATGGTGGTGCTTCACAAGCACAATAAAGCACAAGTGCAACTTACCAGGTTAGTCTGGCTGGCAGGGGTCAGCCAGTAGGCACTTTTAGCTTGTCGAGTGCACAAGGTAATGCCATAATAAAACCTATGTTACATAAACTATACAAACTCACTTTCATTTACTGGAAAGTGCTGACTCGGGTGCTGTGGTGTGGTGTGGACACACTGCGCGCACATTTGTGTGTGTCTGTGTGTGTGTGTGTGTGTGTGTGTGTGTGTGTTGGAGATGATGAGAATGATGAGATGCGCTGGCTGGCGCAGAGAGCAGGCAGGCATAGCTCCTTTTAATTACTCCACCAGGGCTTCCTCATCTGTGCTAATTGTTTCTTTTATAAAAAAAAGAGAGAGAGAAAAAAAAAAAAAACCTGAACTGAACGTCATACTCCTGCCTCTGCCGCTGCGACCGAATCTCTGCAGATCATATCCCAGCAAAGCGTGACAGTTCAACTTGTGATTATTTTTCAATTCAGCTGTGCAAGAAATGGATTCCTACCCCCACAATCCTCAGAGAGAAAAAGGGAGATAGAGACTGTGTGTGTGTGTGTGTTTGTGTGTGTGTGTGTGTGTGTGTGTGTGTGTGTGTGCGTGTGTGTTGGGGGGGGGGGATAACAGGCAGGCAGACAGACTCATGAAGTCATCATTGTAAGTGTTGGCCTGTTGTAATAAACTAATCCTATCGGTTGACTAATGTGATTTAATCTTGTTACCTTCTGACCAACAGCAGAATTACTGGCTCACCACACAGGAAGACCTGCTGGGATTTAAAACATAATCTGATATCTCGTTTTTGTACCATGTGAAACCTCAGTCTGCACATTTGAAAGGTTTTACATATTCTCATACCCGCATACCGTCCAAATATATCCTACTCATGCACCTGTAACCACAAAATATTAATGCCTGTTATTAGCATTGCAAAATATAATCCACTATCTAAAATATTGATTCAGTATCACTGAACTGCTTTTGAAACCTAAACCATGCAACAGTTCTTCTGACAACTGAATAGAATATTCAATAGTCAAAAGAAAATTATTGAAATTTCTTCACCATGGCCGGAAGTTAGCACAGCATCTGTAAGTCTTTTCTTCACCTGTCTTCCTTTTCATGTTTTTTGAATCCATCTTTTTTATACACAAACCCACTGAAGTGTCTTTGAAGTCCAAGGCCACAGCCTGAGCAGAGATGCTGCTTGTGCTTGTGTGTCGTGTGGCAGGAAGAGCGGAAGTCGAGGTGTGACACAAGCAGCTGTGTCTCTCTATGGCCTTGGACATTAGAGTCTCTCTGGAGGGTTTGCGTTTAACAAGATGGATTAAAGGGGACAGTGGGGAGGAAAATAAGTTACTGATGTGCTGGTGTGCTACCTAACTACCCCCCACCCCCCCCCACCCCAGCCCCCCGTCGGCCTCTGCCCTACTGACCGGTACGCTCTCTCTCTCTCTCCTCTCTCTCTCTCTCTCTCTCTCTCTCTCCCTTGCCCAGACAGTGGCAGGGGAACTAGGTTATCGGCACAGCGGTGACGACGCGCTGATACCCACAGCGGCAGCATCTGAGGCTGCTGGACAGCTCCTACTGTCAGGACAAGGCCCCTCTAATTGAATCCGATGTGTGGCACTCTAAACAACTCCCTTAATTAAGCACGCTAACAGACACAGGCGCCTTTCTATCTAAGGCCTTTGGGCCAGTCCCTTCCTGCTCGCTCGCTCACTCGCTCGCTCCGCCATCCCCCTTGCCTTTTTGAGATACCACTGTAATGACACTGCGGGTTGTTACCAGCTCTCTCTTTCTCGCTTCAATCTCTTTCCCCATATTAAATTGGAAAAGCAAATAAAGCGAAAAGCGATTCTCAAGACAGAAGGGGGAAAGGGAGGTGAAGGGGGTGGGGGTGGGGGTGGGGGTGGGGGTGGGGGGGCACTTCACACTTTATCCGGGCTTGATTTGTTTTCCGCGATGAAGCTGAAGTCACTAGTTGGAGGCCTCGCTTGAAGTCAGTCGACACACACATACACACGCACACACATACTCACACTCACTCACACAAAACATGCACACATGCACCTCACACACACTGACACATGCACCTCACACACACACACACACACACACACACACACCACACCCCCCATCTCTTTTACTCAGAATATTGTTGCCATGGCTACTGTCAACATAATCTTCGGTGGAGGATGTAGAAGAGATGGGGGCTATCCGGGTTTTTGTTTTGTTTTGGGGAGGGGGGTGGGATGGGGGGATGAAAGGCCCCTTCTGCTCCGGTTGTGATAAAGCGTCGGCTCTGGCCCGACTCCTCGGCGCTGACAGTGCGTGGCACTCCTGACGATGGCTAATCTGCTGACCACAGACAGCCCGGCAGCCAGCCGGACGGCCAGACAGCCAGGGTGCCACTGCCGGTGAACTGGGTTATCAGTGCAGAGATACGCCTCCGAAATATTATGGGGTGGAGGGGGGTGGTATGAGAAAGTCAATATAGACCCTCCTAATCCATCAGCGCTGCCCTTTACTAGCTGAAGATCTGGAGACTTGATGCTCATTCCCTCGAACCTCTCTACAGTTAATGGGAAAACAAACAAAAGAGTTTGACTTTTCATCTTTTGAAGCGCGTCCGGTGTGGTTCTGCCTGTGTGCCCTTGCCTTGTTGTGTTTGCTCTTTTCTTTGATTCCCCTGCTTGCCACCTCTTTTCTTTCTTTCCTTTTTTTTCCTCTTTGCTCCGTTCCATTTTTTTTCGGATCGGGAGGCCCTCTGGAGGGGGCTTTGAGTTTGTTTTTGTTTTTTTCTTATCCGGTGCTACAAAAAGGTCACCTCCAGCAGCGGTGCGATGTGTTGCTTCCTGCAGCCACGCTGATAAGGAGGTGTTATGCAAGGCCCTACCCACCCGGGCCGGCGCCAGAAGACCGCTCCCGCGTCCACGCCGGGCCTGCGCCCAGTTTTAGTCTCAGCTCCCGCCAACACCACCCTATCCCAAAACCTCACACCTCACACCTCCCCCAACCCCATCCCCATATACTCCGCTATGCATGGCCACATCCACATATAACACATGGATATGTTTGTGCACTCAAGAATGCATATGCTAATGCAATGCACCACTTAGGAGCAACAACAATTACTACTCTAGTCTGTTTCGCTCAAATGAACAGGCCTGAAGTCAAACTCCTATGACGTGTCTGTGTGCTTGTCTCTGTTTCTGTCTATATCTGTGTGTGTGTGTGTGTGTGTGTGTGTGTTGGGGGAAGCTGACACAACAATAGTATAACACAGTGAAGATACAGAGTGAATGGCTTTCACCTGCACTCCACACAATCCGCCTGACATGACTGACTTAATGCGTTGCTACGATACATGACAAAAAGGAGAAAGAGAGAGAGAGAGAGGAAAGAGAGGGGAGAGTAAGAGAGAGAGAGAGCGAGAGAGAGAGAGGAGGACCCGGCGGAACTTCATTAAGAGGACATTTTTTGAATGAGCTCCACAGCTTCACTCCACTCCACTCTCCACAGCATGGATCCATGGGCAGACAGCTCACCCAGCTTTTGTCACTCTGCACACATGTAGGGTAATTATATTGTGATGTGTACCAAGCTGGGCCCATTCATAGCCTCAGGCACTAAAGAGCAGAGTTTTTTAACACCTGCTGTAGACTGTGTGGGCCTTCTTTTTTTTTAAGCGCTGTCAAGCCATTTCACCTCTAAAGCAGATTGTGATTTTAGCTCTCAAGAGCTACAAGGTATATGTATTTTCGACAACTTTCACTGCTGTACCTCTGCACTGAAGTAGTTCCCAGCAATGGCATTCAAGGGGGAAAATCTGAACTTTCCACCTTTGTAAATATTACTATTGATGTCCATGCATGGTATTGCCTTCTGTTGCCATAGGATACCGGCAGGCTGGCTAATGAAAATTGGATGAACTTTGCAAATATCATTTTTGCCAATAAAACTGCTAATGTATGTTGAGCCGCAACTGACGCGGGGTAAAGGCGTGATATTTCATAATGAGTAGTAACTTTGTCGCTTCTGAATGACAGCGCGTGATGGATGTCTCTTGCTGGGGCTACTGGCGTTTGTTTTGCTGAAACAAACAAAAATGGAATGCTTTCTAATGTTCGAATGCAACTCAACCTGCAGAAAAGATCTTTGCCATCATAGTATTATAATACATAGACAATAATCCTTGGACACAGCAGACAGATGTAGGTGAGTTTAAACCAACAAACTAAAGAAAAACAAAGGAACACAGCCACAAATTTGAAAGTGTTAAGGCAATTTTCAAAGCCTTTTGAACAAGAAAATCAAAGCACCCCCACCCGTCTCCTGAGCATCTATCCCTCTCCCCCAGAGGGAGTACAAGAATATCTGACTGTTGGAAGGATATTCTTACCTTGCTTACCTTGTCAAGGCAGAGAAGGAGACAGAGGAGAGGAGAGGAGAGGAGAAGGGAGGGGAGGGGGGAGATATAATGTTTTCTTCACTTATGCTAATCACGTAGCGTCCAGAACGCTAGTGCTGATCGCTCCACTTCCCTGTCTGCTTTGCACTGCTTTTGAGGACAGGACTGTTTACATCACTTGGGCACACTCCGGGCTCTCTTTCTGAGTAGCCAAACACCATTCACTCCTTAAAATGGCATGGATAATTAAACTTGTGCTCTGGCTTTTTTTTTGACTGCTATATTTCCTCTCACTTTCACTTACTCACTCACTCTCTCTCCCTCTGTCCATCTCTCTCTCTCCCTCTCTCTCTCTCTCTTTCCCTCTGTAGCTGTTAAAATAACATTCCTGCTGGGGGTTTTCTCCACAGTAGACTGGATTGTTACGCAAACCGTCTCTGCTCTGAGGCACTGATCTCAGCTGCTCTACGCCTTGTTCAGCCACACAGTCTCACACACACACACACACAATCCAGAGACCATCAGAGCAGCTACCACCTGCAGAGCAGCAGTTTGCAAATTAAGTGCTCCATGCATTTCACACACAGCTA
>PYXC01001083.1:1597500-1810000 GCA_015244755.2 Tenualosa ilisha
CGGCCCGGCTCACAGATCCAGGCTAATGGCTCCTGACAGGATGCTGAATTGCTCCCAAGCATAATAGACGGCGCCAAGTCAAGAGATGTGCTCCTCTGTGCATATCCATAGCTCACACTCAGCCATCTTGCATGTGTCTGTCTCAATAGTTTGTTCTTCTCTTGTTTCTTTTTATTCTCTTAAATCTAGGCAGTCTTTTTTTTTTTTTTAGTCATCCTCCATATCCAAAGGCCACTCCTAAATGCACAAGACTTCTTTCAGTCATTGTCGGTTTGTTTCTCGTCAGCTCTTGTCTCTTGTTCCTGCTCTCTCGTATTTGTTTTATGTGTCCTTTTCTGTCTCTTCCTGCTTGCTCTGAATAGCTCTCCAGAAGTCTCTCTCTCTCTTACTCTCTCTCTCTCTCGTGAAATCTCTCACTGTATATCCTCTATTGTCACTTGGCTGGAGTTCTTCCTCCTAGCTGACAATCGGATCTCTTTCTCTCCTGTTTTCTCTTTGATTTTTCTTTTTACTTTCTCTTCTTTCTCTTTCTATATATGTACGCAAGGTAACCAAATAGCACTACAGATACACTTTCTCAAAGCCTAATCACGACACCGCAGCTTTAAAAAAACAACCCCAGTTTATTCTGGTGTTGGTGAGTACATTTTTTATTTACACTAGTATCAACCTACCCCTCCGCCTTCCACATCTCCTCTTATCCCCCAAGCAGCTGTATTAATTAATCCGAACAGGAGCGTGGGTACAACACACAGAATCCAAATAAATAAGTTATGCAAGTAATCCCTTTCACGGAGAGAGGCAGAGAAAAACTCGGGAAAAAATGGCTTAATGAGGAAGGCATCCACGCAGCTCAAAGCAGAAAAGATGAAAAATCCTGGTGCTGAAATATACCTTTTACAAGTGGATTTTCCTTTTCATCATGCTAATGGCTATTAGCCTGAATAGTATATAGAAATGCATAGTTAGCACAAAAAAATATGTAAACTTCAGAAGGGGTGAATAAAATTTGAGAGTCTGTAAGCTGGAGCTAATAGGATTGCTTTGTTGTTTGACTGTGGAGAAACACAGGCCAAGGTAACATGCATAACATGAAAGCTCGCTCTG
Organism: Tenualosa ilisha; assembly: GCA_015244755.2. Lineage (NCBI taxonomy): Eukaryota > Metazoa > Chordata > Actinopteri > Clupeiformes > Clupeidae > Tenualosa > Tenualosa ilisha. The sequence goes on from PYXC01001083.1 coordinate 1,598,608, forward strand.
CTCAACACATCCAAGGAATGTGTGACGACTTCAGTGATGCAACAAAGAGCAAGCACCTCACAGTCTAGCAAGAGGAAAACATTCCACTTGTTTATAGACATTTACATGCAAAGCAATGGAGAAATATATGTTATATAAGATCTATTTTGTTCATGCCATGGAACTGAACAGGACAAAAAAGATAGGGGCAATTCCACGAAAATAATAATCTTGTTCAGCAGTTCTGTCTCGAAATACCTGTTGTTTCCAGCAGGGCCTACTGGCAAATACTATTTTCTATTTATCTTATATTTTGGTTATGGGTGATTCAACGGAAAACTGCTATGTCCATAACAGCAACAAAATGGAATTTGTATGATGCGAAAGCTTATGTGAAAAGTTTCATAAAATTTCTTCCACAGCCAGGAAGAGTGATTGCTCAAATTTCATGTAATCATAATTCATGTCAGACTATACTATGGCATTGTGTTGGTTGTTATGGAATTGCCCATAAACAAAGTATAAGATAAATACAATATAGTTTTTGCCAGTAGGCCCTGCTGGAATGACCAGGTTTTTCGAGACAGAACTGCTGAACAAGATTATTATTCCCTTGTAATGAGGTCATTTGTCTCTGAATTACTGGTCTCTGCACTTACATCATCATAGTGAAGTTCTGAGAGCTAAAAAAGATATCCAAATAACTACAATGTCCCAAATTTCATCAAACACCAAACCTTTTTGATTCTTCATGGCTTATACGCAAGCATATTTAGCTCAGAACACAGGCAACTGAAGAGATGTATTCCAGATGGAAAGATATATTTTGGGCCATCTACTCTGCATCAACTTCAGATCTGTCCTTGTCTTTTCATTATTGTTTTCTCCTTGTGCAAAGCAATGTCCACGTTCATGCCATATAGTTGTGCCACCACTATCATGACTACAGATGCATCCAGGCCCAGTCTCAAGGAACATCCAAAAATAACATGATATCACATTAGCTATAGACAAGCTTAGGCAAGCTCTGTCTTTTGCCTGCAAATCGAACAACTTCAGTTCTTTAAGAAAGGGGAAAGGCAAGATGGCAAGAAGGCAAGAAGGCAAGACCTAATAGCCAAGTTTTTTGCACCAATTTCAATGGTTCAAGTGGTTTAGAGTGCATTCTCATGAGGAGTTATCATTCAATACTTTACAATATATGCCATGTGTGTGTTGTGTTGTGTCATTGTAGCTGTAACCTGCATTACTGTAGTGTATTAGCTCTGAGATAATGTTGACTTAATATGTTTTAATGTGTAACAAACACTTATGAAAACAAATCACAGTGTTATAAGTCACAGTGCCTACATGGCACCTGTAGAACACAAGAAATGAGGTGGAAAATATAATCTTATAATATAATTTTATACTCTTAAATGATTCCTGTTTTCTGCTTGTTTACTTATCTTGACTTAAATTAACTACTTTTCAGTCAAGAACATTATACAAACAGTAGTATGCTGTAAACATAGGTAGACAGTAAGAGAAACCACGACAGTGTCCATGCCATTGCTTCAGGTATGCTACAATCTGTATGCAAGCCTAAATGTATATTCTGAAGTTATCAACCCAAAAGTCAGCACATTCACTGTTTCATCATCAAATCATCAGTCATCAGATAATTACGGCAACAGTACTAACCCATACAGCAAATGAGAAGTTATGCTTTTTTAATTTAATATATGAATGGGGTGCTTCTGCCATATCTTGCATGCAGATGGAGAGGAGGGTTGCACTGGCCCTGCCTTACAGAGCTGTTCTAATACACCCCAAAGATGGCTGAATGAAGATGAATGGGAGTCATAACTGTCATCAGTGACAGACCTATGCACGCACAAAAAACAGTTCTATGGCCACTGCCACAGACTGTGCTACGAACAGACAACACACTAACTTACTACTGACAATTAAAATTACACAAATTCCCAACAATCCTTTGAAAATATATCACAAAAAAGATGCAACAGCTATAACATAGTTTGTTACACTGGATAATACATGATTAACACTTAACTTAAAAGAGGATGTTATAGTCTATTTTAGTTTTAATTAGATACGTGACTTTTACTGCATCCAAAATACAGTACAGTAACAGTACAGTAACAGTTTTGGAGGTCTAAAAAACTACGAAGTAAAAATGGAGTTAAATTTATGCTTAAGTATGTAAACTCAATAATGTGGACAAAGTCCAAGACATCATATGGTGTGTATACGTTTTTGAGTATCAACAGAAAGTGGTTTGGAGGTGATTATTATTCATTATATATTACGCTTACACAAGCGCATTTATAATAAATGAACCGTCTGCACAAAATGGACTTGTGCACAAAAGTAAACATAGCCATCTGTATTCTTCAGGTGATACATCAGTAACCTCCGAATGTCTGCGAAGTAGAAATCCTTCCGTGGTCGACAACAACTTGCTTCTACATTGCCCAAACCCAAGCCCACGAAAAAGTGGGGGTCAAAATGCTGGTAAAATACAACAGAATACGCTCTGTCTGGTGATTAAACATCCCTTGCGCTATGCTGACTCGGTTTTTCTCTCTTTCTACCTCCCCTCCCCCCTTCTCCAAAAACAGCATCAAAGCAATCAAAATGGTAATGTTCGGCATGAATGAGACCCATCCCCCACCACGAAACTCTGCAGACTTTTTCTCCATGTTAGGAAGAAACCAACACCCCTTCTCGCACAAAATGGAAGCTTCCACTATCAAACTGAAGCGCTTTGCAAAAACATTACAACAAATAGAGGCTAAACGCTAACATTTTGTTTGGAAATACATCGAACTGCGTTAAACTCAAGTATACAGCGATGATATTCGATCATTTATCACAATCTGTGTCGTTGAGCATTTGAAACACGTTTAAATGCAGAGGCCAAAAATCAAGGCGCTGTTCCAAGTGCTGAAAAACTGCATTCCAAAGGAAACACGATCGATTAAACTTATGGGAAGGCAAAACGCCTGAACGGGAACTCAAAAAGACTACACAACAAACCATTTGAACACTTGTCTTTACCTTTCTGTTTAATTACCGTTGTTGTTAAACACGGTGGCTAGGGGAAGTTCACAAATTCAACGAGGGACTACGGAGCAAGCATTGTGACTTTAAGCATTCTATGGCATCTGTTCGTGGTGCTGAAAAATAGCTCCTCTAGGCGGAAGAACTCCCTCGCTAAGTCCTACCACTAACATTTCACGATTATACCACTGATTTCACCCTACAATTAGTTTAGGTCGTTCTGGATACGATCAAAGTTAATCTTCTAACACCGTTTGATACAAGATTGTAAAAAGTGAAAGTGCACCAGAGAGATCGAATCAAATGCTACCACGTCGTCATGTGACCAAGTAGAAATAATACCCAAGACTGGAAATAAAGTAACAAATTAGTATATATATGAAATTACGAACTTAACAGTTGTCTTGATATGTTAAGACATTAACTTAATCTCCATAATTTGTCCCTGGATGTCCAAAAGTGAACACCGGATACTTGAAAGCATATCCTTTATTACTCTCCAGAAACATGTCGACCTACTCAAAATGGACGCTAAAATTTTCAACATTTCATGTTACACAACTTAGAATATTCAGACAATTTCACGATGTACCCATGGTACTTCTTTCGTATGACGACTTATCCAGATTCAAGCACACACGAATTCCAATACTTTTCAGACATTTGAGAAAACAAAATTGCCCTAAACATAACGGTCTGTCACAATACAAGGCTACGCCGTGACATGAAAAATGATTACTAATAAAGCACCATGTGGCAAATATACGTAAAATCTTACTTGTTTTTCGCTTAAGGCTGTTATTCTTGTCTGTCTGTCGTGAAGCTGTTTCTTAAGCTCGCCATCCTATAATTGAACAAAACATCATCAGTAAGTATACTGCTTAAAAGAACCAAAATATCAAGTGGAACAATGCCGATACTGACAAAAACTTGTATTGATACGTAACGTTTTCCATCAAAGTCACATTGAGGGCAAAGCTGGTAAATGTCTTTAACTAGAGGTCTAACGGAAACAAGATGAGATTTATGCTGATAAAGTTTCTCGTACACTCATTGCAACTACCTTATTCTGAAGACAACCACAATGCTTTACAAATAGACATTTACCTGTGGGTCTTGCTTCATCTGTGCAACTAGTTTCTAAACGAAGAAAAGAACGAGAGGTGAATTACAAAAAGTGTTTCAAGTTAGTATGTTAGGGAGGAACAAAGCGGCGAGCATACAGCGAGTCAGTTTCTTGCACCTCATAAATATTCAAGTCTCGTTCTGATCGCTACACAAAACCACCGCATTATTTCTCCAAATCCTTGTTGCTCTAAAAAGGCGCACGACATTACCAAAGTACTCCAAAAAGTACATTAACAATCTCTAATCGAAGTGTATGAGACGGCGTCACCAGACACAGAGGTGAAATATGTTAGATGGAGCACTTATTACCTAGGAATGCTAACCTCTCACGTTTGATCCCATCAGATTTTTTCTAGCTCTCACTCGTTCATAAGACCAGTAATGGTATAATAATACGATGTTTCCGTTACCTGATGACATTGGATTTCTACTTTCAACGCCTCTTGCAGGCCTTGTAGTTCCATGTTCCGACTTCAAAAGCACTTTTGTTCCACTTTCGCTTCAATCACCGGGAAGTTTCCGTAAAATAGAGGTTTTTTTAAAAGCGACAATAACAATCGAAAGAAGAACTACTCAGGCTGCAAAGCAAGTTCTCGCTTCTTTACTGGGTACCGGACTCATCACTCACTTTACGCCAGTGAGCAAAGTGCTCCAAAGAGAGCGAAAAGATTTCAGCACTCGGACAGATCCACTTCAAAAATAGCACCACAAGAACGCATCCCTTCGTATGGCTAGATATAAAATTTTTAGCTTATTTTGAGTTGAATAAGAGGGACTATATTTTGTCCGAGTCCGCGGCTTGATTTCACTTTGCCTGGGGAAAAGTTGCGCTTCGGCTGTCAATGCTAATTCGAAAGTTCCCGGATGGAGCAGTGAAAGAACAGAAATCTCCCCTCGTCTGTCTTCCTCTCCCCCCTCTGTCACACAAGCATACGCTCAGTCATGCGCACTCCCGGAAACATATACAGGCGGGTGATGTACAATATTGCAAGGACAAGTAGGCCTAATAAAGAAAGTCTGCATGTGCTGCAAGTGGTAGCCTAATAATATATTTCTAAGAATCTCAAAAGAATTTACTTATATGTATGATATATGACTGCACTATTGCTATGCTGTTCTTTTGTGCTCTAGGACACAACTTAATATAGTCTGTACTGTTTCTCTAGTCATGAATATTACATGTGTCAAAGACCCTGGGTTAGCCCACTTGTTATTTGTTTAATTCTTTACAAGCCATAAACTTAAAACTTATGAGTAAAGAAGCTGACTACATCTTCCCAACAGACACCTGACCTCATAATTTTATCAATCTGTTATAATTATACATAAATGACATAACCCTACTCAGCCATTATGGATATATTAACTGAGTTTAATGTAGTCTGTGGTTTGTAGTGTACAGTTTGCAAATATGCCATGGTTTTGTCTAATTCCTCACTCCATGTTGAAAAACCGGGTCAGTATATTAAAACACATAAACAAGTAGCCTATAGATGTAGATATAGACACACTAGTTAGACTAACTTACTTAAACAACTGTACATTTGAACATCTATTGGATGAAATAACATATTGGTAGTTAGTCCAGTCATGGTATTAAATAAAGAGCTCACTGGCCAAAAGATTGAGAGCCATAAAACCAAAACAATGGTCATCCTGCCAGAGGATTAGGTTTTTTTTTTTTTTTTGATGCCCCTCTGCTTTCTCCTTGTAGACTCCTCCCCCTTTCAGAACCACTAAAGGCCTCTCATTACTTTTGTGCTCTGTCTCCTCCACATGTAAATGAGCATCCAACCCCTCTAGCCAGCAAGATGTAAACAAAAACCATCCAGGACCTCTTAACTTCATTAGAAAATGTCTTTTACACATTAGAGGGATCGAGCAACCAAACTAGCCTATGTGGGTCAACACGAGTTTTATATAGTTCTGATACTGTGAATATGTTATTTAGTTAATTTCCATTTTGCAAGTTGTCTATTTTAATCCTCCTGTGTAGTCATCATGTAATGCCCTACTTTACCCGAGTATGTTTTTTTTTTTTTTTGTCTTTGGAGGCAAGACTAGAAGACTGTAAGGTTAATTTCTTAACAAATACCTTTTCCTTTATTTATTTATTTATTTATTTTTGCAAAAACAGTATTTTTAGGACCTAGCCTCAAATTCACATAAAACAATATAGACTTTCTCGAACTAATGAAAATCGGGTCATGAGCCGGCTAAGAGTGTGACGTCTTGCTCATAAATGCTCCTTCCCCCTTGCTGACACTCTCTACCCCGACTGTTCAAGGATGGCCTTCCCCTCCCCCTCCCGAGCATCCCTCCTCCCAAGCACATCAGTCAAGTTGCAATTGGAGATCTCTTCGTGTGTTTGGCCGGCCGGCGCCCAATCAGGAGTTGCCGCTGGTACATATGCCTTCAGACCGACACGAGTGAGGATACGGAGTGGCGAATCAGCGTCACACGGGGGGGCTGGACTCGGCGAGGATGTGAGTTGAGAGTTAATGAGTAGCTGAGATAGCATAGCTGAACATTTTACATCAGCTGTGTTGGAAGAGCTAAAATAACTGTATTCCTTTTCTATCCTTAGTTTCAGCAGAAGACATATTCATAACTGCCCTTTTCATACCCAATTTCCCAAGGCACAAGAAGAAAACGTGAATAGTTCTGAAACCAACATGGTCGTCTTTTATAAACTGTAAATAAAGGCCGTGCGTGTTTGAAATAACTAAAGCATGAAGGGGGTGAACCGAAAAGGGCGAGACTGTCAAGAGTGAAACTTAAGCACCATGGACAGCGCCATCACTGCCTCCGTTTCATGCCACTCTTTTGTGTTAGCGGAAGTTCAGTTCATGTCACATATGCGTGCATGGCTTGAAGCTTCTTATTTGCTCTTTCGTACAGCCTTTAGGCTTACAGGATATGCCATGTGAATACATTGCTCAAATCCCGAGGGAATTGTCTTTTGGAGGGTGATTTACCCTGTCTTCACGAACAACCGTGCTTCGAATGGACAGATCAGACAGAGTTGACACACTCTCCAAAGTATGTTGTATCTCAGAGGGAAAATCTTGCTCCCTATTTGGGCGAGTTGAGAGAGTGGATGCGAGTTTCTCCACGTGAGTCGACCGACCCCTCCCCCATCCCAGCACAGGTCGAAGGCACTGGTGCTACCACGACGCTACATCAGCTGTTACTTTTCATTTCACGGCTCAGCGATGAAACTCTTGAACTCCTCTTTGAAAACGACCAGCAGTCGCTTTCAATTGCAAGATGCCTTGAGTAGGTTACGACACTCTGACGTCAACGAGCCAGAACACTTTTTCTAGATGGTTTTCGTTGCTCATTTTTCTCTCCCCCTTGTTTGCCAAGCGAGGATTGCTTGGGTATTTATAAGAAGTCCCTTCGATTCTAGATCGAATTTCCCTAGCACTTCTTATCTGTAGGCCTATTTGAGACTGTAGAGTACAGACAGCATCAAGTTAAATAGCTGGCTAGTCTATCAGTTCACATCAAGATGATAAATTAACTGGTAATAATTCAGCTGGAGGAATTTAATTAAACTTTGTATTTGGGCTTTAATCCTATGCTCATGGATTAAATTAATATGTTTCTTTTGCTCATTCAGATAATGAACGTCTTTGACAGAGTATGTAGAGACTTCGCTGTTCATTAGCATCAGGTCTGACCCGTGTGGTTCAGGTCAAACTTTTAATGATTCTTCTGAAAGAAATTATTTGATTATTAAATATTCTGCATAAAGTTCATGAAATTACTTGTAATACCTGAGTGTTGTACACAGTATCTCAGAGTGCTAAACGAAGAAAAATGTCCTGATTCTGAAAATATAGATCATAATGTAAATGCATGTTGACCTTTATGCATAGTTACAGTGTGTAAATTAAAAAAAATCATTGAAAGTAACACTGCAATAAAAAGGAACAGCTCCATGTGCATCTATGCATTTTGCATGTTCACAGGACAAAATTCTGACATATCAGTAAGTAGACAGTCATATACACCCACAAGATGAAAACATGAAAGAGATATGCCCATTTGTGGCACTCTGATATCAATTTGCTGCTTTCAGGACTCTTTGATTTACTGCTAGGTAGTCTGGGTTGAGAGCTACACATGCTTTCACGTGCCTAGGATAGTCTGTCTCATCCTCTGTGCATATTCAATGACAGAGGGCCATTAAGTAAACAGCTCTCAAACACCACACTATCACACTACTCTTTCCACACACTCCAAAGATGAGCACTCTTATGCCAAGTGCCTCTCAAAATCTGTCCTTGCTATTCTGGAATGTCACATCTGGGCAGTCACGTCTTTTTGCATTTTTTGTCTGTAACGACTGTCAGAATGGAATGGCTTGTTGGTGTAACTCATGATAAATCTACAGTCTGGTTGTGCTGCCCAGGTTTTAGAGTGTGTCATTAGATCAGCAATTTGGCTACAATGGATGCATTGATTGCCCACAACCCTCTTATAGGTAGACACTCTTTGTGGTGGCATGAACATGTGAGCAAAGGCGTTATATGTGTCAGGACCATATCAGAGGTTTTTTGGACCTGTTGCCTCACAACTAGTGCAGACAATCCAGTGGGCCTCTACCATGTGGAAAGGGCAAGAGAGAAGAAAGAGGGAAGCCTTAAGAAAAGCCTCTGGATGACTGATTGAGTGTGTAACACACTTTCCTGGAATAGAGCAAAGTCTGTCACTCATGTTCGGTGGTGGCAGCAGTGAGTGTCGTCCTCAGAGAGACAGAGAGAGAAAGAGAGGGAGAGAGATGGAACTGCGAGGGCCCAGGGCTGCGCTTAGCGTACATCATAATCCGCCAAGTGCTCAGTCTTGCCTCAGGCCCCGTCATGAGTAAGCATGCCAACCAGCCAAGTGGAAAACAGAAACAGAGAGAGAGAGAGAGAGAGAGAAAGTGGGGGAGGGTGAGGAAGAGAGAGAGAGAGTGGGGATAAACCCGTTTTGACTTGGATCGTCTGGCCCGACCAAACCTCCTGGTTCTGACATCAACTTCCCCCTTGATCATCAGCTGCACTCCTGCTTTGTCATTACTTCAACTTTGAATTCCTGGGTCAGAGATCACAACAAACTCAGTGATGGGTAAGGGTTAAATATGCACAATTATGCAAATGTGTTTATGCTTCGCTCTCTTCCCATCAGGCGTTCATTTTTTTCCCCTCCATTTTTTCCACCGCTTGAGGTTTTAGAAGATTGTCCATGTTGATAAGTAGTGCCACAGAGATGTAATAGGACAATAAGTTAGCAAGGTTCCAAATCTGGGCCGGTTTTATTTGTGCGGTTTGTCAAACACTATTTACCGTCAGTGGCTCCACAGAAATGAAAAAGGGTTAAGTGAAGTGCACAGCCCGTGAGCTAAATGATTATGGAATCAAGAGTAGTCATCTACCAAATCAAGCAGAAACAGCTCCATTAATTCACAGCTTAAATCATTACACTGGTTTGCCTGTTTTTTTTTTTTTTTTTTTTTTGTTATTGTTATTATTATTCCCGTCACACACTAAATGCAGTACATAAAAGCCATTTCAAATAATGATCTTGACCTGTGTATTATTCTGTCCCTATCAGTGCGGGAGTCAGAGGCTGCACTTTCAGCTTGTATGACATGAAGACATGGGTCATCTGAACATGCAACATGACCCGCCGGCACTGAATCCTGTCCATGTGTAAGGCAGCAAGAGAGGAGACAGAGGAGCTGGAGAGGAGATAGAGGAGCCCTGGCCAGCTGTTATGAAAGAAAACAAGTGTTGTTAGCTCATGAATGGGCAGTTTTGCTGTGTTATTCTCATGTAAGAAAGAGAAACATTTCCAGTATCTATTGCTGGGCAGTGGACTGTTGTAACATTGTATGGTAACTAATTTTATTGTAATTACTGTGACATGTTGTATTGTAACTATGGTAACATATTGTATGGTAATCATTGTAACATTGTATTGTAACCTGATGTTGTATTGTAACTATGGTAACATATTGTATTGTAATCATTGTAACATTGTATTGTCATTGCAACTGCTCAGGCTCTCCTATTCCACATTAATTACACTGTACATTAGTAAGAATCTAAACACTTGGTGGCTTTATGTAAATGACCCTTCAAATGCCATATGCTCCAAATCAAAGTTTTCTCACCAAACATGACTAACAATAGTAAATAAAAATAGAAAAATGAATAGAAATATAAATTAAAAAGCACTGTATGATCAGCCACGACACAAATTGACCATCGTTTCATCGGAGTCTGCTGGTGGCTTTCATAGATCACCTAAAAAGACAAGAGAATCCTCCCATCGCTACATAATCTAATATTATCTTCCAAAGTGAATGATGATAAATCATCTGAACACAGCCTGTATTGATTGTACCAGCATCTAGTGGTGTAATACAATGGCATTTCCTGAATGGGTTTATCTAATTATACAAAGCACATGTTTGGCTTAGATACATACATAAACATAAGAGACAAAGGATACAGAGAAAATATTCACAAACAACCAATATGTGCCTTAGCCCCTCCAAGAAGGAATGTCCTCACTTATTCACACACACACACACACATACAACCCCCTTCCTCCTTGGAAACACACAGGAACACACTAGTCATCCTGGGGTAGTCAGTGAGGCAGTGATTCACTCCCCCAGCGCTGAGATCACCATTAATAAGATGCACTCTGCTCTTTCTCTGCCGCTGTTCGTAGCGGCTCCCCCGATAACAGTGAGAGCGATTACTACACAGTGGCCAAGTGAACCATTGCCTTTTAATTTGGTTCACTTGCATGTGTGTGTGTGTGTGTGTGTGTGTGTGTGTGTGTGTGCGTCTGTGTGTGTGGAGGCCTGAGACACTCATGGACTTCTGGCACACAGCACATTTTGTTCTAGTAATTGTATACCAAACTGTAAAGCTTTAAAAGTGACTGATGACATGAAGTACTCCCTTTGTTGTGCTCTATGCTGTGGAGAGGCTGCAAGGGTATCAGTCATAAAAATTACACTTAAATAATACATTTAATTATGTATTCATGCAAATGTATAGTGTTCTTAACTCTTGCTGTCTGCTGAGGAGAGAGACGCATTTGATACCAGTACATTTCATTTTATTGTTTGCATTGCTGTAAATTGGATTTTTCACATTCCCCTCTCTGTGGAATCATCTTTCAATTCCTCAAAGACAAGTACTGGAATGAGTAAAGTAGTAGATCTAGCGATTTGATTAAGAAAAAATAAGACTCAATTCTCTCCCTCCCCTGCATAGGACTTAGACTCAAAAGAGAGAAAAGTCATCTTGAAGGGTACTCCTGCTGTTTGTTTTGGCGGAGGCTGCTGATGGTGCTTGAATTTATATCCACTAGGTTTATTCGTGTATTTATTTATTTATTTATTTTTGTATTGCAGGAAACAACAGTGGAGTTTTGCCTCTCACACAAAGGAGTGAATTAAGCCCTTATCATGAAGATAAACTCCCAATATTGAGAGCTGTTGCATGATTACCATTTTGCCTACTCAAGTGAAAGCGAACAAAAACAAGCAGGCAGAGAATGTCAGGGCTCACCCAGCGTTAGTCACTGGCAGATGGGACGAATTTTCATCACTGAAAATTTCTTTTAGTCCTACAGGCAGGTTGCAGGCCTGCATCCCAGGCTGTCGTTTGCATATTTAGCGATGCCTTTTTTTCCAGCCAAATCAACACATACTCTGTACTATTGAGCATGGACACTGGTTCACTACATGTATGCTGGTGATAGCACTGGCTAATTGTGAGGGGAAATCATTAGCATGTGTACAACGCCAATCCAAATAGTGTTTTCGGAGGGTGGATTTGTCCCATTGCCCAGCTGTCTTCATGCCCCAGAGTGGTTTGCCTATCTAAAGTTTTGCTCTGTGAGTTGGAGGTCTGCACCACAGTGATGGCTCAAGGCAGTCTGGCAGTTGGCAGGAAAAGCACAGTTAAACACTGTGGGGATGACAGAGCCAGACACCGTGTAAAAAAGAGAAAGTAAGACACATTTGTGAGCAGCAATGTTCGGAAGAAAAAAAGGTAAATAAATACTTTTACTTTAACTAGCATAAGGCATTGACAAGATGGCTTCCTGACCAGATGTCTTTCAACAGTCCATTTTTGAATGGACCTCTGTGAAATTTCAAATATCTTTATAAACTCATGTGACAACAAATTTTGGTGTTGAAGGCTTCCAGAACAGATTGTAAAAATATTTTGATTTTGATATTGATGGCAGACGTGTATGTCATTGTGATCTTTTCCTCCTACACCTGAACTCATTATGATAATTTGAGATAAAGCAGATTGCTATTTGACATTTTGGTATATTTTTATTGAGACAGAGAACTTTCATGAGGGGAGACCTAAAGTTTTGGATAAAAATTTATATTTGCTGACAAATTAATTATTATTCAGGACGGGGCAGCATACTCTTCCTTACTCTGTAAAGTTTGTTAATCACAATTTTCAGCTGTTAACTGAGTTCTTGAATTGCACTATATTAGTTGTCCAGTTGTGCACGAAAAAGACACTCGCCTCACATAATAGATTAAACTATATTATTGTTTATATATTTTTTTTTTCTTTTGTTTTTGTTCTTTTTTGCATTGCTTTGGGGAGAAAAGCATCAAGTACACAAACATCAACATTTTTGCCTTATTGGTAATATTCATAACATGGATTCCAAGTTGTGATTTTATTTTAGGCACTCCAGTATTAGCTTGCACACACACTGAGAGAAAAGCTCTTTTAACAACAGGGAGCATTTTGATAGAGTCGAGGGCAAGCACATTTACAATTGTAAATGGTTAAGTTTAGACAGATTAATAGTTTAGCATCTGCTAAATTACTTAATGTAATCACATAAAATGCATTGAAATGCAATGGTACCCCCCTCTGTTTCTGTTATTTGATGTGGCAACATTTTGTTTCTTGGCAGTGAGGAAAACTCTGAAAAGCACAGGCCAGAATGAGATAAAAACCAATCAGTGCAGAAATTTAACAGATGCATTAAAGGAGGGGTATGAGAAGCTTTTTTTAATTTCTGAAGCCATTTTTGGCCACTTATTTGAAATCTTCTTCACATCCCGATCACAGTCAGTTAATTACATGCTCCAACATCAAAGTGAACTGTGGAATAGGTAGTCTAAAAACCGATTGCAATCCTCCTGTGTATGGGAAAATGGATGACGATAGAACAAACCCTCAACTATGTGATAGGTCTATCAAAATGTAAACAAGCATTGCACCCCCAGGCATAGGAGGATACAGGTCATTTTGGATTATGTATTTTCAAAATGAATCTTTAGGGATTTCATACCCTTCTTTAAGCAACTAGGACATTTAAAGCATGCCTATGGTAGCCTACATGAGTTCTTTATTGTGAGTTATTGATTACTATTATCTTTCATAATGTTTACAACCATGAAGAAACTTATGACTGTAATATAGCATGGTGCTCATGATACAAACAAGTTCCCGCAAGCTTAATTATAAACATGGACAATAATGATCAATGATCTATGCTTGGGCCCTAACCAATACCTTTTACAGCCACTAGAAGGCAATAACCTTTTTAGGGCCTTCAACAAGCAGACAAGAACCACTGAACAAGTGGTCAAGAGTGAACTGGTGACCATGATGTTAGGATGTAAAATACATCAACACATTTAGCAATTAGATAATTAACAATCTCTTTTAACTAATTACAGCCCAATAAGACTTATAAGAGTAAAATGTCCTCCCACTGTTTTCAATATGTGTGTCTCATATTCATTTTATTTTAACAATATGTTAGACAGGATCGGAACATCTAGTTGTCTGAAAAAATTAACCAATTACATTGCTTCTTATAATTCCAACATTCGCTTTGGTAATTACCACACGTGACTGCTAACTAATTGTGCATAATTAGAGTATTAAGCGTCTACAGTGTCTGATTGACATTTCAATATGTCATGTGAGCAGATAAGCAATTATAAGTGCATGCAGAAAAATTATAAGCCAAAGCCCCTTGAATTAATTAGCAAATTAGCATGGAATGAAGATGTTACTGGGCTATCATTTAAAGAGATGAGATGGGATTCACCTAGGCCTATATATTCGAACTGAGAATGGAAATACTTTTTTCATTTGTTCCCAGCTGGTATATGAACAAAATAACAGATGTAACAGATATATACATGGGTCCTTTAGATAACATGGTGGAATATGAGATGCCTCATTCACAATCATCACTGATGTTTAACATCCCCTCAAAGATAGTAATCAATAACACTAGCATCCCTCTGGGCAGACAGAATAAGACACAGGGGAAGAAAAAAAATCTGCCTTTATAATGTAGCATTTCTGAAAAGTTTCAGAAAAAAAGAAAGAGAAAAAATCTACAAAATCAATAGATTTGGTTGGCCTTGCCAAGTACTGGCTCGTAAGTACTGCCTATGCTGGCAGGATAAGTGGACTGCTGCTCTGATCCTTTCATTGTTAGGCTCCCTAGTCAAACACGGTGGGGGCCCACCATTTTATCAAGCCAGTAATCTCCCACCCACCATGGGAGATGGGGGGCCCACAGCTCTGGTTCACTCTTTGTAAGGCCAAGTAGGCCCCACCTCCACCCAGGGTAATGTCAAAGACTCCTGTGGCCCCCACAGATGTCCGTTGTGATATGGCACGGTGGTGGGGGAGTGAAAAATATCACTCGCAGACACCTGGAAAAGCCCAAATGAGAAGGAGACCTACATTGGATATGATATCAAACCTAACATAGACTAATTAAATAGTAGGGCCATTTGCAAAATGTATAGGCCTACAAATAACACCCCCCCAACCACACACACTCACTCACTAAAAAGTTTCCTTTAATTCAAGTTCCCCTCACAATGACCTATTGTCTATCAAGAGGCCTGCTTTCTTAGTATGTTTGTCAGACTCCTCTCCCTAGTTCATGGTGCCAACTGCCAAGCCTGATCCCAAGTCTCTCTCTGCCAGCTGGTCAGGGGTCTCCTGCTGCCGATACGGCTCCCAGCTCACTTCCTACTTTCTCCTGCACCTGTTCCTTTCTTGGCAAGGCTGTGTAGTATCCCGAGAGCTTGGATCCCTGCCATCTGCTCTCACCCCCCCACCCCTCTTTAAGCATGCTCACTCACTCCAGTAGCCTACTCTGACAGCACAAGGACTTTGTAAGGAACTGCATAACCCTCTTGAAATGTAACAGTAAAAATGTATTTGGGCTGCGTAGTGTTGCAATACTGCATCTCTTTAAACATAACCAGAATTTAGCTTTTGCAACACGGCAAACACTCTGCCTGGATACACGCTGCTTTATGCGGGTTAACTACAATTCCCATAAGGGCACATCACTACCTCAGATATTATACGCATGCGTGTTGCAGAGTCAGGACGCGCGAATATTCCGTTTTGTAAAATGGCGGCGTGAAAAGGGCCCGGCATTTAATTTTGAAAATCATACATTCTTATTGTGTATTATTTTAATTCAACTGATTACTGGAACTTTTAGTGACTGTTTCAAGAAAGGAAAGGTATGCCGTCTCTATTTTCAGCACTTTTGCTTTAATATTGGCCAGGATCTTTACTCTGCTAAGGCTCTATCGTCAAGCTAACCTTGGTATTGCTAGTTAGCTAACTTGCTGAAGGCTTCTACATACAGCGCATTTCGTTAGCATTGTGGCTAAATATGAACCGAGTCATATGTTCCCAGCTAGTATGTGTTACACATGGTTGCTATTTTAGCCTGAATATATTACCCGCGTGGTCCATAGTGAAATGTCGAGGATGTCTCCACTGGCAGACAGATTTCCAGGTTCAAGATCACGGGGCAGCTTCACCTCTTACATTAACGTCACGCCAGCCTTGGCGTTTAAACTAGCCTTAGCTTAAGTTTGCGTGCAAGTAGTAGTTCAGCGTGACGTTTAACTAAATACAGTCTTTAGCTAGTTTGTGGTATTTCGTACTTGTTAATTATTAACTTATCGTTAACAGGAAATGTTACACCTGTTTGGCATGGCACAGCTTATATTGACCAGCCTTTGCCTTTATTTGGCGTCAGCTGTAGCCATTACTACAACTTGTATCAAGTTAAGGAAGTTGCGCATCGTTGCGTTAGTTAACATTACAACAGCCGCGTATATTTGTTAGGGCCTTGATTTGTTAACTCTTGGTATTTGACTGACATCAGCTCAACTACGTACTCAAAAATCTTGAATTATTTAGTAGGTTGATTACTTTGAAGTCTAAAGGGAATGTGTCGCGTAACGTTGCGATGGACACAAATGTTCAGTATAGCATGTGCGTTGTCAGAGGTCCATGTTAAGTCTCGCTTGACGACGATAATGTTACTTGCGGCACAGTTCGGCCAACTGTCCGAAATTATCATTCACAAGTGTACAAGTGTCGTTGGCCTGCATCTGTTGTCATTTGCAACCCTGAAAAGCAAAAGTTTCAGGTCTGATTGATTTCCTCTTGTAACAGGTAGCAGTACTGATATGGCGAAGAGGATTGCAGACAAGGAGCTGACAGACCGGAACTGGGATCAGGAGGATGAGGCTGAGGAGGTAATAAGCTAGTGCAGGTGTTCTCAACTTCACTGGACCAGGGACCCCTCGTGGTGCAGAAGAATTTCCAAGGACCCCTCAAAATCACAACACAAATTTAATAATACAGGGTTATATCAATTTGTTCAGTTAAGTACAATATGCTATTTTGTAGCAAAGTTTTTCACAGACCCCCTTGCAGTGTGCTGCGAAGCCCTGGGGGTCCTCGCACCAATGAGCTAAAGCAGCGGTTCTCAAACTTTATTGAGCCAGGGACTCCTCATGGCACAGACATTTTTTTCAAGGACCTCTCATAACCGCAACAAAAATGTAACCATGTAAGATTATAGTCATTTGCTTGTTCAGATGCTTTTGAATTCTTATTCTGAAAACATATTTTGCTAATAACAGTTTTTAAATAGGCTTGTTACTGCATTTGGCAAAACATGACAGTGCAGGAGCAGTTTTAAAAGGATTGTTTTTTGTCAAATCTAGGCCTAGTGTATTTAGAAAAATACTGTTTGTTTCACATAAATAACAATAGCTAATAATAATTTTCTTGCAGTTAAAATTACTGCGTAAGGAAGGTTTTTTGACAGATTGATGTAATCTAAGCTTTTTCAAGCTAATTTAATTAGCTAGTTTGTCACTAATGTTATGCTGGTTGGAGTAATGAGCACAATGCCATTGAGCTCCATATTGATAGCTTGTATTTTTCTCCTCTTAAGACAAGTTTATAATTAGCAAATTATGTACAATAGCAAAATGTATATTTATACAATAGCAAATTTTTTCACGGACCCCCTGGCAACCTGCTGCGGACCCCTGGGGGTTCCCAGACCCCAGTGTGAGAACCAATGAGCTAGAGGGCTTCCAAATGATCACAAAAAATAGCAGGCCAGGTAAAAGCATTGTGATGGATGTACTTTGGCAGTATAGTTGATCATGATGTGCTGTGAAAGTTTTACTACATTTTTTTGTTGTAGTTCTAATCAGGACCACAGAGAGCGCATAGCTTCAATGGCTAGTGTAAACAACAGGTGTGGGTTTGAAGTGTCTCTCTCATTTCCATATATCATCATAAGAAATTTGATAAGGATGGCAAAAAAGGCCTAAAAATGTCAGATTGTTACATGATGCTTCTTACTTCAATTAAACAGCTAACTTAGCCTTAAAAAATACACAATCTTCTTGCTGAGCTAACTGAGGAGTGTCTTGAGGCCCAGTGCTGGTGGGTTGTAAGTTCACAACTTGTAGATGAAAAAGGGTCGCCACAGCACACTTGTTAAATCTACTTTTCTTAATTAAGCAATAAAGAAAAGCTAACTTAGCCTGTTTATTCACCAAAATAGCATTGCATAGATCATACTTAAAATCATTATAGCAATACCAGGTGTTTTTGGTTAATGTGAAGTGAGGTATATGCAAAAGTGAAAATTTGAAATAAAAAAAAAATGTGTGTTTTTAATCTCAAAGGCTGGGACATTTTCACTAGCCAGTGAAGATGTAATGAAGAACAGACCCATCAAGAAGGCCAGGCGTCGCAATTTGGGCGGAGAGGTACCCAAGTTGTTCTCATATTCCTTTTAAGAAAAGAGTAAAGATGGAAGTGGGGTGAAGCACCGGTCATCCAACCCACCTCCACCAAAATAAAATGAGGTCACACTGCCAGTAGCGTTCCCTGTAGGATGCGTGTGAATAATGCATGGCTCTTTTCTCTGCTGCAGAGTGAGGGTGGCTCCACAGCATTTAAGGGATTCCAGGGCTTTGCCCTCTCCACGTCTGGAGCAGCGGCAGCCCCCGCCTTCCCTAGCTTTGGTAATGGTGCCGGCTTCAAGCCGCTGGCAGGCCTGACCAATGGCAGCTGTAGTGGCACTGCCCCAGTTACCCCTGCCTTCGGGAGCTTCTCCTCCCCTGGCACCACCAAGCCCTCTACCACCCCTGGTAAGCACCAGCTCTGTACATACCTTCAAACTTGTCACTTTTGGCAAAATTACCTACTGTTTTATTGTGCATGGTCCATGAACATTAGTTTTAGGTCTAGTAGCCTATGCATAACATGCTACAAGAGCTTTTGAGTAAAATCTATCTGGGCCTCCATTAAAATGACTCTTGTTTAGCTATGTTCCCCCTCTATTTAACAAGTGTGCTAGCTACTAAGGTCTGAAGTTCTGTGAAAATGTTTTTTGTATGGTTATGTTTACAGTTAATTTGTGTAAAAATAAGTTTCGTTACATTTACTCAACCCTCATAGTATTGCCGAGGCTCTCTACAGTATACCCATATGCATCAATCTTTTATAACAACAATAATAATAATGTATTTTATTTGTAAGCGCCTTTCAGGAGACCCTAGGGACAATGTACAGTTTAAAAGGAGAAAAAGTACCTAGACGCACATATCATGCTAGGACAATAGCACAGAAACACCAGTGGACTGTACAAACAATAAAAACAAAAGGAGAACAACAACTACAATGAAAAGGAGCTTGCTTGTTGCGAGCGTCACCTTTTTCAGACCTTACTCCAGGTAGACTACTTAGATGCTGTTTTAGCCTTTGCCAGTTAGAAAATGGTCAGAATGTATGCATATTTTTGCTTATGCCCGTCTAGGTATCATACCAGAGATATCACAGTGTGGGCTAGGGATGTGCATTTTTAGCAAAAATGCTATTTGATAATCACTGAGAAACATTCGAATATTCAAAAATCGACCCTGCCCCTCCATGCAAATAAGTACACTTGCAAACTCGCATGAGAACATAAAGGAGAAACAGGGAGAATTTGTCAGCTTTTAGGATTTGTAGTTAAACAGTTTGATTAAACAATGCAGCCTGCATGGCAGCAAGGACAGGGGCCTAGCCTTACCATTGTCTTGACAGGTCTTCATTAAGGAGCTCATCTATTAAACTATTCTATCTCCATTTTAACATGATGGCCTATGACTGATAGTGTTGCTAAACTGTCAGATGTTGAAAATACACACATGCCCGAATTTTGGCAAAAAAAGAGAAACAGCCTTAATGATAGCAAAAACGTGTTAAAATTGTGAAAAAATGAAAGTTCCTGATGTTATGGAGGTAAAACGATAGTTAGAATTAACTATTTTTACAGTAGACCGATTGTTCAACTATTCAAAAAATGTCTCATCCCTAATATAGACCTGTTTGTGTTAATTAAATAGAAATTTTAAAATAATAGTACTGTTAAAGGCATTATCATGATCTAGCTTATATTTGGGGACCTGCACCACCATAGATGAAGAGCTGTGTGTAAAGTACCTTGAGACAAGAAAAACATGTAACTTAGCGATATAGTGATGGTCATTTAAATTTCCAGGTGTTATGGTAAGGGGTGGACATCAAGAATTGGGAATTGAGTAGAACCGAGAATCAAACGATTCAAACCACAGGAATCAGTTCTTATCAATGTGTCAGTGGGTCATTCTGAAAGTGAAACTGATAGACAACAGAAAGCAACATACATTCCAATTAGAATTTATAATTAATCATAAGAGAATTGAATTGACAGTGGCATCAATATTGATCAAATCCTATCAATCTCCAACCCATTTTGAAAGTTTGGGGCTTTCATCTCCTATAAATAAGAAGTTGTAACTCTTACAGTGCAGTAAATTAAGAGCAAGTAAGGAATAAGACATAGACAAGTTGTGCTGCCAGGACTTTTACTTAATCCTGATTTACTGGAGGTAAAGGCAAAATGTTTATGCCAGTCTTTCAATACTTTCACTCTAGCTGGTTAAATAGGGCCCTATGATATCCGCGATGTGAAAAATGCAGACAGAATGACGGAATTCAGACATGAAAACAGTATTTTCCTATAAAGGTGGAATTGCACCGCATTTGCAATTAGTTTTTTTGTTTGTTTTTTTTTTCAAGTTTTTTAAACAATCTTTTTAAATTTCCAGTCTAAAACCCTATACAATTAGCCGCTGATCTGCAAAAGCAGGCCAAATTCCTGTGCCAAATTTCCTTTAGCCAGTAACCAGCGCATACGTTCAGTGTGAGTTTAAATACCTGCTGAGCTCAGTGTAGTTACAGACATGAAGGATAGGAAAGGGATTTGTGTGTGTGTAGGGGGGGTGTGTGTCTGCAGAGCTGCATAGCTTTGTGTTCAGCTCCCCCCTCCTTCTTGTGATGTATCAGAGGCGAGAGAGCAGTTCGGCTTGAGGAATATCAAGGCTGTCAAATTCATTCTCTCTCGCTCTCTCTCTCCCTCTCCCTCCCTCCTCCTCTCGCTCTCTCTCTCTCTCTCTCTCTCTCTCTCTCTCTCTCTCCTCTCTCCCTCCTCTCTCCTCTCTCTCCCTCCCTCTCTCTGTCTACCCTCCCCCCCTTTCTTGCTCTCATTTTTTTTTTCCTCTCTTGCTTGCTCTGTTTCTCTCGCCTCCTCCCACTTCTCCTCACTGCCCCTTCCTCCTCCTCTGCCTCCTCTCACTTGGGGCTCCCCAGGCTCATTGACATTCAACGGCCCCTCCTCTGCAGCCCCCCCATTGGCTGTGGGCGGTGAGCGGCAGTGGAACGGCTCCGCCTCCGGGCCGAAAGGCACAGCGGTAAGCGTGGGCAGCGGCATTAGCAGTAGCAGCAGCAGCATCACAGCTACCACCACCTCCTCTTCCTCCTCCTCCTCCTCATCTAACACCAACAGCAGCAGCAGCAGCAGCTCCGAGTACAGACGGCAGCTCACGGCGCTCAACTGCTCGGTGCGCGACTGGATCACCAAGCACGTTAACGACAACCCGCTGTGCGACCTCAACCCCATCTTCCGTGACTATGAACGACACCTGGCCAGCATCGAGAAGAAGTACGGTGGCGGAGGAGGAGGAGGACTGGGGGGGGCAGGCGCCACGGCAACTACTGGGCCCCCGGCGGTGCCCGATGCCAAGAGCGAGGTGGCGGGAGCAGCAGTGACAGGGGGGTTGAAGGCAGAGGGACTGCAGCTGACCAGTACCAGTGGTAGCTCCCTGGCTGCCTCCACCAGCACCTCCAGCAGCAGCAGCAGTGGCTCTGCAGCCCCGTCCCTCTTCAGTTTTGGCAAAGACACCAGCACCACCACCACCTCTGCTGCCACCTCCAACCCTGCTTCCTCCTCTTCCTCAGTGCCCTCTGGGGTCACCTTTAACTTCGGCCAGAAGGTGGACAGCTCGGTGCTGGCCTCGCTCGGCTCTGCTAAAGGAGGAGTGCCTAGCTTCTCCTTCTCCAGCTCTTCGTCGTCGTTGTCCTCCTCTTCCTCTTCTTCAGCCTCTGCCACCCCCTCCCTCTTTGGTGGTCTGAGCTCCAGCAGCTCTGGTGCTGCAGCAGCAGCCCCCCCCCCTTCGGCACCTTTCTCCTTCAGTGTGGCCAAGACCGAGGCGCCCGGCACCACCACTGCCTCTGCCACCAGCACAGGTAAGCACCCTCTACACACACCACACACACACACACACACACACCCCTTCCCTCAGGACAGAGCACAGGTGCTGGGAGCATGCTTAAGAGAGACAGGAGTCCCTGCCTCCGCTTACCTTGGCAAAGGTCTGCAGAGGGACGAGAGGTAGAGGGGACGAAGAGAATTCACAGGGACTCAGTTCTATACAGGGCTACTGAGTAGTCAGTGCAGTCACTGGATGGTGCTGTATATGGAGATGCAGGGAAGCTCAGTTGACCTTATTTGTTGTGTGGTGAGATGTGCTGGACATAACGGTTACTGGTTGTAAAGGATTTGTCAGTCATACTTAATGAGCTTAGGATTTGTATTAATATATAGTTGCCATTCTTAAAATGCTGCCAAATGCATGATTTATGAATGCCCAAAATGTGTTAGTGTTTTAATATTTTAATTTTAAAATAGTGAACATGGATTATGACAGATAATGCAGTATTTGTAAGCATATTGATAGTTTGGGTACAGCGGTCCTATAGTCCAAATATTTTTTATCAAAAAAAACAAAAAAAAAAACATAATATATAGGATTTTTAGCATGGATTTTTTTTGTCTGCAGACTCGGTATAGATTTTCTTCTAAACTGTCAAAATGGCTTGATGAATAGGAATTATTACTTGAGAAAATACATTCTGAAAATACATTACCTGAACAAAGCTATTTCAAAAAATTCTACTATGTCATTATAATGCACTTTTTATAGTCTATGTTCCTGCAGATATAAATCCAATCCAATTTAATATCAGGACATTTTTCTTAACGGCGCAATTCTAATGGGTGTAATAAAGCTAATCTAATGATGGCATTGACACTAAGTGGCCCTGTGAGTGTGTCGTGGCATGTTTGTTATTAATAGTGTGAGGCTGCATGGGATTACATGGAGATGGCGCCCATGCCAGTCATTAGGAGAAATGACAGGAACTGGTCACTGTAGCGCTCTACTGTCAGGAGTGCTGCTGAAGATTATACAGTGCTGACGGCTTCCCTCTCTCTCTCTCCTTCTCTCCCCCTCTCCCTCCCTCCCTCTCCCTCCCCCTCTTTCTCTCTCCCTCCCTCTATCTCTCTCCCTCTCTCTCGTCATACTCCCTATTGTCCATTTTCTGTCTGTCTCATACGCTGCGCCGCTGTATCCTCACCCCCCTCTGATGATTTGTCTGTCTGTCCTCCCTCTGTCTCTGTCTCCATCTCCTGTCTGTCCCTCTGCAGATGTTAACGGTGCGGACGAGGAGTCCGAGGAGCCTCCAGTTCCGGTGGTCAAAGAAATCAAAGAGAAAGATGCCTTCTACTCTAAAAAGTCAGTGTCCCCACACACACATCCATCCATCCATCCATCCCTACCTACCCCTTTTCCTTAATGCAGTTATGCGATCTGTTTCCTTTCTACCCCATGTCAGTGTTGAATTTTGCCAAATTACTTAACAGTGTGGAGATAAATACATTTAAATGTGATGCTGAAATAAATTTCCTTGATAATTATTGTTGTAATTATGGCCATGTTGGGCTTTGAGGTGTTTCACTGTAACCATGGCTAACCTGTGCCCCGCGGGTACTCTGCCTATTAGGTGTAAGCTGTTTTATAAGAAGGAGGGTGAGTTTAAAGAGAAGGGGGTGGGCACGCTGCATCTGAAGATGGTGGCCGAGAGCAAACTGCAGCTGCTGATCCGTGCAGACACCAACCTGGGTAAGGACGGAGCCATTGGACACGCACCCGCACATACACACTCCAGCAGTACATCTCATTTGAGTGACTGTTGGTTTGGAAACACACACACAGTGTCATCTATCCACATTTTCAGTTGGTGGAATGGTAAGGCTTATGTAGTACTGTAGCACATGACATGATCAGTTTTGTTGATTTAAAAATATTAGCTGACAGCATGTCAAGGGCACCTCGCAAGTGACTAATGCCAAGGGTCTTGCGTCATAGTGATAAGTAATCAAAGAGAAAGCAAACAGACCTCTGAGATACTGGTTTATATATATGCTTTTAGATGAGCAGTGGTACATTTTTACACTTTTTTCCCCCTCAGAAATGGTATTACCAAGGGATTTTTCCATGTTTTAACATTTGTAACAGAAAATCTATCCATGACCGACTCGGACATTATGTCCCATAATGTGTTCAGCACCAGGGACAGCGACTCCCATTTGTTATTACTCATGTATACTATGTGTATTGTAAACAAATTTAGAAATGATCAAATTCAGGATTACAAGTTGTATTAACCAGAACCGTGTGTTTCCCAAACCATAGTTGCTAACTAAGTTTACAAATTTGTTGGTTACAATACAAGTACCCATTGCTAACTAGCCACTGGTTTTAGGAAATGCACCCCAGATCAGTCCTAGTAAAAAGACTCGCAATAAAAAGCCCCTATAAGAAGCTGATAAATTATGCATGTTTATGTAATGTGATTAACTAGCCCAGAGGCCCATGTGGTAATATGGTTTCACTTTCATTAGGGCCCTCACAGTCATACCACGTAATCTCTCGGTGGAGACAGCCTCCCAGTCCAATAATAGTGATGGCACATCAGATGCAGTGGGGTGTACTTTGTGGAGATGAGCCAGAAGGTTTCTGTGGTTCAGCGGCATGGATAATGTCATTGTTATTGATGCTCTTTGCGAATGGGTGTTTTAATGTGTCCACTTTTGTTTACAACTTTCCGGATATGTAGTTATTTATTTATTTAGTGGTGTCTCAGATATTTTGACAGGCCAAAATCCATCTCGGTGCTGTTTTAGTAGGCTTTTTCGTAATTTCACTCATGACCTGGGTCTGTCTGCCGTGACGTAAAACAAAGTGATGGGTGTGTTAACCTTGTCTCTTGCCAAAATGCCTTTCAGCCCCTCATAAAATTGGAAGTAGGCTTGGGAGCACTAATGCTATTAAACTTGGTACGTGTTGCCAGAAGCAGACTCTGTTTCAGAATTGAATGTTTTCAAGGTTGTGGGATTGATTTATTTAATTTTTGTCCTCTCTCAATATCCCCCCACCCTCCGAAAATAAACTGGCATATGCGGAAAAGCAGAGAGGTATTTCATCTTTGTTTACCGTCTGAGTGGAACGCTTTTGAAACTAGGTCATAATTATGGCCTCTGATGGGACTTGTTCTGACAGCTTTGCCACACTGGAAAAATGCTGCCATTCGCATCCCCTTCAAGGGGAATGAGAAACTTGCGATTTTATTTGTGTTTTTGTTGTCAGTCACAGGCTGGAGAGAGATCGTGTGTGTGTGTGTGTGTGTGTGTGTGTGTGGTGTGTGTGTGTGTGTGTGTGTGTGTGTGTGTGTGTGTGTGGTGTGTGTTTGGGAGGTGGGGAAGAGCGGGAGATGGGGGGTGTTCATTGGGAGGAGTCGCCATAGCCTTGAGGAAGAGTAGGGAATTGCAGCAGCTGTGCAGTCTCTCCCTCTGGTGGCCAAAGTTTGTATTGCAGTGATCTTTGTTTTGTTGAAAGAAGCCTTCAAAAACGATTCTTCCGTAAATGCGTAGGCAGTCATTTAGTAGAGTGTCTTCCTACTAGATCAGTGATCTATGGGTTCTCTCTTTGAGTCCAGTTGACTGTTTATATATATATATATATATATATATATATATATTTATGATTAAATATCTTTCTGCTCTTCGTTTTATAGGAAACATTCTACTGAACATCATGGTGTCGTCTACTTTGCCCTGCTCACGCACGGGCAAGAACAACGTGATGGTGGTGTGCGTGCCGAACCCGCCCGTGGACGACAAGAACCCCAGCACACCTGTACCCATGCTGATCCGTGTCAAGACGAGTGAGGATGCCGACGAGCTGCACAAGCTGATGATGGAGAAGCGGGCCTGAAGAGACCCATTACAGACTTTTAACCACCCCCACCCCCGTTCATCAACCACCCCACACCCTCACTTTCAGAGCCGTACCCATAGCCCAACCCCCAGACACACCAAGCCCTTGGTATTATTTGTCTTACATCCTCCCTCCCACACACAACACACACACACACACACAACACACACACACACACACACACACACACATACACACACACCCGAAATATGTCTCTCTCTCCCTCCTCCCATTATTCAGTTTCAGTCAACAAAAGTCAGCTATGTGCTCAAACAAAAGAGGAAAAGGACTCTTACCCTTTTTTTTTTCCTTCCCCATTTTTTAAAAAGATTTTCTTGTAGTAGTGTTCATATGGGATGGCTTGGAGCTTAAGGAGGCACGGTCCTGAGTGGTTTACTAGGATCCTGCTGTCAAGAACATTCCTTTGGGTTTTTAGTCCTTCCCCACCCCCCTCCCCTTTTTCCTTTTCCTTTTCCTTCCCGCTGCTACCAGTTAATTTAAGAGATTAGACTAAAGGGTGAATCACAACAACGGATTTGTTTTTATTTGAAAACGGACAATTTTTATGTGATTTTTTTTTTTTTCTTTTTTTTTTTCTTTGCCAGGTTGCAAATGCGTCAGATAAGGGCAAAGTTGAAATTGTGAGGAGTGTGAATGACAGGTTTGTTTGGCTTGAATGTGTTTTTTCTACTTGCCAGGCTTGCACTTTTTAGGAAAGGAAAACTAAGAAAAAACAACAAAATGGTGGATGTGAAGGCAGCATCTGCAATCTCATCTATGAGGTATCTGAAGACAGGAAGTGGATGCTGCATATATGAACCAGTTTTGTGATGACTGAATGGAAGTGGTAGTTTATTTTTTCATTCTTTTTTTCCTCTGTAGATTATTTGGTGTAATCAGAATGTGAAATGATCTAACAGAATCGTTTCAAATGTAATGGTCTGTGGTCCTGCGTAAAAACTCTCGTATATGTGTGAGCGTGTCGTGAACGGATGCATGTGTGTGGATGTGCGTTTTGGCACTTGCTGTTATTGACTATTTATTCTTCGATGAGGATGTAAATGGATGCTGTGTTATCCTCTCCGTCCCCCTGCGCCCACCTTGGAATGGCATGATGCCCAAAGTGCACCTCGTTCTCCAGTTCTGCTGTGGATGTTTGCCTCCAAGCAATCGGTTCCCTGTTGCTCCATTTAGTGTCTCACTGTGGATCTCATGGAGTTTTTGCTTTTTCGTTTCTTTTTTTTTTTTTTCTTCTTCTTTCTTCCAAGTGACCTTTGTAAGGCCTTTAACAGTGACAGCACCTGGTAACATCTGTAGATTAATCAATTGGAGAATAAACTACACGAAACAAAGTTGCCTTTTACTAGTGTATGTCTGCGACTGGAGAGGTTGCCCTACTTGAAGCTGCTTTACTTGTATCTGCCCTGTATCTGCCTGGCCAAGTGAACAGCAGAGGTCATGTGAAATGTTTAGCTAGGCTAACGCTGCCTAGCACCTCCATTCAGTGTTGCATTTAGAAACAGTACTAGTCAGGGTTTTCTCCGAAGGCTTCGGTTTCCTCAAGTAAGGTTCTTTAAAATGATTGGTTTAAAGTTCAAAGTGCCCACCCACCATGAATTAAACATATGCCTATCAAAAGTGTCCAGACTGCACAAAGCAAAGTGAAAGAGTCTGGTCCACCAGGCTAGGAAAGAACCATTTAAAATGTCCATCAGCAAGTATTTGTAATAATGATTAATGCTGTGTTCTGTGTTTTTGCCTTGGACATTGAGAGGTTAAATGTACCATTTCAGTTCTTCAAGCTCATTGAACTGATGTTGATCCTTAACATTATGCAACGATATGTAGGATCTTTACAAGCATCTCTTAAAGAGATTAACTTCCATTAAGACATGGATAGACTCATAGAATGCAACTTGACTGAAGTTGGATGCAGAGTTGTGCATTTGACTGTGGAAATGCCTGTTTTAGAGACAGAACTGCAGTTTCAGGCTGAATGTGTGTTTGTCTTAGCATGCATCCAGGGGGTGTTCCAAGTAGGTAGTTAAGTTATAAACCTGGGTGATAAGCTAGAGGAAGTGGTAAATCTAATAGAGTAGCCTGCTCACTTTGTTAAGAGAATGAGGACTCCAGGCTCTTCTGTTAACAGGTTTACCACTACCTCCAGGTCAACTTACACTGGTTTGCCACTTGGTCACCTACTTGGAATACCCCTTCCTCTCTTTCAGCTCTGTGTGTGTGTGTGTGTGTGTGTGTGTGTCTGCGTGTGCACACATGCTTGCTGATGTTAGTTATAGTGAACAAGAGGGTTAATTGATAATGGAGTGTGCATCGGAATGGGAAAAACAAACTCAGATTCAGTTTTTTTTTTTTCTGGTAATCTGTATTGTCATAAAGAGGTACAGAGGGTAAACAGAGACACTTGGGAAATGATCCAACAGAAGTATGGGTCTAACATGCACATCGACTTTTCCTAAATCATTTTTTTTTAATGAATCCAAAAAGCGCATTTTTCTTTTTAAAAGCATAAAGAAAGGTGTGTACTCATAGACCTAACCTAAGCTAACCTCTGTGGGTGTTTGACAGGGACATTTCTTATTCAAAAGCCTACAGGAAATAAATACGGTCTCAAAATATTGGGGGGGAGGGGCGGTATTTTCAAAATGGCGCTAGAGAGTATATCTCTGCTGTAAGCCTTCAGTCCAATATCAAATGTTTATGAAAGCAGTCTTAACAGTTTCTGTAACACTGAATACATTCAGTTCTCTAAATCAACAACACTGGAAGAGAAAGTGCGCTTCTCTGTTACACCTTGCACTCGTATTAAGCTTGCAGATTAGGAGCCTTGTTTGCAAGTATGCAATATGTCTGTTCCAGACTGCCAAAGAAACATTTAAGTGTGTCTTCAGACAAGAAGCTTCAACAAACCCACACGTCACACACAGAAATGGTAAAAAGACCATGGGAGGAACTAAACATTGCAGATCTACACTGCAGAGAAGAAAAAAAAATGTCCCCTCATGTTGCCGCCTTAAATTGACTGACTCGTCTAGTGTGGTATATCAAAGCAGACCCCCTCTCCCCCGCAGGGTCTCTGGTGCGTCCAGTGACGGAAAGGGTCTGACGACAAGTGTACATTCTCCATTTTGGCTCTGAATGTTTCCATTGTAGTGTTTTGTGAGTGTGTATGTGTGTGTGTGGTTGTTCAACACTGCAGAACCTGGCACACCAGGGCACGGCTGCACTACAGTAGTACAGAAAGACAACCTGAGGGGTTTCTTTTGAGAATTCGCACCAAGGACTCCACCTCTGAACCCTCACAGCATTAATTCCGTTGCTAACAGGCACATTTGACCATACCAAGCTGTCCACAGCCAGTGATGTAATGTCATATCACAATCCCATTGGTTATTGGTGGCGTTTTCAATTCAGTATGCATCACTGACAGCAGTCGGCTTGGTGATGTTGAATGCGCATTCTCATAAAGCAGATGATGCTGAGAGGGGTCATGTGACACCTCTCTCTTCTCCCTTCAAGATGTAGATCTCATTATTCAGTTGAATGTACTTTCTGTCGAGGTGGAGTTGTTTGTGCTCCCAAGTGGCAGGCAAGAACAAAGACGTGGCCCAGTTCTCCATCAGGATCAATCACCGAACAGGTGAGGCTGTCATGCATGTAGGTGCGTATATGTTTATATTTGAGTGTGTGTGTGAGTGATCAAAAGTTTCTTCCCTTAGTACAGATCAGCTGGTAAGGAGTGTTAAGGCTCAGGGAAAGACGAGGGAGACACCTTGCCTTTGAATACTATGTGTAAGCACTGCGTGACTGCATACACTGTGGTACTTAGCCTAACGCTTGTGTGTGTGTGTGTGTTTGAACAAGGCTCCGAGGAGTGGAAAGCAGACTGTGATTCACTGAGTAGCTAAGCAGCAGTGTATTTACAAGAAACAGAAAAAACATTCTTTTTTTTTTTTAACCTACCCCTTCCCACCCATCCCCCACACATACATACACACACACACACACACACACACACACACACACACACGTTTTAAATCCCTTTTAAACACCTCCCTTAGCTTCCAGGTCAGACTTGTGCCAGGGAGTTTTCAGATAATGAAAACCTGCAGGGGTTTCCAGGATGTCCCCTATGTCTGATGTCCACACGCGTGTTACCGTGGAGACTGCTTACACCTTCCTCTCATCCACCCTTCATAACTCTTCAAGCAGGGTGGGGTGGTGACAAGAACCATTAGAAGAGGCACTTTTTGATTGGCTGGTTTTTCATTGTTTTGTTTTTTGTTTTTTTCTTCCTTTTCCTCCCAAGGTTTCCCCTTTTTGTTGTGTTTTTGTTGTTGTTGTTGCTATTGATATTGTTATTGTTGTTGTTTGTTCTGTGACCTTTTGTCCATTTGTTCACTTGCTCGCTCATTCACTCACTCCTGCCTTGTTTTTTTTTTCCTTTTCTTTTTTTGGTTGTTATGTCATCCAGACACTAGGTGGTAGTGTTGAGTCAGTTGGCCTGATGCAGGTAGGCACTTGGTAGTGAGTGTCTTAGGCAGTCAGGCTTTCACTAAGTCATTAGGATAGGTCTTTGCCTCACCTCCAGAATATCTGCAACACAGATTGAAACACAAATGATCACTCGATGCTTTAGTTCTTAGTTGTTTATATACAAAGGTAAAAATGTCAATTTCTTTGATTGTGGGTATGTGTGTGTGCTGTATGTGTGTTAGTGTGTGTTTGTGTGCACCTGTACAAATTCTGTGGGCATCTTCACTTGTATGAAGTGCTGTGTGTGTGTGTGTGTGTGTGTGTGTGTGTGTGTGTGTGTGTGTTTACCTGTGGTGATGCGATGGAGCGGGAGTGTGACATAGGTGAGGTGTGAGAAGAGGAGGAAGTACTCCTCTGTGCGGTTGAGTTTCAGCCAGGAGCCCACCAAGGAGCGGCCGGTCCCAGACAGAGAGCGAGAGCGCAGGTTGGTTGGGTTGCCATAGTCTAAGAAGAAGTAGGACAGTTCACTGTCAATATCACTGTAAGGTAATTGGGAATGGCTCACCATATTGATGTGCCAAACATCTTTCCATGTAAAAACATCAATAAGATATGTGAGAGGGAGTTCCTGAGGTTCAGCAATATAAAGCAATAAGGGGGACCAGTGGTTTAGCACTGTAAAGTAATGCTACCTGTCTACCACTTGGGGGCAGTACATGCAAATATCTTTAGCATTCCTGCTGAAATTCATTGTACTTTCACAAAAAATACTACTTGTCCTCCAGTAAAACAGAGCTATGCAACAGGTTTTCTCTATGGAGTAGTCCAACAGTTTTGGCTGAAGGGTGGCCTTATAGAAGGATCAATCCTGAGGTTCCATCGCATTATCACAGAATTAACACTGGGCAAAGGTTAGTCTCTCAAAAAACCTCAATCTCTGTGTCAGATGTAATTCATTACTTCCAAAGTACTTGTCATTCTCACAGCAGAGGTTACTCAGACCACCTTGAAATGACCACTAAGCAAACCACATATACAGCTCTGTATACTATTCTACGGTTACAAAAATCAGTGCTACAGCTGAATATGGCTCAGCCTCTGGCAGAGTCAGGTATGCTAGTTTTCACTGAAAACTATGTATGTGTGAATGAATGTGAACTATGAATGTGTGTAGGGTGGTTTGTATAGCATATATGTTTTCACTGTGTATGTGTTCTGTATATTATAAAGTCATAAATGCAATCATTACTGAGTGTTTTATATTTACGAAAAGCTGTACATTCTGTGTGTCAAAGTCGATCATGGATTATGTGGAAATGACAAGAAAAGGCCAACTTCATTTATGTCAAAATTAGCATTAAATGACTGTGCGAATATTTGTGTGTGTTGCGCTTTATCTGAAAGTACTGTCATATACAGTATACATCCATTGTATTTGGTATAGAGATAACATTGATCCATACTTCAGGAAATCAGTGACACCACAAGACAGAAAATACTGGCATTGTCCTGAGACAAGGACACTGGACTACTTCAGAGCTCACATTAAGCAGGTTTCAGAACCTTTTACAAATGAGCACAGCTGAGTGTGCTCAGTGTCCTACTTCTTTGCTTACAGCCACCTACTTAGTCGGGCGAACTTAATGACACTTCTTGCCTTGGATATTCACTCCAAGAGGCAGACAAATAATTATCCCAGTAACGATTCTGCTCATTGGAGTCATCTAATGTTGTTGTCATGAACCATACATAATGCCATCAGTACTTTTATCAGTAAATGATAATGTCTGGCCTTCAATTTACTTGTGTTTGAGTGTGTGTGTGTTGGGTGGAGATTACAAGACTCCAAGGTTGTTTTTGAACACACAAACACAAATCTCCATCTTCAAAAGGCCCTTTGTGTGATAACAATGCAGAAAATTGTTGTGCCTCGATACATGGAGGAGGGCTCACCTGTGTCATCTTCCTCCCTGAAGAACTCTTCACTGTCGTTGGCTGAATGGGACTTCTTCATCTCGGCCAGCGTGCGTGGCAGTTTCCTGCGCAGTGACGGAGAGAAGAAGGACGGCCGGTTGCGCTCCGGGGTCGGAGGCGTGCTGAACGATGTCATCTGTCCGGTGGAGAGGGGGGTGGATGGATGCTATCAGGACATCAGGAAGGTCACATCACTGTGTTATTAAGTGAGTGTGTGCGTGTGTGTGTGTGTGTGTGGTCTAAACCCATATTCATTAGTGCAGTGGAACAGAGCTCTTAACTGTATGAGTGAGTGAGTGAGTGTGTGTGTGTGTGTGTGTGTGTGTTTTGCTAGCCTACATACGTTAACCCTCTCTAACTATAATCTGATCTTGTTGCTATAAGCAATGCCTGAGTGTGTATGAGAGAGCGAGCGAGCGTGCGTGCATGCATGGGCACACGTGCGATACTTACCCGCTCGTGCATCGGGGAGTCCTGATCCTCCTCGGTGCCGCACGGCGATGTGTCCCCGGTGGGCACTCGGCTCACGGCCATCTCAGCGTGACCTTTGCCCTGCGGACCCTTCATCCGCACAAACTCCATGTTGTTGTATTTGTAGAAGCCAAACGACATCCTCTGAGCCATCTTTGCTGCCACACTCACCTACAGACACACACACACACACACCACAGTGAGTAAACATAAATAAATAAATACATACATACATACATACATACATACACATACATACATACATACATACTCACTCAGAATGCAATAACAATACCAAAACACAACCCATCACATAGTAACTTCTTTAAACCAAACTTAAATACTGGACTGCAGTTGGGATAAGAGCTGTGACTTACCCGGTTGTCATAGACCTTCCTCAGGGCTTCATAGCGGATGGAGCCCTGGAAGATGACTCCCTGGAAGGTGTTGCTCTTGTCACTTGCCACCAGTTCCACACACACCATCTCCCCTTCTCCCACAGTCATGTCACTGAACACCTGTGCAGTGCGGCAGACAGTTTGGAAATATTGGTCATCAGGTTCTCACAACCATCCTCCAACCATCATGTCTACATCACAGCCTGAGGTTTCATTTCTGCAGCTGCTGCAGTTGAACTAGTTAACCTATGCTATGATGGATATCAAACACAAACACTGTCTAGATTTCTACGCTAAATATAAACACCAACTTCATCCCAAATCCAAACGAGTAGATAGGATAACTAAATTAAGTAAATTGTTAACTAACTTCATTTGCATAGAATAGCCGAACTTTTGTCACTCTTCCATTGCTTTTTGTTGCGAGAGCTACTTCATTGATCTCTCGTCGGCATTGAGGCTACTTGAACAGCTGCTACCTGTTTCCCTGTCTGGTTAATGAAGCTGCACTGGCAGCACAAAACGTCTGTGACCCCAGTGAGGTCACAATTCATTAGTCAGCCAGCCACTCAGGACTCAATCAGCAGCATATCCCGGGGGCCTCATTGGCCTGTTCCCACAGTCAATCAAACTGTCCCGGAACTGTCTTATTAGAATGAAGAGAAGCAAGGAGGAATTGTGAAGACAGTGAGAAGAAGTGGGGGTTACCTCTTCAAAGTTGTCAATCATGAAAAAGATGTTTGGGTAACTCATCTTGGACTCCTCGCCTTTACTGTCCATGGGGTGTTTGCTAGGGGAGGCGAAAACTTGCTGGAGATGGAAAATCACAGACACAGTCACATTGGATGTATGTCCATACTGTCCTCGCATGTATACTCAAATAAGTATTAGTGTACATACACACACACACACACACACACACACACACACACACACAGACTAGAAGTAAGTCTCTGGAATGACTAAATATCCCAAACCATGCGCATGCTTCTATGATGGCAATACATAAGTGCACGTCCTCTGAGACAGATCTTACCTGAGATTTCTTTTTATGGATGTGAATATCCCCTGCATCAGAACGAGTGCACACTGCACAGGTCACCACATAGTCCAGCTAGTGAAAAGAATAACAGCAACAACATTCACGACAGGCCTTCTACTAGTATATTAAAAATGCACTTTGGGTGAACTTCCGTTGTGTTAAATTTATGTTATAATATATCATGCATATTATCAATATATTTTGTGATAATCCTGTACATGACATTGTGAACATTTTACTATTTACTATATAGCTTTGTCAATCATAGAATTTTCCGGAAAGGGCTTAAATATATACAATGCATGCATAATGTAGTATACTCATTAAAAAGGTGCTAGTGTGATAATATCCCATCCGTCTACGGTAGCTGAGCCCTCTTACCTTCTGCAGAATAAGGTTCAGGTAGACACTCTCCTCCCAGTCGATGTCAGGATCCCCAAGGCCTGGAAGCTTCTTGGAGTCCCTCCTGTAGACCTCCACCTCCACCTGAACACAAGGTACCATAGACCCAAATAAGTGCATGTGTCTACTACAGCTCTGTGTTAACAAAACTGACATGGACGCACACACTGTTTTAAAGTTTAATAGGAAAAAAAAATCCTATTATACTGTACATCATACATCACGCACAGAACAGGTGCCTGACAGGTGTGATATTAGTTTGGGAAAGTCACACCAGAGGACATCAGAACTTCACACTTTCATTGCTCAAGTGTGTTTCACTTTCTTTTGCCCTTGAAGGCGACAAAAGTCATCTTGATTATTGCTTCATGTCACTTCTCGCTTGAGGTTTTATCCTCCTCTCTCTCTCTCTTTCTCTCTCTCTCTTTTTCTCTCTCCATTAGAGATGAACCTGGCACTCGCCCCAGCGGGTCATAACTCACTCAGTTTGTGTCTGGGAGGCACATAAGCCCTATGAACAAGAAGTAATAAAGACAAAAGAAAGAAAAAGACGAAAGAAAAAAAGAGAGAGAGAGAGAGTGGGTGGATAATAATTTGTGACCAAGGTCAGACGGAGCATCTCCTATGCTCTTTGAGCATACAGATGAATCTGTCTAGAACAGATGATCCACTTCCCAAAAACAAATGTTTTGGTGGTTTTTGAACCTTACATATACTTCACCTATATGTTTCCTCTCTGGTTAATTCTCTTTCCCCTAAACTAAACACTGGATGTTCCCATGTTCTAGACTGCATCCAGTGGCACCAACTTCTCTTTATTTTAATGGGACTCTTTCTTCCGTGCCATAAAAATGCTGTGGCATGCTAGGACAATGACATTTTAGTGGAGGGGATACACAGCAAGCCATTCGCTATGCAAAAGGACCAATAGCGGTTTAAATGAGGATTAGAATATTCACCTAATTCAACACTGTATGAAATCTTAGAATTTTGTTTTTAAATGGGACTCCTACTTCTCATCTCGGCAGTGTTGCTGGCATGGGCTAGAGCGATAGAGGGAGTTTTCTCTACCACTCTGACATGGACAGCACTCAAGGTGAGACATGGGGATTTAGCCTTGAGGCTCTCAACCACAGCCTGGTAATAAAATCGGACCCTCATTCTACACTTTTGTTTCGCAAAAAGGAGAGTCGACTGCTAGCTTGAGGTGATCAGCCCCTGACTGATGGCTTGCCTTGACTATTTGCATTCTAGCTCTGCATTCACAATGCCTCCCTCTGTTTGCTGATTGGACAGGTTAAAATGCCTACTGAGACAACAAGCTCAGGGGTATCTAATCCACACTAGTACTGTAGGGAGATGATAATCAAGCGGAAGTGCCAGAAAGGCATGGCCAAGCTACTTCACCCATGACCAAATGGAGGGTTCCTTCGGCAACCTCTCCTTGGCCCCACATCAGGCAAGATGCTTACGCCTCATATGCATGAGTGTGTGTTAACATGCAGGTGCATGTTGTTTACACGTTCATGGTGTATGTGTGTGTGTGTGAATGATTGCCTATGAAGAAACACTCTCTTGCCCAAAGTCATTACTGGTTCACAGAAAGGGCATCTCTGACTGTGCGATTCCAAGAGGCGTGGGTTGCTATGGTGACAGTGAAGTGTGTCTGTGTGTGAGTACTATGGAAATCCAATTACCCTCCTAGATTGTGTCTGAGAATATTCTATTCTGTAAACCTCTGGGCAATAAACCCTTCCGGCTCGACCATGCATGTATTCAAAAACAATGAAACGAGGTCACCAACTCTCCCCGGTCCTTAGTGGCCTGCACAAAAAAGCAGACCAACTTGCACATGAACAATGACTTTAGGGAAGCCTTAGTTATTATATTCAACAACACACACCAAACCCAAATCATGCTGACCTCACAAATAAGAAAACAGCACTTCCTGGAAATTCCAGCTTATAGACAGGGTCTTTGTGGACCCTGAATTATTGCCAACAAACTCACAAATGCTCCTTCCTGCTTTTGCAAACAGCTAGACTGCGCAGTCGGGGGTTACTGACTTGCATACATTATTGAAGCTGATCTACTGTATGGAGGGATTTTGCTGTTGTGTTACTCACGCCTGAAGGAACTCTGCCTGAGTGGAAACCAGGCTACAGAAATTAGACAATAAAACAGACCCCAGTGTTTTACCTGTGGGATGCCCGGCAGCCACTAGTGCCTCTAAGGTCATTAACAGTGAAAAATAGACTGGTCTAGTCTGGTGAAACTGCAGCCAGTAGAGACACTGACATAACAGCTTTTGAGATTTTCAAGCAATTATAGTAGGTACCTATACGTGAGACTTGGATGAATAAATGGGCTAGAGGTAAAGTTAATCCGTATAGTTAGGCTCAGTTAGACTTAATGATATAGCCATACTTAACTTAGTTAAACTTAATGACATGGGCACATAGCAGAGAATCTCTCAACATAGTTACATGATTGTAAAGACCAGAGTAGTGTCACTTTACACTATAACCCTGTTTCTAGAGTGGAGCTGTCCTGAGTGCACACGTCACGCTTCGCCCTGCCGCCACAAAATACAGTTATGTTAATGCAAGATTACGTCATGACACTCTCTGTGTTGAAATGACAAGGGCTCTGAGTTGCTAAAAGCCTTTTCTGGGGTGTCAAACAGAGCTACGGTTAATGGTCTACATAATGCACGTTTACAGGGGTGACAACTGGTGCCGTTTTACTGGACAGCACTGACAGACATGGTGCAAGAAACAGCTATGGTGAGGTTGGGTCTAATAAAGTTTTATGTCATTTCAATCCATCTTGCTGAGTTTCCGCAAAAATGTTCCAATTACATCATTGTATAAAAGTAAAAGAAAAAAAAAGAAAAAAGAAAATTGTAGTAAAAGAAGTACAAGTATGGCTCTTATTGTGAACACACACACACACACACAGTATATCTGACTGCAATAGACTTACAAGAGGGGAGGAAGGAGAAATATTATAGGATAGGAAGAGACTGGGACAGAAAAGAAAAGAGAAAGAAGAGGAGAGAGAAGAACAGAATATAAAAAGAAAAAGAAAGAAGAAGAAAAAGAGGGGCAATGGGCTTGTGAGCTGAACATTCTCTCAGAGGTGCATCAGACGTAGGTCCATCACAAGATCCGCTTGGTTAGTCTGATGCTGTCAGTCAGGCAAGCCCTAAATCTTCCCCTTGTCATGCTTACTCGTATATCAGACAGACAGATGGAGAGGGAGGCTGGAAGAAATGAGGTAGAAGGCAAAAGAGAGAGAGAGTAGAAAGAAAGAGAGAAGTAGAGAGAGAGTGTGGGTTTGTAGGAAGGGTGGAGGGTAGAAGAGAGGGGCTTAATGTCAATGCCAGCAGGTTCCTCTCACATCTTCACTAGGAGTGCCATAGAAATGCTGTGGCATGCTGGGACAATGGCATTTTAGTGGAGAGGTCACGCAGCAATCCTCTATGTAAAAGGCCCAATAGCACTTTAATTGAGGATTAGAATATTCACCCAATTCAACACTGTATGAAATCTTTTAAAAATTAAATGAAAATTTTTAATTTAAAATGTAGAATGAGCACAACTAGGAAATTAATCTAAAAACATTTCACATTCATTTCCTCTTCACATATTATTTTTTAGTAATACTGTCCCCAAGCGGTAAGAAACTTGTAGTTTCAGTTTAGTGTGCAAGATGACTCACTTTTACATGACCTTTTTAAAAGGCCACTGCAACAGAACACTCGATCTCTACATCCCATGAATACAAATGCACATTTTGGAATTGAACCAAGTTTGTGGTATGGACGACTGTGCCACCAAGCCAGGGATTATGTACACTTTATGTGATGAAATCCATGGCACACCATGTCAATCATTGTATGATAGCAAAGTCTGGCCGCAACAGACCAGTATAAGTTCACAGATACTGGTGGGCTCTAACCCTCAGTGTATTAATATACACAAGCATCCTTTTCATCAATGAGAAATCAAAGACTGGTAGTTCACCTGCGCCTTTTCTTTCACAGGACATACAAATGACTGCTAGAACATTGGAAAAAAAGATGGAATGGACTAAGAATTACATCTCCATCAACTTGAGAGTTGCTGACTTCGAAAATAGAGCTGGTCTCAGTCAAGCTCTTGTACGTGATTGACCAGAGAGAGCATAGTCCAGACTTAGGCAACTTCTTGTGAATATGATACACTAGATAATGGCAGCACAAAGCGTTTCATTACTGTCAGTCTACAAGATGGAGAGCTATTCTGAAACACTGCTGCACATATATATACAGGAGAGAGAGAGGGGGAGAGAGAAGAGAGAGAGAGTGTGTGTGTGTGGGGGGGGACTCTATTTACATCCCTTGTGTTCTCCCTTTTCATTTAAATGCTAATGCTGACAAAATAAAAAGGCAAGGGGTGAGTGTGCACGTTGGGTAGGCAGGAAGGACGGACATCTCTCATTATTCTGTGTCTGTGTGTGTGTGTGTGTTGCTCAGGTGATTTAATCAAAAACAGACAGTCACGGCTCTGCCAGAAAGGACACTAAACAACCCAGGGCTCACCACAATGGCAAACACTGTCAATACCAATCAGCCTTTCTGCCTGCTGCACTTGTGTGAAAAAAGAAGAGAGAAAATAGACTGTGTGTGTGTGTGTGTGTGTGTGTGTGTAAATGTGACTTTATGTGAAACAGTATTTTCTTGGTGTGTGAGTACATGCACAGACACACACGCGCGCACACACACACACCTCTGTGTGGTGTCAGCAGCTGATGAATGCAGGTTTGCTTATAAAGACAATGACATCATACTGCTTTTAGCTGTCCTTTGTCCCAAAAGCACTGGGAAGAATCAATACAAGCACATGCACATAACTGGCTCTATGCTGAGTGTCAGTTTGTATAGTGTTACGGCCCACCCATATAGGACTCTCGTTTCTGTAGGTTGACTTGTTGGCTGTACATTTGTATACAGTACAATTCTACTGTGTGCTTTATTCTTGACCGATGCTGAACGTGACCACTAAGTTTTATTAAATGAGGCTGGTAGTTTTTTCTTTAATCCTACTAACAGACAAACTATGTCAAAAACATTACAGGATTCCTTGGCAAAAATGACAGTCTTCTGATAACATATTGCGCTTCACACACATTTAGCCCTTTTTATACATTTACTTGTATGTATAGGCCCTTCTAATTGCATAGTTTTTAGTAGGAAGAAGTTCTATTAAATATACATGTATGTTAATATAACATATATATTAAATATCAACATACACACGCAGCTGGAAATGATAGCTAGGCATCTCTGATTTAATAGAACTATGTTACTGCTATACAGTGTGTCTGAAAGATGATATTAGCATAGTTTTGGAAGCATTTGATTTCTAGTCAAAACTACTCACTTTACCTTTAAAAGCACGGCAGCAAGGATAAAAAACATGACGAGAGAGAGGGGTGAAAAAGTTTGAAAAGACAGGCAGAGAGAGATTTCCAATGAGAGTGAGAGAAATTATGAAAAAACATCTGAAAGTAATGCAAAGAGCATCTGCTGTGAAACTGTAAGCTGCCCGAGACGGGTGACTGCAGTGCTCAGAGGAAAGAGGCGTCCTGGGAGCTGATTTACACTCACTCAGTTTCACTCTCTCTCTCTCTATCTCACTCACACACACACAAGAAGAAATTCGATCTATTTACTCAAAATTATTCATCCAAGTTCTTGCAGAACAGCAGAGATTCTTCCCTAATACAAAACAAACAAACTGGTAACAGACAGAAATGGAAGAACATTCTAGAGGCAAACAAAAAGACATTTTTCTGTACATAATAAATGTAACAAGAAAACATCTTTGAGTCTGAATCATGGGTGAATGTGGTAACATTATATTCCTGAACTAAACTGGAACTAAACTAACTAGACCACACAATTAGACCACACAATTCTGGACATTTTTACCCTCACAACATTAAGAATCAGCTCTGCACCTCTTCAATATCTCACACGGAAGTTTACCCTATGGCTCAACAAACAGTGAAACCTAAATATAAACTAGTGCTGTACATTCATACCTCAACTACATAACAAACCCAGGTGCATATTTTCTCATACTTGCTTCATTTCAGTTGGGGGGAATTCTCACCAACTGTAAGCCTATATGACTTCAAGTGTTTTGTTAGGCTTGCGTAAGTTTTACAAAACTAATACTCAGGGAGAACCTCCCCAAATCTATTCATGACCATTTTGATTAGCCACCAAATAAGAAACAGACAGGGCAAATCATATGAAATAACAGTAATATCCAATAATCATAACATAACAATGATATCAAATTACCAAATTAAAATAAACAAATAGCCTACAATTACAAACTCTTATTTTAAGGTGATTAGTGGGAGCTCATTAATTCAATATGACAACCCAGATCTCTGAGATCAGATGCTTTTTGCTTCGCAAATTTTCCAACCAAAAAGAGAAAACAAGTCACACAAGTCGCACTGAAGGGCTGCACCTGAGCTTGCAACCACTACCTGCCCAACAGAGTAACACAGATGGAAAACTCCCAAATCACTATCTCTGTACACAAGATAGGATAGGTGTGAGGCCACAGGGTTGGTGTGTATAAAAAGAGTTCTTGACCAGATTCTGTGCCTCTCTGGGTGTCGAGCCAAAGATATAATGAAGGTAAAGCATCCCCTACTTTACACTTAAATTACAACTTTCTTGTTGAAACAGTTCACACCCTCGGGGTACAGCTGAAGTCTAACATTGCAGACCGATTTGAAGCAGTGTCTGGAAAAGTACGTCTGAAAAATAGCAGTGTCTGGTTAAAAACAGAAGATGCAAACAAAGGCACTTAGTCGTGAGGCAAAGCTATTAAATAGGGAAGCAAACATAAAAGTAACACTGTGACTATTTTAGTGCTCTAAATGTAGTTCTCTGATATTTGAACTGACGGCCTTTTCAAGAGTGAGATCCTCAACCATCTCAGTGTGTTCTAAACTTCACCACAGGTCCCCCTGAGTCTCGTAGCAGTGCTGGTGTGCGTGGTGAGCCATTCCGTCCACGGTAAGCTGGTCGATTGCGCTGACATCTGCAATGATGGACCACAGGCCAGTGGGGTGTACACCATTTACCCAGCCGGACCCAACTCTGCACAGTATGTGTACTGTGACATGGACACAGAGGGAGGGAAGTGGATGGTAAGATGGCTAATGTGCTAGAGACAGAAAGGATGGAGATGTGCTGCTGGAATGATGAACCAGAAAGGGAACTTTTTTGAGTTTGAGTTTTTGAGTTGTGATGGGTTCATTATGTCAGTGTGCTTTTTTATGTCCTTCAAGAGCATTCATAGTGAACTTTCCCTGTGACAGTTACACTTATTCCATTTTGTTACACTTTTAAAAGGTGATCCACCG
This sequence comes from Tenualosa ilisha, assembly GCA_015244755.2. Classification (NCBI taxonomy): domain Eukaryota; kingdom Metazoa; phylum Chordata; class Actinopteri; order Clupeiformes; family Clupeidae; genus Tenualosa; species Tenualosa ilisha. The sequence continues at coordinate 1,640,855 of PYXC01001083.1, forward strand.
GAGGATGGATGGATCTGTGAACTTCTACCGTGGATGGGAACAGTTCAAGGATGGGTTTGGTCATGCTGCTGGAGAATACTGGATTGGTGAGTGGTGAAGGTTACGAAAATGTTTTGCGATCATTAGCGACAAACCTATTTCGGTCCCTTTAGCAACTCCTGACGACTATCCACTGTAGAGGTATAGACTTGATCTCAATCTTTCTCATGTAAGGCTTGGAGACTCTGCATCTTCTCACTAAGAACGAGACCTACGAACTGAGGGTGGACATGGAGGACTTTAATGGGAAGACGGCCTATGCTCTGTACTCTTCCTTCGCCATTTCCCCGGGGGTTGAGGACGGAGAAGAAGATGGATACAGACTGTTTGTTAGTGGCTTTAAAAATGGCGGAGCAGGTGAGGATGTACACAGAAGACTACTCAAACTGTTAGTAAGCTTTTTCATAACTTAGGAATTGTTAATTGATTTAATCCAAACTCTGAACTATACAAAGCCATTACCAGTGAGTCTTTATCTGCATTCACAGGTGACTCCCTGAAATACAGCAACGGGCAGAAGTTCAGCACGTTTGACCGCGACCAGGATGCCTCACAATATTCCAAATGTGTGGAGAAGCACGAGGGGGCCTTCTGGCACCGATCATGCACCAATGCCAACATCAATGGTGTCTACATGTGGGGGCAGAGCAATGCCCACAGTGTCCACTGGCATACCTTCAAGAGGGAGATGTCTCTCAAGTCCATCTCAATGAAGATCAGGCCCTCCTCAATCACCAACACCCCAGACAACTGGCAGTCTTAAGGGGATTAACTTTATCTGAGGCCTTTTATAAAGTTTTTCATTATAACCATGTTATAATGAAAAAGATGTTACAGCTTTTGACAAGCTTAAATTCATTACCAGCTCATAAATATGTCACTGGTTACATTGGCTTCTACAATGACAGTTTTAGTATTGCTTATTGACTGTCGTGATGACTTTCGGCAAGCCAATGCATCTTCCTTTAGCTGTTTTAGTTAAGATTATATCACAAAACAGCTGTTTATGCAACACTATGTCTCTCAATCATTAAACCTATGATGTATTGGAACAGTCATTTCAAAATAAAATGCTTCACAGTGCTGCTGAAATGTCATATTTTACAGGAAATAAAAGCATTGATTGAACTGACTTTGAGACCTGGCATTTGCTTACACCTTTGCAATGAACCACAAGGAGGGACATTTAACTGCTAGTCAGTCTCTTTGGGACCAGACAGCTGTAAAGGGCACACATTGTGCATATTCCAGAAAACAGTCTGAAAACATTAATTGACTCTATACAATAACATGAACACTAACTCTACAATGAGTCATGATGGGCTATGAGGCTCTTTCCTTACAAGTCTGCTAGAAGTCCCTGGTAGCTTTGATGACAAAGCATGGTATGCTTCAATATGTGTGATTTCAGTAATTCACAGACAGAACTGAAAATTTTGATTTTTGATTCCACTCCTTCATCTAAAATATCTCTTCTTCATACCTACGTATCAGTAGAAAGTACTTTGTTGTACTTCAGAACAGCACAAAGGGGATGATTTTCATGGAAAAATTTGTGTTGAACATGTTTTATTTGAGGGGGGTGGGGGGATAAAAGCTCATTTCAACAACTAGGATGAAGATCTTGGAATCAAAATACACTAGATTCCATTGGTATCACTTTTGACAAAATATGCTTACACAGGTCAAACAACGCTCCAAACCTAGCAAACATTTTGGTTAGGGGAAAACACATTTGGCCACTCCCTTATGCTCTCATCCATGTGAGTGCTATTTAGTTCTGCCTATTTGTCTTCTTATAAGAAACAGGCTATGGCAAATATCAAGCTAATGGAGATTAAAAATTACACAATAGTACTTAAATTCCTCATTGATTATATGCTATTACAGTTCAGTACCCATTATTAAATTAAAAAAGAAAACACATAAAAACTGTTCAATTAATTAGTTACCTATTAGTTACTGGATGAGATTTTCTAACTTTCAACTGTTTGACTAAAATGCCATCTGCTGTTCGTTGTTTATGCATATGGCTTATGACAGGCCAATCAAATAGGTGCTCTTTAAACTGTTGTGTTTGAATAGTGTTTACCGAAGTGCCATCTGCTTCCATGTCATTTCTTTCCCTCATACTGCTGATTAATGTAGTCATTTGCACACAGTTGTATACATTTTTGACCTATGACCCAGTTCCCTGTTTTAGTTCAATCAGAACCAGTCAAGGCCATTCCCAAAGTCACTGCCATTTTTAGTTATATACACATACACAAACACACACACACAGACACACACACACACACACACACACGGTTGAATGGTTATTCCTTTTTATCATAGAAAATAAGAATATGTAATACATCTTTCATTGCCTAAATTAGCCTCAAGAGGGTGAGGGGTGTTAAAATGCCTTAACCCTTGCCCCTTAGATGTTAGACACTGGAACCTATGGACTCAGGAATTATTGCTTTCCTAAAATGGTTACTACCAACCTGGCAAGGCTTCTTAAAGTGAAGACAGCAACAAGATATATCATTATTCTGTCGAAAATCCATTTCATAAATTGAAATGGTTGCCTGGCTATGTAGCAACTCATGCTGCATTTACATAGTAGGAAATAAGGGACAACATAAAAGGTTTCACCCGGTTTTAGAATGCCGTTGAACACGACGCAGCCAATCATCAAAGACCAGATCTATCAGTTTTACAAAATGACTCCTCGGGAAGCCTCATGGGTATGCATTTCTGAATCAGCTCCTATACTGCTCCTAAATTGTATTTTACGTGACAATGTTAACATGAATTGCAAATGCAAATGATCATCCTTAAACAACTACTAATTACTACTACTATTCAGACCAATTGATCAATTCCACATCTACCTGCATAGCATTCAGGTGTTGTGTATTTGGCCCTTTATATAACACAGAAAGCAAAATCTACAAGAAGCTAAAATTTACCTGAAGCAATGATATGGTATCAAAAGCAAACATCCTCTACACACAAATACAAGTACAGGTGTGCTGTACCCAGCCTTCATCTGAGTATACTGTATTTGCAAATCAGCTGTGATCCTATATATAGGACACTCACAATCCACGCGTTCTTTGTCCACTACAAGAGGTACCGAGGATGAGGGTATGGGTCTTACTAATCAGCAGTAATTTGGAAGCATATGCGCCAAATTCACTCTATTTTTCTGCTCTTTTTTCTGTCATTTATCAGCATCATTATGTGCTTTTAAAATGTTTGCACAAGGTATCATACCTATTCTAGAAACAAAGATTTAGTCGTTGATATAAGCCTACATTTTGATAATGCATCTTTGCTATATGTTTTTTGCCCATAGGCTCTGGAGATCTTGGCTGTGCTGCTGTGTGTAGGGATTCAGTCCCTTCACTGCACTAAACTGCCCCGGGATTGTGCTGAGCTCTATGACATGGGCTCCAAGCAATCTGGGGTGTACAGGATCTACCCAGCAGGACCCATCCTTCCTTGCTATGCATACTGTGACATGGATACGGATGGCGGAAAGTGGACTGTAAGTACTCATATCATGCATTTCAAACTTGTGCCTCTTATGTACTATTCACACCAGTTGTGCAACTTTTGCAGATTATACTCATGATATAGCTTCTTCTTCATAAACTCATTAGTCATTTCCTGCAAATTAGGTCTTCCAGAGGAGGATGGATGGCACAGTAAACTTCTACCAGGGCTGGAATGCATACAGGGCCGGGTTTGGCCATGCCATGGGAGAGTACTGGCTGGGTAACTGAGCTCCTGATTCATTCAAATGTTTTTTAACACTGTCTTTGCTAGTCAAAATTGACTGACCAACTTGGTTTGTTTCTTCTCACTTGACCAGGATTGGAATTTATCCAGCTCCTAACGGTGGACCAGACACATGAGCTGAGGGTGGATCTGGAAGACTTTGAGGGCAACAAAGTCTTTGCTCATTACAAATCTTTTGCCATCTCCCCTGGAGTTGTCAATGCAGAGGCAGATGGGTACAAGCTGTTTGTTGATGGATATGTTGATGGAGGAGCTGGTAAGTAACTGCCCTTCATGCAACAGAAGATAGGGGTTCTAGAAAAAAAAAAAGAATTTTACTCTCATATTCTAGAATATTGAGATGTAATTAAGACAAACTTGAATCTTGAATTGAATCTCTAGAGATTCACTATAAAGATTTAGCATCTGATGTGAATAACAAAAAATAACCATTTGAATGTACAGTCCTTTTATAATGCAACATGAAAAGAAAAATCTCAAAATATTTCACCAATCTTTCTTCACAAACCAATGATTTTTAATATTGTGTGATTGATGTTATCTTAGTGCAGCTTAACAAAAGCCTGACAAGCACGTTTTGCATTGTTGCAGCCCTGTCACCATCGTGGTAAGGCAACAAAAATAGAGCGTTGTGATTTGGTCCGTCGAAGCCTTGGTAGAAGACCTACTGAGGCTCTGTGATGCATAACTAGATGTACCGTACCCTTTGCTACCGCTAGGGTACTCCTAGATTTGACAAGGCCTTAAATAAAAAACATGAAGAAAAAGTTAATTTGACTGGCATTAAACAAACAATTTTATCCAAAGTCACATGAACTCGCAAAGTGGGGTTCGGGGCTGAAAACCAGGGTCGACAGATTGTCGGTTGGTGACGTTACTGCTGCTTCACCAAGCCCATTACCATGAGTGTCTAAATTCTCTTATAATTCTTACCTATAGGGGATGCCATGAAGACCCACAACAAGCAGAAGTTTACCACCTTTGATAAGGACAACGACCCCAATTGGGGAAACTGTGCCCAAAAGTTTGAGGGTGGCTTCTGGTACAGCAGCTGTGGGGATGCCAACCTGAATGGTGTCTACATGTGGGGGCAGAGCCATGCCAACAGCTGCCGCTGGTACACATGGAAGAAGAAGAACTACTCTCTGAAATCCATCACCATGATGATGAGACCTGCCCCTACAACCAGCATGGAGGTCCAAGATGACGTAGCTGACTTTTCTGCCCCATTTCCCCTGTAGGTCCAAGCCTTTGATCGACCCCCCCAAATGATAAGAGATAGATAGACTGAGCCTCTACTGGCCGCAAGGGAAATTTGCTGTCGTAGTCTGTACAAAGTCTCAGGAGCGCACACACACACACACACACACACACACAAATACACACATACACACAGAGGCACACTAACATCTACATCCCGAGCACTCCACTGTGTACACAATTACCACAAACTCATATCTCCAAATAAGATCTTGGAAATTTCCATATCCAGCTATCATAGATAACAGAGATCTGTCATACTGCTTGCCAGGGTTATGAAAGGAAATGTTGCGTGTAATGCGTGCTAATATTTGCTTATGAATGTCTTTGTCTGCAGTGACAGGCTGTAATAGCCAACAGACAGTCAGCAATGAAACATCTACCTCATATGCCTCATCTAATTCCAAGTCAATTCCAAGGCATATATCTGTAACCATCTGTACTCTTACAGTTTTCTTCTGTAAGAGTAAGGTTTAAATTACATTAAAAAAATAATGTCAATGTAGACCTATCTATTTAAATGAAAAATAAAGGCAAGAATACACCCAGTGTCTTTGTCATTTTTGTTTTTCGTTCTTTAGCCCCTCTGTCTATTAAAGGTAACAAACAGTTTGCTTGTTACCCTCATGACAGAGATAAAATACGTTTCATGTTGACACTGGCAACTCTCCAAACAGGAAAACATAAAACGTGCTTGTACAACCACAGCGCACTGTTCAGTTCTTCAAAGCAATTTATTAAAGGTTTTGCCACCTTGAATAAAATTCAGCATGACACAAACATGTTCTGATGGAGACCATGATCATTTCATTAAAAACACCATCATCCTTCCTTATACGGCTTTAAGAAATCAAGGGAGGAAAATACAAAAAACTTTGCTACAATGAATACCAAATCCCTGGCGATGTGAGACCTGCTAAACAAACAATCACATTTTTTAGCAACATATCATACATGGTGCCCTATGGTGCATGACTAGATGTACCGGCTGAGCAAAACTATTTGCTACCGCTAGGGTATGTCTAGATTTGACAAGGTCTTAAATTAAAAATATGAAGAAAAACACAGAGTATAACACAGAAATTGTGTGTGTTCTTCTATTTTATGTGTACTTTAGTGAGCAATATAATTAATCTAAGCAGACAGCAACATTGGTATAAAAATACATAAAATTAGGAAAATCACAAAAAAGCCATTGCTCAACTCATATGTGTAATCCGAGATTGCTGGAATGGGAAAACTCCAAGCTTTGGTAAAATGCATGTGTCAATAATTGGCTAACAAACATTAGGTCATCCTTTCTCATTTAAAGAGCAATGCCTGAGCCTTTCACATCCACAAGTGACCAAAGAGAGTAACTATGGCAATCCAGGTGGGAGCTCTCGACACCATTATTTACATTTAATGACTTTCACACTGCATTAGAAGCATTACATTATTCATATGCAGTAAATTATTAAGCAGTTTCTCTCATCCAGGTTCTCATTCCCATACTGCTGTTCTGCACTGAGACCTTCTCCCAGTCTTCTATGCCAATGGACTGCGCTGACATCTATGACCAAGGCCTCAAAGCAAACGGGGTTTACACAATATATCCAGGAGGCCCCACATCATCTCAGTATGTATACTGTGATATGGAGACAGACGGCGGGAAGTGGACTGTGAGTACTACTGCCAGTGGGCCAAAGTGGGAATGGTCTGTTGTGCCAACAGAATAAAGTGGGAAGAACATAATTACAGGAGAGTGAAGGAGAATAGAGCAGCTCTGCATTTAGAAGTCATTACTTCCCCTAACATGATAATTTATACTTTCACACACACACACACACACACACAACACACACACACACAGTGATTTGGATAGAGGGTAATTAGAGACGTAACATGCGGATGTAACTGTAGCTAATCTAAGGTTAAAAGGTATTGGCACTAATTCCGCACTCTGGAACTGCCTCTGTTCATTAACATCTTTGAGTGGGTGACTTGTAAGATATATGCCTTCCTCAACCTGAATGTAAATAACGTTTACATAAGCATTTATGGAGGCATTATTGACCTCTAATGTTGGCATCATAGGTCCTAGATCGAACCTCAAAATGTTAAGGTTCAAAAACCGTATCTGATTTGGAGACTATCCACATAAGCCACTGTTTATTCTCATGATAAAAACATTTGCAGGTATTCCAGAGGAGGATGGATGGGACAGTGAACTTCTACAGAGGATGGGAGCAGTACAAGAATGGCTTTGGAAATGCGGCAGGAGAATACTGGCTTGGTGTGTTCACCAATGATCAAATACATATCATAACATATTGTGTTAAAAATGCTCATTGTTTGATTATGTAATTCTACTATGCACACAACTAATGACAAAAATTACGACCAGGATTGGAAGCCATCCATCGTCTCACAGCAAAGGGAAGCTATGAGCTGAGAGTAGACATGGAGGACTTTGAGGGGAATAAAGCATTCGCCAAATACTCCTCCTTTTCCATCTGCAATGAACTGGATGGCTACAGACTCACAGTGAGTGGTTTCCAAAATGGTGGCGCTGGTAAGTACAGATTTCATACCAACTTTGGCTCTGATTGAGTATAACTGACAACTATGTTGTGACGTGAGAGGAAATAAATATCATCATCTGTCAGTGTATCTGAACTCACAGTCCTCCATCCCCACCACTAAATGAAATTGATAAAAATGTGGAAAGACCTAAAATGAGAGTTACAGAGATACTTCATTGTATGTGAACACACTGTATGCAAATAAATGTGGTCTTAATGTGTTTCAGGGGATTCTTTGACTTACCACAATGAGCACAAGTTCACCACATTTGACCGTGATCAGGACTTAAATAGTGGCAACTGTGCAGTCACTGTGACAGGAGCGTTTTGGCATAACTCTTGCTACTATGCCAACCCAAATGGCCTGTACACCTGGGGTAAAAGCACTGTGCTTGGAGCAAACTGGCGAGGCTGGAGAGAATTCAAATCTTTAAAGACCATTTCCATGAAGATTCGACCAGTGAAGAACTAAGCAAAACAAAATGTATGCATCCCTGTTATGGCATAATAAAGATATTTATTTTAAACCTACTGCTTTTGTCTTAAATCTTAAAACTAATAATCACTCAAAACTAGTTACCATTTGTATCAAATATTCTAGAAAGATTAGTCTCCAAGCAACCTGGAAAATAATCATCTTTTTGGAAAGCTACATTTTTTGATAAGTTTTAATTTCTCTGTGTTAGTTTTTCATGTTTCAGTTTAATGTTAGGTTCTAATGAATAAGTATATATCATTTTGTTTGTCATGTTATTATATCTCCTTAATTACTTTGTATAACCAGTAGGTCTATTGCTTTATGGTCATACATTATAAATAATGGATTTCACTTACATAGACAATGTGCAGCACTTTATAACTTTGTTTTTGAAAAGTGTTATATAAATAAAGATTATTATATTATTATTACAATCATTTACAACTTGAGAACCTCTAGGCCGAATACTACTTGGAGTATAGTGTTTCTCATTTAAGATTATGTTCTGCTGTGTTCTCCACAGCAATGGCACTGAGGCCATTGTGATAACCTTACTTGGTATACTTAACTGGGTATGCACGTGCATCCAGTCTATAATAAAAAAAACGACTTTTTAACTGTTTATTATCTATGTTACCCTTGTCAATATCTTGATCTGGGGGTAAGGGTTAACAAAGGAGAGAGGAAGGAGAGAGGAAGTGTTTTTGATTGGCTGATCAGTTAGTTACCTCTAAAAACTCCTGACTATGCCTTTTTGTGTGAATGTTTGTAAATACTATCAGAAAATACTATCATGGTTGTAAAGCCTTACCATTTCATTGCTGTTATTTTTTGTCACGACACTTCCTCATATGAACTGCTGGCTTGCTTTAACAATAATGAACACAGAGATTATTTAAGAAGGACTCCTTATCCACTGTAGTTTAAGACAAAACTGTAAACTCAGAACAATGAATAACAGGTGGGGTTATGTAGTTAATGAAAAATGCAGATGTTTTAGGGTCTTCAAAGCAGACAACTTATGCTGTGATAACAGTCCGGAGGGAGTGTTGAGCACTTTTCGGTTGTATTTTTCATCACTCTTGTCATTAGAGAGCAGATCAGTAGGGCTTGTTTTAAGGGGTTTACATAGACCTATTCTCAAACCAGTTGCAATTTTCCAAATGGGTTCAGATTAGGATGGATGGGACAGTGAACTTGGGATGGGAGCAGTACAAGAATACTGCAGCTGGAGAATATCCAGAAGCTGGAGAACACTGGCTCGGTATGACCACATCACAGGACTTCTCAAGAATTTCTCTTATAATTGGCCTACTGTTGAGGTACTTAACTTTTAAGAAACATTTTAAGAATTGTTTGACAGCCTGGTCTTAAGCAAATATGACTAAAATGTCCTTGACCTATACAGTTTAAAAGCAAGCAGAAATATGGTTTGTTTACTTTCGAAACCTTTTCTTTTCAAACGCTTGTTTATATTTCAAAATTGATCTTGCTCTACCACCCCTTAAGCAATTTGGGCATCAACGTAAAAACAGGACAAAGTCAACAAGATTAGCTACTAAACGGGACTGCTTAAGCGTCTTTAGACACACAACCTATGGTCAAACTGCTTTTTTCAGTACAAACAGCTAGACATGGGAATAGCATTCCTGTTAGCTTTAGGCAAAGTACTACACTTATTTCTTTTAAATCAAGCAAGAAGTGGTTGAAAGCTAACTATGCTGAAGCTAACTATATGAACTTTTTAGGTTTTGTGATCACTACTCATGTTTAGTGTCCCCCGCCCCCCCTCCCATCTCCATACTGATGATGGCCATCTGATTGAATTGTTATACATTAAAATAAGTTCAACTGCAAATGAGGACAGTGTGCGGGGAGCTTGGTTTTTCATTGAACTTGGTGACTCTGTGGACCTTCTCTGACACACCTGTCCAAAGGTGTGCTCAATGTAGTTATATAATTACTGGGTAAAAAATATGGTCATAGTTGTAAAGCTTTTCCTTATTATGTTGTTTTTCTTTTAGCCGCTTCCTTGAATTATTGGTTACATAAAGACAAGCAAGGAGAGACGAGTGTTCACTGATTTGTTTTTACAATACCAGCCAAAGAGGACCACTAAGTGATTGTGGCAAATTGTGTTCCCAATACAACTGACAATTCACAATCACAATTAACAAGATTTAGTTTGTTCCTCTTCATTTGAAACTTGAAAATTTTACTACTAATTATGTCCCTTGGAAAGTAAAACTAAGACCAGAGAGAGAGTGTCCAGACCAATACCTCAAATGAAATTTGGTCTGGTGTCAGCCCTGTTAACGTTTAACTAGTAATGTCTTCTACCAAACCAATAACATAAACACGTGAGGTAATAACTTCATGCGCAGAGTTCATGAGGATAGATGGTAGACTATTTCTTAAATATGCCGATACTCCGAGCTCAGAGTTTCAGATATATTTGATGTTGATGATAGTATCTCCTGAGTCTCAATTGATATTGGCAGACAAAATCCAATTGATGAACTATACAAACAATAAAAATTCAAATCCACTTAAATTAATCTGTTGAACATAAATACTAAATATATCTATGTAATACGTTTATTTTTGTAATACTCAATTTCAGTTTCATGGTATACATCAAAATATGAAAAATAAATCCACCCATTCGTTATCACGATGACGGCAATGGCGCACAAAGCAGTCAAAAAGCCATGTAGGCCATGTTGTAGGATCTAAAAAATAAAAAATTCTTAAAAGTAGAAGACAGTCCTCAAAATAACTTCACCTTATGCATCTTTGCATCCTAATATTCATTTACATTATACTTAAACATAAAATTACAATTACATGTACATATGAGAATCATATGAGTATAATTGATACTTTGATCAAAATTGGGATTTATATAAATTGAAGCTCTTGATTACCCCTCTATACTTCCAAAAGAATATCAGTAAATTCTTAAATATTTTAAGAGTTAATAATGAAAAAACAGGACTTTAGGACTTAGGGCCCTATTTGCACATATCTAGATATTTTTATAAACTGATATTTTGTATCTGTTTATTTATTTAATTGTGTTTACATATATCCAGTGGAATCCAGAAAATACAGTGTTTTGCAAAATCTCCACTTTGGAGGTCGTTTTAAAAAATATCAGTTTGAGGTGGCTAAAACTCAGTTTCCATGTAAACAAGAGGCCCAAACAGATAAAAAATATGAGTTTACAAAAATATCTAGATACGTGTAAACAAGGCCTTAGAGTTTCTTCCACTGAGTGATACAATTCTGTGTAAGTTCTATTAGTTTAAAACTTGACTGCCTCATTTGGCCTGTGGGAAACATCTAACATAACACATACTCAAAGTTTAAATTGAGTGCAAAAAAGCATATGTGCCTTTATTTTTTTTTTTATTTATTATTCTTTTTTATTTTTAAGTTAATTTTTTTTTTTTTTATAAATACAATTTTAATTATTTTCAATTTTATGGAAATGAACATCCATAGATTCTAAGCCCTAGTAGGCCTGCAGGAATTCCTTTCTTTTGCATTTCCTGAGGACAGAACCACTAATGTTTTTATTGCTATTTTATTACTTTTACTGTGTGAGTGCACCTCATCACAGAGAAAGCTTGACACTTTCATCCCAAACAGGCCAGACTTTGGATCAGGAAATCAGGGCTGTTGCATGTTTGACACAAGGTATGGCATTTTATGGAGGACTTTTGTAAGCTATATAAACACAACACTGGGTACACTTTCACATCACTCATAACCAAGAATAGCATACGATTAACTGCTGCATTTCATCCAACGAACTTATGAAATGAAGGTAAGACCTCAAAAAATTAATATATCTATATATTTTTGCCATCACCAACAACTACAGGACAATCTGTTGATTTACATTTATTCGTCATGAGTACATGTTCAAATGACAATAACTTTCTACTTCTCAAGTACATTGTAAATCCTACTTGGGATGGCTGCCACAAGTTTACCACTCCTTGTAGCATTATGCTATTTATTTCTAATGTACTGACAACTAGTTGGTCCTCTGTTTCTCTCAGCTTCTATTAGCTCTGTGTGTGCTGCTCCCAGCAGCAGTACAGTCACTCATGTTCCAGCCTCTGGACTGTGCTGATATCTACAATGACGGTTATAGTAGAAGTGGGGTCTACAGGATCTACCCAGCAGGGCCCAACTCTGTACGCTATGTCTACTGTGACATGGACACGGAAAGAGGGAAATGGACGGTAGGTGCTTCTTTTAAAAGGTTATCTTTCCTAAATCAGGTCTCATTGATGTTTATTCATTCATTCATGTCACATTATCATGGGAAAATTAAATTGGGCTCAGAAAACATGTTTTGAGGAAACTGGATCAAACACTCCCAAATCAACTGTGTTTTTTTTAAGTATTTTTTTAGATTTTAAAATTATAATTGCAGGTATTTCAGAGGAGGATGGATGGAACAGTGAACTTCTACAGAGGATGGGAGCAGTACAAGAATGGCTTTGGACACGCAGCTGGAGAATACTGGCTCGGTACGACAACATCAAAAAAACATCAAAAGAATCTTTCTATACTTTTTTACTGTTGTGATATGTTGGTTGCTTAAAGCAACTATTTAATGGAATACAGTATTAAATCATAGCACGTAGTGAATATACTATGTATAAAGTGGCTTCTGAAAAGACACTTTTTAAAATCTAGCACTTTTTATAATCTTCTAGGGCTTGAGACCATCCACCTGCTGACTCTGAGGAAGAATTACGAGCTGAGGGTGGACATGGAGGACTTCAATGGGGCTAAGGTTCATGCCAGCTACACCTCCTTCTCCATCTCCCCTCAGGCCATCAATGCTGAAGTGGATGGATACAGACTGCATGTTAGTGGCTTCACGAATGGTGGAGCAGGTGAGCTAAATTCTTAATACTTAACTTAAATACTTATTATGCACTAATTTTTTGTGACTTCCAATGTAAATCTATAGAAGATTTTAGGACTGATGTACAATTGCACAACTAATAGATTAATATTATTTTTTTTCCCCCAAGGTGATTCTTTAACTTATGTGAATGGTCATAAGTTCTCCACCTTTGACAAAGACCAAGACGCCGCGCCGGGCAACTGTGCACAATTACGAAGGGCAGGATTTTGGTATAATAATTGTCAATACGCAAATCCCAACGGTATATATATGTGGGGACAATCTGACCACACAAGTGTCCACTGGTACCACTGGGGAAATAACTACAACTCCTTGAAATCAATCTCTATGAGAATGAGACCTGTATCCCTACGTAGTGATGTGTAGTTGTTAAACCTGATCATGGACATCTGAAAAGACTTGCAACAGTACACTGTTAGACCTCTGGATTACTTAAACTTACAAATCATTTGTTTAAGTGCTTCCATTGAGTAATATAATTCTGTGTAAGTTCTGTCAGCAAAAGTTGACTGCCTAATTTCACCTACAGGAAACATCTAATGCAAGTCAAAGTCACAAGTCAAAATTACAATCATGTTTTGTCATATATCAATGAAATGACTTCAACTGCCAATTGAGCAAAGCAATATTTTTACATAAAAAGCTCAACCATTAACCATTCACTTAAGCTTTCTTACAGTACACTGTATGCAATTTTGTTCAAGATCAATGCAACCATTTGTGAGCTAACCTGAACACCATTTCTGAACATCTGCTATGTGTAAAATGCAATAAAAATATTTATAGCAAACAAACAGTTTTTTACTTGAAGACATTTAAAATGGCATTCATTGTATTGCGATGTTACAGAATGGGCCTATGATATGGCAAGTGTCATGATGTTGGTGCCACAATAACAGTACTGTTTCAATATTGTAATCAATAATAATAATAATAATAATAATAATAATAATAATCTACATAATTTAACCAATAGACATATGAAATACATACAGCTACAATAAGTGTCTGAATGACAAGGTTTGGCTTCTGAAATTCATAGGTCTATTCCACTACAAGCATACAAATCTCTTTGCCTGTCTATCAGTGAGAAATCTCAATGGGGTGATCATTTTCAATTTCACTCCTGATTAAAACATTCTGTTGCTTAAACGTATACTGCTACGTATATTCTATCTCAGCATTATCAAAGCCAACAATGACATACATTCCATCATACGTAATGAAATCGTGAGCCAGCCCCACAACATTTGAGTGTGACTAACCATTCTGTTTTAATTATAAACCAATCTCCAAGATATTGGGCAATTTGCGGGGTAATTTTAAAAAGATCCAACAGTTTCAGTTTTACTCATTTCAATAAACACATGCCTTGGTGGAGGAGGTTTCCTTGATTTACTTATGCTGCAAATCACTGTTGAAAAGCAGCAGTGGGATATTAACATGTTTTCCCGAAAAGTGGGCTCTCCCTCCTACACAAATAGGGAGCAGAGTAGGCAGCTGGGTGATGGCAGCACACATTACATGGTAACACGGAAGCCTAAGGTAGAGGTCCTCACTCCACTAGACAGCATTAGCAAAGTGATGCTCGTGTGCTGTACGCTTAAGTAGTTTGTTTATGCATTCTTCAGTTCATAACAAACTTCTACAATTTTAACACTGTTACACTGCATTTAGGAATATGGGAAACGGTGATTCTACAAAAGCCAAGACGGGATAGAATACTTGGGGGGTATGATGCTTGACAATGACAGATCGAACTAACGACCCACTTTTGATCATAGCAACCATTCATTTAGAACTAGTAATGGCAGTTTATTCCCGTAAGTTTTGAGTGTGTCGAGTTAGCTATCAAAATGTGTGAATTGTCAGCAAAACTACATAGCGCAGATGTGGCAACAGTAGTATAAGCAGGATAATACACTCCCACCATGCATATATTGGTGAATATTGCACTTATCAAGATGTAAAGGCCCCCTTCACTCTGCATCAGGGCCTTATCACCACCTTGAACCAGCAATATTAACTGATATATGCACGCCGTGTATATTATCCCTTACGCAATGTGGCCAATTCCCTAACAGACTTTGGACTTGAGAATAGAGGAAACTGATAGAAATAAAATTCTTAACAACCACTTACGGTATTCTAGTCATCATGTGACAAAGATCACGTTTTATAAACACAACACACTCCTCAAGACCATTTATATGAAGGTACGCATGTGTCAAGCACCTTTCCTCAATGCAAGAATGAAGGTAAAACAAAAAATAAACTGTAAATTCAGTATCACTGTGCAACTAATTCTGAATGTAACTAGATGTACCGCATAGCGATACATGGTATGACCGCCGCAATGTATTGAAATGTGAGAACTGTTGGCATGACAAGTGTGTGGTAGAACAGTGTTGTGAGGTGGGAATTAGATTGGAAATTATGTCTTGGAAGTGGGTATGGATGTGTTTTTTGAATGAATGAGATTGTGTGTGATGTTGTAGTGTGTAGGAGTGATTTATGAAAGGGTAGGTGTTGTCATAGTATGTATGTAGCCTACATGTGTTAATTTGAACTCTTGCCACTTGGTGTTTGTGTAGAGATGGTAGTCATAAGATTGTCTTGTATGGAGTATTATATAAAAAAAAATATACATATATATATATATATATATATATAGGTCTTTTGACACCTATATATGGCGATAAACAGCGCCCCCTATGACGAAATGTCACAAAATTTAGTACACATGACAAGAAAGCTGTTTAGAGATGGCATGTCAACTTTGACCAAATTTGAGCAATTAAAAGTCAAGATATGTACTTTTGAAAAATTTTAAGCTACGTGTTAAATGTTCATTGACGTGTAACTTCGAAGCAATTTATCTCAAGATAAATCCTTTGATAACTTTTTGTCAGCATTGTCTGTAGATGACGTATACCAAATTTGGTGAGATTCATATTAACGGCCTATGACGAGTTCGTTCAGATTCGTTTTCGCAATGTTCAAATTTCATGTAAATTGTTTTCGTTGGAAGTGGGCGTCGACCAGTGTTTTCCATGCGTGAGGGTCAATAGATTTCACGATAAAAAAAAAAATGTTGTAAACATTAGCATTCTCTAGATAATAGGCAAAATGACATTTTCTACAATTACAGCGCCCCCTATGGACCAAATTTTATGGCATGTGCTGTGGTTTCAGAGGTCTTTGTGGTGATCGTGCATGACATATTTCGTGCAGTTCCCACCTTCTCGGCCCAAGATATTGGCAACTCAAAATCCCAATTTTTGCATTTACCCTAATCACTAGGTGGCGCTATGCTTCACGTGAGCGTTTATGGGCTGGGTCGATACGTCTCTGTAACACCAACATACTAACACAAAATCGTTATCATGGGCAAAAATGTTAACGAGTTATTTAACAAAAACTGTTTTTTGACACCTAGCTTCGGCGATAAACAGCGCCCCCTATGACGAAATGTCACAAAATTTAGTACACATGACAAAAAAGCAGTTTAGAGATGGCATGCCAAGTTTGAGCAATTAAAAGCCAAGATATGTACTTTTAAAAAATTTTAAGCTACGTGTTCAATGTTCATTGACGTGTAACTTCGAAACAATTTATCTCAAGATAAATCCTTTGATAACTTTTTGTCAGCATTATCTGTAGATGACGTATACCAAATTTGGTGAGATTCACATTAACGGCCTATGACGAGTTCGTTCAGATTCGTTTTGGCAATGTTAAAATTTCACGTAAACCGTTTTCGTTGGAAGTGGGCGTCGACCAGTGTTTTCAATGCGTGAGGGTCAGTAGTTTTCACAATAAAAAGAAAATTGCTGTAAACATTAGCATTCTCTAGATAATAGGCAAAATGACATTTTCTGCAATTACAGCGCCCCTATGGTCCAAATTTCATGGCTTGTGCTGTGGTTTTAGAAGTCTTTAGGGTGATCGTGCATGACATATTTTGCGCAGTTCCCACCTTCTCGGTCCAAGATATTGCCAACTCAAAATCCCAATTTTTGCATTTACCCATATCAGTAGGTGGCGCTATGCTTCAAGTGAGTGTTTATGGGCTGGGTCGATACGTCTCTGTAACACCGACATATTACAAAAATTTCGTGTTGTTGGGTGAAAGGTTCATCGAGTTATTCAGCGAAAACTTTTGCCGGTCTCCCCCTCTTTGACGGACACTGGCACAGTGGGGGGGGGGGCCCTTGGGGGCCAAAAGCTCATATTCGCTCACAAACTTCTAGGGCTACATGCCTACAAACATTCATCTCCCCCTGAGTTTCAGTGTCCCAGGAATCGTTGACGGAAAATCGGTGAAAAAAAAAAAAAAAAAAAAAAGGGAAAAACGTGCAGCAACACCAATATGACCGCTTTCGCTAGCTTCGCTAGCGGCGGTCATAATAATGACAACTAACACCTAATATGTTTCTCTCAGCTTCTTTTGGTTCTATGCGTGCTGCTCCCAGAAGCAGCACAGTCGCTCATGTTCCAGCCTCTGGACTGTGCTGATATCTACAATGACGGCTCTCTGAGAAGTGGGGTCTACAGGATCTACCCAGCAGGGCCCAACTCTGTACGCTATGTCTACTGTGATATGGATACGGAAGGGGGAAAGTGGACTGTGAGTACTACTTTTTCTTTTTTCTTTTTTTTCCCCTAAATCAGGTCTCTGTGAGTGAAATAGTTTTTCACGAGTATGTGACACGTGCGTCAATACATTACAAATATTAAGGTGCGTTTAATTAACACTTTGATTGTGGGGCTTACATGTTGTGAAATTTGTTCCAGTTATCATTGTGATTGCAGGTGTTTCAGAGGAGGATGGATGGAACAGTGAACTTTTACAGAGGATGGGAGCAGTACAAGAATGGCTTTGGACACGCAGCTGGAGAATACTGGCTTGGTATGACAACATCAAATTATTTAGCATTAACTACTTCCAGGAGTACTAATACCATAGCAAACATGGCATGAGTGAGAGTGGCACAGTGCAAAATGTGGAGTGATCAGTAGCAGTGAGATAAGAACTCCTGAGTGAGGATATCTTGGGATATCCCCACTTACGGAATACCTCGTCAAATCATAAACAAACTAGAAAAGCACTTGGAGAGCACAGACCTCTACCAAGGCAATATAGGGTCACTGACCCAATACAAATTCCAGACTATGTTCTGGATCACCAGCAAAATTGATCATCTGTTACTTGGTCTAATACCCACGTTGTCCAAAAGTTTTATTCAAATCCATGCAGTACTTCTCAAGTTATCTTGCTCACAGACAGAAAGACAAACGGCAGCGAAAACACAACTTCCTTGGCGGAGGTAATAAATAAGTTTACTGGATCCAGTAAAAGTATTTATTACCTCTGCCAAGGATTCTACTTATAACTATTAGATTTTAGCTGTTGCACAATGGTGCATACCGATATGTATCATGTTATATATCAAGTGGTTATACGTGGCAACAAAAAGCCCCACTTCCAGCTCTTTAACTCAATCAGCCAATATGTAATGCCAATATGTAACAAGTAGCCCTATGTGTATTTGCATTTCATTTATTTTTTATATTTTAGACACATATTTTATCTCAACACATATTTCTGTATTTCATATACTTAGGCCTTGAGACCATCCACCTAATGACTCTGAGAAAGAACTACGAGCTGAGGGTGGACATGGAGGACTTCAATGGGGCTAAGGTTCATGCCAACTACACCTCCTTCTCCATCTCCCCTCAGGCCATCAATGCTGAAGTGGATGGATACAGACTGCATGTTAGTGGCTTCAGGAATGGTGGAGCAGGTGAGTTGGTTGAATAAATGTCTACATTCGTCTACTTTTGAATGAGTCTATTTGTCAGGTCCAGTCAAACACTTGCACACTCCACACCAGTTTTTTCACTGCTGGATTTCTATTCACCTTTTTAAAGTGAATTCAAATAAGAATGACAACTTTAAATGTGTAAGCATAAATATGATTTATCTAAGACTACATACATGGAATTAAAAAAAAACAAAAATCTTTTTTTTTGCTAGGTGATTCTTTATCCTATCACAATGGGCAAAAATTCTCTACTTTTGATAGAGATCAGGACGCCTGGTCAGCGGGAAACTGTGCATTGACACATATGGGTGCATTTTGGTATAATTCCTGTTATTATGCCAGTCCTAATGGTATATATGTCTGGGGAGCAGTCAATGACAAAGGTGTCACCTGGCACCACTGGAAAAATAACAAATATTCCATGAAATCAATCTCTCTGAAAATGAGACCTGTGTCCTTACTGTAGAGACTGTAGACAAAAACAACTTTTTATCACGTGAAGGTACAGTACTCCTGGTGACACTTTAAGAACTTCCTCCATTGAGTTGAATTATAGAATTTGGTTGTGTCAGCTTTATACATTTTATTACACATACTTCTATTTACAATTCTTCTACTGTATCAGAATGCTAATTAATTACAATTACGTGTATAGTTTTCATACTGAAATGTTCATTGGATGAGGTGAGCAATAAAATGTATTTCTTAGTGTTCTGTGTAATTATGTATGCAAATCTAAAATTCTGAAATGCCAATTTTCTGATAGCTTAAAAATGTTTGTTTTGTTGCACCACCCCTACATACACACACACGGTGATGAGTAATTGGAAATTTTTGGACAGATACACAAGAGAAGTGTTGCTGGAGCATAGCACAGCACAGCACAGCACAGCACTCTTACCTTCTTGCCCTCGGTGTTGTCTGCACTGACATAAGACAGCTTCCTGCGCACGTAGAACAGCATGTCATCTTGCCTGGGGGCCCACTTTTCCATGAAGTACGTGGAGAACATCCACGTCCAGAACACAATGCGGTCATCCTTAAAGCACCCTGTGCAGAAAAGAATGTTTGGTCAGGCACAAGGTTCTTAGAACTACAAAACTACAGCTCTACACTCAGATTTGTGTGGCATTTACAACAGAGAGCAAAAGGAATGTTAAAACAAAGGTAAAGTACATACACAATCTTTTGATTAAGAAATAATAAAGCAGGACATGGCAGCTGTTTTCAGACGAATCCAATAAAGAAAATGGATGATTTTTACATTATAGATACTAATTACCCATTTAAAATGCATAGAGCTTTCTCATAGAAAAGCAAGAGCATCATACTCTACAATGTGTTGGTGTGATACAGGCAAAAGGCATATTCTGTGGTCTGTAGAAGACCCACTACTTGACCATTTCTTTTGATTACACTTTAAAAACACAATCTAAGCAAGGGAACTAGGGAACTCCCTCAGCATATCACACTGGCATCCTCTTGTCTGGTTGCCGGGCAACAGTGTTGCGGAGTGGCAGGTGTGTCTGTCTGATGAGGTACAATCCTGAGGTGGTACACTACAACACAGGATTAACCAAGAGCTCCAAGCCCAACCCAGCGGTTTATAGGAAACCCCGTCTCTCACATCCTACACTTCATCAAATATGATTTAAATGTCCTGTTTCAACACTGTAGCTGCAACTTCCATAGTGTTTTTTTTAAATAAAATATTACTCCATATATTTGCAAAAGACAAAAGACTCATGAATCAGAAACACTTTGAAAAAATGATCAAAGTTAAAATCTTGGTTTTAAATATGCTACAGTTTGCACAGGGATACTAGCTCATGTAAACGGAAAATCTCTCCCTGTAAAAAGGTTACATTCTTCAAACAGCTGTTAAAGGTCAACCTGTTCCACTGTGTTTACGGTGGACAAGACAGCTGGTGCACCTCAATTAACTTTTAGAAACATTGAATCCAATAGATACAGCTGTAACCATGGAAATCGCAGAGCACTTAACATTATAAAAATAATGTACAATCAATCAAAGAAAACAAAAAACAAATTGTGTGTGAAATAAATCCAGAAGGTCCTTTATCTTTATGGCGATGGAACTTTCAATATTAACAGCAAACGTTTTGATGTAGTTTTCTTGACAAAATTCAAAGGAGATCAGGAGACCATCTAAGCAATTCTCATTTGACAAGTCATATATCTTAGCTTTAGTCATATATCTTATCTTACCATTTAAAAAGGAGATGCACCAACCGGGTTATTTAAGATATTGCTGATAGTTAAGCTCTCATGCTGAATTACAACTATGTGACAGTCAACATTTGAATACCTCAACTGATTAAGGTGGTCACTCACCGCTGTATCTGTCTTTGACAATAAAGGACACTGAGTAGCCAGACACTAGCATAAATAAGGGCTTAGCTTGAAGACATTTTTTTGTTCCTCACACAGACATAATATTGGCTTATGGTGATAGACACCATCAGAGCTCACTTTCTTAAGGTCTATCTGTATTTCAACACGGGCTACATTATCTCTATAGCGCCACCTAAAGGTGAAACAAACTAAAATGCACTACGCTAACACTATAGTGTTAAAATCTACTGTAGCTTTTTATCTGTTTTTATTTGTTGGATGTGTAGCACACTTGCACTCATCTTCACCTTGTAAACTCAAGGCTGAATAATTGAAGTCTGAATAATGAAACCAACTGTCAGCACAGCACATGAAACAAACTTGGAAAAACTGGCGCCCGCCTTGGCAGCGATCATTTGAATTAAAAGACAGCTCCTGGGTTATTATGGGATGTTTGACTCTTCTGTGGCTTCCGTCAAGGCGAAGGGCTGCTTCTGTTTATGATACAGTGCATTTTACACAGTATAAGAGACCCTCTCACTTCCTCACCCACAGCTTTGCCAACTCATCTCTCACACACACACCCACACAACCACCCACCCACACCCACACCCCTCTCACCAGCTTCTCTTTCTCCACAGTAAAGGGCAGGGTACATGAAGCCAAAACAACAGACATATTCCTCTGACCTCATCAGTACAGCGAGGTACACGGACAACAACATCAAGATCATACTAATAGCGACATACAGTATAACTGTACAATACAGAAAGACTTTTGTTTCACTTTTACGCATATTGCAGATCTTCATGTCTAATGGCCCTGTGCATTTGGAGAAAGTCATACACACAACATTTACACAAAGAAGACTGGCACAGTGAGTGTCAGTGGCCTAGTTCCATCCCTGATTGGCTTGCATTAGGAAGACTTGTCAGCCTCTCCCAAGGGTGAGTGACTACTAAGAAGAGGTCACCTGGATGATTACTGACTAACAATGCATACTACTGAATAGAAAACAAGCCAAGTGCATAACCTCAGGAGGAGAGCAAGTTTCAACAGATCTTCTCCTCTGTTATCTGATTAAAATACCAGCAGGGCCCTTTCCCTTGTATGCCTTGCTATTTGATAGACCTCAAAGCACTGAGAACAGGAGAACAGAGAACAGGATGTGGTCTCCACTACAGGGAGCCAAGAGGATATGAAAGAGACAAATGAGCATACTGACTAATAACAGTTTATAAAGATGAGACGCCTATAACAAGCTACGTGTTTAAATTACAGTAATTCATTAGCAGGTTAACATTACACTTATTTAGTGGTAGGGTTACTATACTGGCATCTTGGTCATTTAACATAGTAATGGTGCTAGGATATCATGGTGTGTGCACTTGATGAATAACAGCATTGGAGGGGAAAATTAGGCCTAATAAACATTCAGGCCAGGGTTAGGGTTAGGTTTTCAGGGTTAGGGTTAGTTACAGTTTGGCAGACATAGTTTGGCATCAGACATTGCTCTGCACTAGGGTTAGTAACCCTAACCCTTACCCTAGTTTTTCAGTTCCTCAGACTTACAAACAGGCAAACATTAATGACAAATACCATGAAATTGTACATGATTCTAATGGTCTGTTCTGAGACTGCTAACCTCCAAAAGGAACACAATGTTGGGTTCTATTATAGTCAGGTACCCTGGTGTGCTCATAGCACCATGACACACAGTCAGCCCTGGAAGCCACTTGTTATCTAAAACCATCCACTCAATGTCTACCTAAACATCTCTCTAAGACACAGTGCCATAAGAGGTTTAACTATATGCATGACCCCACGCTGACCTGGAAAGAGCTTTCCAAGCACAGCACCAACAGAATATTCCTGGTGAATGTAACCAGTGCAACTCTCTTAGTCATGGACAAAATTATAAAAATTATAAAAAAATATGTTTATAGTGATTGTTAGCTAGGTGACAGTTAAAGGTGTGTGTGTGTGTCAGAGAGCGAGAGAGAGAGAGAGAGATGAAGAGTGTGTGTGTGTGTGTGTGTGTGTGTGTGTGAGAGAGAGAGACCCTGAGCCATAATGCTCTGCTGCATTCTGCGACCTGTGAGTAGCACTACCCTGGGGTATCTGCGATGTGCATTGATTTCTCATGAAACAGGGAGCAGGGGTGAGCAGTGCATGAGCAAATTCAAGGAGACAGCAGATAAGCTGGGACAGCTCCGCTGGCCTGTGTGTGTGTTAAAGCCACAGCCACAAAACAAATGCCAAACACAGTCTGGCTATCTCCCACACTAGATGGCCTTTTAGATGTTAGCATTGCAGATAGTCATTCCTATATTCTTTGAATGCCTTTATTTAAAGTGATGTTTGTACGCCATTGGACTGCAAAGTCATGACCTTTTCTGTACAGCCAGCAGAGCTATAGGAGGTCATATAATTGCCAGCAATGTTCATTTGCCTCCTTCACCACTTTGTCCAAATCCAGTTCAAAGTATTAAATTGATCAATCGCGCAGCCTTGATTTCCTCTACCACAAGAAACTGATCAGGGAATAATTACCCTGCCAATAATTCCAGTTATAAGAAACAGAACTAAGGAGCTTGTAGGTGTGGGATGTGCACTGCATGCTGGGAAGGGCTCCAGTGACCACAGAGGACTTAAAGAGGACAAGCGCCACTGTACTGCCACAAGTCTACACTAACTGACAGACAATCAAGAATTGTGTCATTTTGCTCTTCATTAGCTTTTCTGCAATGTTCTTTGAAAGGGGATACTGTCTGTAAAATCTGTGAAAAGTGCCTAAGTTTCCAGTTTTTCAGTTAGTCACTGTGTGTAAATAAATACTTGTGGGAAGTGGGTTAGTCTAAGGGAGAAGTCCAGTATAAAGGAGTCGTAAATTAACATAATTAAAATGCGGAACAGAGACAGATTAGTGTTACTAGTGCCAGACCTGAGGAAGTAACACCACCCTGGTGATCTACTATCTTATCTTAAACAACCAGTAAGGACTTGACATTTATTTTTATTTGTGATTCTAATATCACTGTTATGAGTTCTCTGCCATTAAAAACACTGTATTGTGGCATAGGCTAGTGGAGGCTCTGACACTGAAAACACAAGACAAGATTCCTGCTTACTCACTGAAGCCTACTGTGAAAAGATTACCAGTCACTTAAATGATCAATACACACAATAAATAAGCTTAGCTGAGAGGTGTAATTGTGTAAATGCTCTTCTATACAAAACACAAAAACCCCTCAAGAAATCACGTCTCACCTAACCTAATCTTCTTATCTGTGGTTTCCTATCTAACATAATTTATGCGGCGAGCCACAGCTATGTGATTGATCTCTTAAAGAGACAGCAAATTCACTTTAAAAAGTAAGTACTACAGGATATATTTAGAAGGGAGTCTATGCAAAACATTCTCAAATGTAATATGTCCAATGAAACCCAAGCAAAAAGCTGACTGGAAAACACTTCCATTTTTTGCAACCAGTAGACCTACTGTGAAGTGCACAGAGCACTATCTGATTACGTCTAGACAAGCAAAGCTGAATGCTATCAAATCAGCTTTCTGAAATCCCCTGCTCTTGCATCTTGTATCACAAGTACCTTTTCTATCCACTGCTTGCATGTTTTGGATAACAGCATGAATAAATAATAAGCATGAATAGCATAATAAGCTACACATAGCTGTGCATGTGAGTTTGAATATTTTACTGATTGCTATACTCTTTGATATCTAGCTACTGAATATTTTGTTTGCTTGTGACAACCAGCCTGTAATCCAAAGGTCAAGTTCCACTTCTGTGCCCCACAAAGACAAACTACATAAGTATGTCTGCATTCCAGAGTCTAAATACAATGCAAGTGAATCAGAACAATTCAAGTGATTTAATTAGAATCACAGAGGCAGATAATAGCACATTCAGGTTTCAAACAAAAGACCAATGATATTGATTTCCCTAGTTCACCCGTCTGTGGCTAGCCAGCATGAAGTGCAAAGCCACCTCGCGCATCATTAGGTTTTATGGACGCTCTCTGAAAGGGGATACTCCTTGTGTAATCTGTGAAAAGGGCCTCTGAATCCATGCACTTCTTTACTGTGAAAAAGGATGAGCGTGTGGGCAGCAGTGTGAGGAGTTCAATGAGTTCTGCTGTTCTGATTATTGGAGGGATTTTTTCTATTCTCTCCCATTGGCAGTGAGAATGCACCAGTAGGCAGGAGGCTGAGGGCATCATTCTCTGGACCCCCTCCAGAGGACAGGAGAGGATGTTGGTGTGAGTCTGTGTGTGTGGATTGACCTTGTTTTGACGCGGACGTGATCGCTGAAGCTTTGGCTCTCTGGAAGATAAGAACACATCACTAATGGTGCGGGCCAGAAAAGCACGAACGCAGAGAGAGAGAGAGAGAGAGTCAAGCCCAAGTTCCACAGGCACTAGTTAAGAACACAAGCAATCAAAAAAGTTATGCATGCAACCTATCAATTAGCATACCAGTAGTATACCGACAGCAACTAGCAACAATAGCATCTGTGACAGCACTACATAAGAGCCACAGTCCAGTTATTTCTAGTCCCTGAGGCAGTCTGTATAATTGGAGACCACCAAAGCAGACTGTGCTGCTTGGGCCTTTCATACTAAAAAGCCGCCGTCGTAAGCTTCTTAATCCTGGGTGACTTGAGTGCACAACAGTGAGCGCAAACAAATGCAGATCCGCTGGCTTTTAGAGAGTCTCCCCGGTGGAGACGAGCAGGAGGCTGAGCCATCTTACAGGAAGAGACTATCCCCGGAGCAGTCACTCTGAGTCACTGAGAGGCAGAAAAAAAGGGGGCCAGACAATGACAGAGAGGGGGAGAAGAGGGGAGAGAGAGAGAGAGAGAGAGAGAGAGAGAGAGAGAGAGAGAGAGAGAGAGAGAGGAGAGAGAGAGAGAGAGAGAGAGAGAGAGAGAGAGAGAGAGAGACAGCGAGGAGTCCAAATGACAAATTCTGAAAGAAAAGACAAATTCACTATTTCAAAAACCAAAGAACTCCACTTCTGCACTCCGGGAGCTTGAACAGTCAGCCTCAACAGTGAAGGTGAAGGACTCAAGCCAGAATCAGTTGAAAAGAAAATGGAGAGAAGAATAAATACTGTAAAAAATGAAAGAGAAGTAGAGGGAAATAGAACTAGAGAGAGAGAGAGAGAAAGAGAAAGAAAAAGAGAGAGAGAGAGAGAGAGAGAGGGAGGGAGGGAGGGAACAGGGAAGTCTGCAGAGTCACCACAGCACCACGGTATCTCAATTCTGTATGTGCACTGTGTCTACAGGCTTTGACAGAGAAGATATACCTATTCACTTCCACAGCTCAATCAATTTGAACAATGTTTCCATGACTCACTCAGGACTATACACCATTGAGCAGATCGCATCAAGGCTCCCTGCTTGCTGTCACTCCTCGTCAAGCTCAAGGTTATCGTGCCCACCCCCATTCCCTTTTAAATCGATAACCTCGTGTTTGTAGGAGGAAACCTCCACGCTGCTGGGGTGGGGAAAAAGCAACAACGGCGGAAAGTATTTAGAGTTTTTTTTCCCCTCCGAGCCCTGTTTGATTCGACAATTCCTAAGCATCAATATTGGCTCACAGGCAACTGAGAGCAGCGCAATCTAGCAGGGGCCATTCTGTTTAAATTAGGTGATGTTGGGGAAGGGGGTGAGTGGTTAGTGGAAGGTACACCTTTCCCCCACCTGCAGACTCAAAGGACAGAGCAGGTGAACGGGGATAGAGGGGCAACCGGACAACTGCCATGACTACATGTGTTATAATTCAGCCGATGTGAACCTCTTCAATAGTAGAGGTTGAACTGAATGTTTCAGCATTTATACTATATAGAGTATAATGTATATAGTATAATACTTATATAGTGTACAGTTATTTATATACTATAATTTCTTGTAAAAAAAAAGTTTGTGTTAAAAGTCTATGAAATCATGAAAAACTGTTAATATTTAATATATACATTACATTAAAACAACCGCCACTGTCATCATAATTGCATGAAGATATTAATCGATGTCTATACTTTAGATGATGCGAGAGCAAAGAAAACAGCTTGATACTAAACAACAGCAACCTCAACATACTAAGGTCAGCAAAAAAAAATTTGCTCTTGAATTGCTTGCTTGAATTTCTCTTCAAAAAAAGAGGAACAGGAAGTGACACGAAGCCCCATGGTTCAGTTCATCCCAAAAGGGCCAGCCAACTGCGGGAAGGTCAATGAATTATACAGGAAGATCAAGGCCATGCTCGCAATAGCTTGGCTGCGAGAATATGAAATATTAAAGCTTCCCAGCTCAAACCCTGCACGCATGCACATGCACACACACACACACACACACACAAACGATATAACACACATAACGGGGAGAAGGTTGTGATGGCGGGGGAAAGAACAAAGAAAAGCTGTCTGGGCAACAGACACGCCCTCCTACCCTTTCATTGGGTCATCGGCACACGCCGCTGACGGCAAGCAAAGGAGGACACACTGCACATTGTTCCAGCAGATGGATAAACAGTTTAACGAGGCACGCAGGGGTTCGGGGGAGATGAACGTATGGATCGCACCCAGGGGCAGAGGGGAGGGGAGGGGAGGAAAAGGGAGGGTGGCCCTGGGTCTCCAGACATCAATGCATGGAGAAAGCAATTGTGGATTGAAGCAAATGAGGGCTGAAAGGCCACTGAGCAAAGTGCTCGAGGATGCACACACACACACACACACACACTCATACACACATGTACAAAGATACACACATGGCACACACATACACAGACAAACACCAACTTCTTTGTAAAGCAGGAGTAGAGAGAACACTGTATTGTAGCCCAATTGAACCAAGTTGAGCTCTGTTCTGTAGCAACACTTTTTGCCTATTCTTTTATGGCACTCTTTTCCACCAAAATGTATCATTAGTGGGGAATAGAGTGGCTATGGTTGTTTGTTAGTGTGTGTGTGTGTGTGTGCGCATGTATGTCTGTGTTTTTCTGCATGTAATATGATGGAAAGGAAAAGACTTTTAAATATCGAGTAACAGAGAACTAAGAGAATAGGAAAGATGCAGCAACTTTCTATAAAGTACTACAGAGAGCCAGGCATGAGAGAACAGCTTTATTCACGCTCATGCTCCCTCTAACCCATTACCAGAGAGACATGAGAGAGGATAATTAATTAAAAAAAAAACATAAAAAATAGAAATAATAATACACTCTGCGTCTCTGTTTGAGGCTATTCTGGCATGATGGACTGTACAGCCACCCACTTTGGCTGTAACTAGGGGCAACATCCTACAGTACATGTAGTTGACAGTGATGGAACCTTTTCCAAGACCATGTGTACCATTATACAATCTAGCCATCACAAAAAACAATAAGACTTTAATTAATCTGTTGATATTTGCAAGGGAACAGCAGATAAACTTGATGTTCATTTCAGGTTGTCTACCACTAGGTGTGATATATGTAAATATGCGAGGTACCAGCACCAAATACACTTACACTGACAATCAATGTGAGGTGACTATAAGGTTTTATTCTATACATCATTATCATATATCATCTATGTGGTTAAATGGGACTTTGATTTAAGCAATAAGACATGCCACCACCAAGAGGCCATGTAAGGCGTGACAAAGTGCGGCCTACTTTGCAGCTAGGAGTCATTAAACAATCTGGTGGCAGATTAGATCCCAGCTCTGAGGAGTCATTTAGACTCCATCCATCCTGTTCCATTCCTTTGATCGCAGAAACAGACGATTCATCTGTGTTGCACTGTGAGGGTGCATACGTAAGGACATGAACAATAAGCATCAGAAAAGGGGAAACATGGCGATGTGACACCGTGCCAGCAGAAATGTGCGGGGTGTTGAACACATCCTGTTGTGGTAGGGGTGAAATGGGGAGAAAAAAAGTTGAAAAACGGAGCCAAGACAGAAAAAAACTATCCGCCAAAGTTCATCCAATTTTTAGATTTAAGTTCAGGAACAACTTCACTTGGAATACACAGAGCTTCCAACCTTAAGGGCAGAGTGAGAAGGTGTCGACTGACTCGCCACAGCCCCAGCCAGCACTCACTGATGAATCCAGCCTATATATAGCCGCGCGCACATCAGTTAAAATGTAATTCCGTTTTGTGCCAAATCCCAAGAGAGAGCTGTTGCACCACTACACTGACAACAGAGTACCAATGCCTGGAATATAAAAAAACACTTTTTCCCCCCCTATTTTTATCTCCCTGAGTTGAGGAGTTTTTTTTTAAGATACCTTTGTGCTATTTATACATATTTCAGTTAGCTGTTCCTCTTATGTAATGCTCTGGCAACGGGAAAGAAGGAGAGCTGTTAAAACTCATGCCAGTGTCTTCAAGCTAGGCCAAAAGCCAGTGACTTACAGAAGAGACCTCATATTTTTACATTCACTTAAAAAAAAAAAAAAAAAAAAAAAACAATGTCAGTTAGAGTGGTACAAAATACTGGAAGTGAACATCCATGAAGTTAGAGCAATG
The DNA here is from genome assembly GCA_015244755.2 of Tenualosa ilisha. NCBI lineage: Eukaryota > Metazoa > Chordata > Actinopteri > Clupeiformes > Clupeidae > Tenualosa > Tenualosa ilisha. The sequence goes on from PYXC01001083.1 coordinate 1,670,661, forward strand.
ACTACGGTAGAGTGTGGAGATCTCCACTAATTCAAAGGAATGTCATTGTGAACCTGAAGACTTCATTATAGTTGGGTCTACATACATTGTACTACATGTTATAGGTGCATCCTATCTCTGTAATTCATTAGTTGGTATCATGAAGCACTATCCTCCTCGGCCCATCCTGCTGGGCAGGCCCACTACACGGGCACAGAGCGTGGGTGTAGATGGCACTGATCAGAAGCCAGACTCAACTGACAGGATAGAAAGTGAGTCAGAGTGTCGGGTCCAGTAAGTCTTAATTACCCTTTAGTGGGCCTTGCCTAAGGCTGCTCAGAGATAGCCCAGAGATAGAAAGAGCACAGAAAGAGCACAAAAGACCAAGAAAAAGAAAAAGAGAAAATAAGAGAGAAAGACAACAGTATGAAGTTGGCAACAATCTGAAGACTCCGCTGAACAGCAAACATGAAATTCAAAGTGATTCAAAGTTCATTTCAAACATTTTAACTTTTTTGATGGCAACGTGAAATTCAAAACCAAATTTCTTAGACTGCTTCAGAGTAAATCTAGTGTTAGATGCAGCTCTTTCAGCTGGCGTCATGTGATCATGAGGTCACCGCTGGGCACACCAACCCAAGTATGCCAACAAAGAACAAGGATGGGTCGCTGGGTTCCACCACTGGGCATAGTAACAATCTAACAAAAGAACATGCACACACCCCCTCAGTAACAATGTGCTTTATTGTAATCATTACCACAGTATAATTAAAGAAAATGTGATGTATGACTAAAGACTTAAAGGAAAACGCACCTGTGATGTATCAAGGTGAACTGACTCACTGGAGGACAGTGATGCTTGAGATGTGCCACAACTGTGGGACAAATTATAGGTACTGTCTGTCTGGCTTTTAGATGTTTCCCCATCCCATCAGATGTCTCCCACTTGCCTGCTGCCCTTCTTCACTGTACTGTCTGAAATAAAGGCAAAAAAAGTCTATGTCCACTCTATATCCAGGCTTAACGCTCTGGGAATAAAGAAGCGTGTGAGTGAGTGAATGAGCTCAACTTCAGGGCCCATTGGGCCTTGCTTGCCCCATCACTAACTATGAGCTAGTTTTTGGGGAACAAAATTCTGGAGGGATAATGTTGACACACCCCACTGCTGTGCTCTGTTGGGTCTGGATGGCAGGGGAGTGCTTCTTGCCACAGACCAGCCAGGAGGACAAGACAGCAGGAGGCATGGCCCACCCATCCATCTGTCCGACCGAAAAACAAAGCCTGTACTCTCCCCAAAGCCTATAGGCAAGTCCGACCACAACACAGCACAAACTTACATGTAAAGCCGTAGTCCACTTTTTTTTTTTTTCCACAAAGCTGCATGCAGTCAATATGTACAGGGTGCAAAAATGCAGTTCACTACAAAAGACACATTTTTAACCAACACTGTATTAACAGCCTAAAAAGCATCTACCTCCCTGTGCTACACACAGGACAGATTGTTGCGTTTTAGCCTAGTCAGGGCTATTACCCAGCCAGAGGGTCCTGCAAGCAAAGGAGCTCCTAAATAGGTTTCTCCCTGAGTCACTGGAGTGGGTAATTGATATGCACAGACAGAGCTCCTGACTCAACGTGGGCTCCTCTACAGACACCGCAGTGCTTTCCTCAGGGATTTCAAGGGCATTGGCAGATGGCCATTCTGCAAAACCAGATAGTGGCCCATAGCATGACCCAGAGCATGGGTTGGAGAGCTCATCACCCAACGCGGCCACAGATCTGAGGTCAGAGCTGCGGGGTCAGATGAGAGAAACGCAGAGAAGAACCTTCTCATACGGAGCGCAGGCTCCACCTAGAAAATGGGTACATCAGGTTGCCATTTTCAAAACATAAATACTATGCATCACAATAGGTTTTGCACAGTTTATATTTTTAAGTGCTGCACAATACGAAATGTACTGTATATAACCCCAAAATAGGATACAAAATAATGCCTAAAGATGTCAAAGAAGTGTGCCTGCAGTAGGATACAATGTCTGTTTGGGGATCAATATGCAACAGAAATTCCTTTAGTTTTCAGTTTGCATAAAACCCAAGACTGACACACTGCCACACTGTCAGTTTGCTTGCTCAATCACATTTTCTAACAGGCAAAGTTCACATACAGGCCTCCAGTCATTTTCATTCAAACCACTAACCAACAAGCACAGCTCTGATCACCATGGTATGCCACATGTGACATTTCAGACATCTGTATGCTTCCCTTGTTCCATGCAAAACATGTAAGCCAGGCCTAGCTAATCAAATCTGGGCTTCCATAAAACCTACCATGCAAAGGAGCCATTGCAGTCTGCACCTGAGTGTCTGCCAGACAGCACTTCATATCACATGCTTCAGTTTTGGTTGCTTAAGAAATACCTGATGCAGGCTGTGAATAATAGCTTACACCATTGACTGGCCTATCTGTGTACCTGTTGTTCTGCAAAACAGATGCCCCTTGAGCTACTTTCAAATCCTATGATTCTATTCATTTTATTCATGAGTTTAGTGGCTTGGATGACCTGTGTGGCGCTTCATGTGGCATGCCCTTCAAATGATAATACCTTTCATCAAGTGAACAGGCGCACCTGATCAACAAAGCAAAATGCAATTACAATGACAAAGGTTCACTTTGCTTGTGATTACTGTTTCTGGCACCTATTCAGATCAATTATAATACAAGATTATTAATTAAAACACAGGAAGGCCTTAACATAAACTATAGGCTACTTTCAAGCTTTGTTCATAAGGTTTGTCTTTACAGCAGGAATCACCCAACCTTCTTTCCCATAGGCTACCTTAAACTGTTAGGCAGATATTATGAACTGATTTGTACTTGTTTATAGACGCTCTAAGAAGATAATAGGCTACAATGTGGTGCGTGTAAGCGGAGCATCACAGCCTGCTGTGTGAGATTAGGCCATCTTAACCCTAACGTGGCTTTCAGATCTTCACCGTGGCGAATCAACACATAGTTTCTTTCTATATGTACTGCACATGGTTTACTGTCGATAATACATATACCCCACAACGAGGAAAGATATGTCAAAACAGGTGTCTACCCCAGAATGCAAGACAGAGTCGTGCTGGGGAAAATGACGTCAGTGCTGTTCCCTATCAGCTTTGTCTACAGTGGTCTGCTAACGTTGATAATCGACTACCCACTGAATTGGTGGTTCCTAAGGCTCGGCTTTTGTGTGAACCTGTCCAAAATGTAAAACTCCCTTTGTTGTACCAACTTGAGGAGGAACAAAATAAATTTAAGACAGAACGATGTTGAAAAGCGCAGGAGCGTATTAAGGCTAGAAACTCACCCAATCCACTAATTTCTTGCCGAATGTTGAGGCGATTTCTTTCGTCGGCAATAGCTTTCAACATTTGCTGCAGAGACTGGTCCAGGTCACCGTTTTCCTCCTCCACTGTCCCGACCGTCTTACAATAACTCGGAAAGGATGCCATCCCCTCTCTGATCGCATGACAGTTCTGCTACAGAGCAATCACCCGGGAGGGAGAAACACTCCACGACGAGGTGTGGTGAATGGGGAAAGGAGATCCCCTCTTTACTAGTGAGAAATCCCTTGTGTTTTATTCCTTAGGATATCACATGTAGGCACAATCCTCTCTGTCACTGCAACACTACAGTAATGACAATAGTTTCTGAACCAGGCTGTATCAAAACATAGACGAGGAGGGCTCACTTCCGTCTGATCAGCTGGAATTGCGACGGGAACACCCCTCGCACTTCCTGTAACGGAGGACAACAGAACCAACTTAAAGGGCAAGAGGCAACTTAAAAAATACACATTTATTTTCTGTTGATCTAACAATAAGAAAGCGTAAATGAAGACATAACACATGTGTAGATTTGAACCTACCATCGAATTATGGATAGCCCAATATGATTCATGCTCCTTGCCTGCGTGGATAATGCGTCTCACTTCAGGATGACACTGAAGCACGAGGTGATGTTGAAATCAAGCACGAGACAGTTCACAATCACACGCGACTATCTGTTGCAATATTCCAGGGCTAGCACTTCGTTTTTTGTCATCGGCGCACGCAAGTCATACTGAACAAATTTCTTTGGACCCTGCATATAGCGTTGGCCCAATAATATTATGTCTTTGCTAAACTATCTAATCCCCGGCCCTTCGGCCCGAAATTTGTGATGTACCTGTGTGTGTGTGAACTTTGTTTTTAACACACACGAGCACTAAGCACCTTCAGGCATCATTCTTAAGCGGCCCGTATGCTTAACTTCACAGAGTGTGTGCGAATTACTGTTGATCAGATCACTCAGAGACTATATGCATTACATTCGTAGATAAATGCATCTATTTCGGGGGAAGCAATTTCTCAAATATCTTTTTTAGGATACTCAGCTTACCGCTGAATTAAACGACTACTCTTCAATCATCACCTTGGCTGCTGCCACTTCTCATACCTCGCACTGGTTATCACATCATCCAATCATGTCAGCTCCAGTGACGTCAGTATTTAGAAAGGAAAAGATGATGTCATTTCACAGCAAATAATCTATAAGGAAAGGGGGAAAAAAATCCACCTTCTTTAGGCAAGTTAGCCAAACACTGGTTAATGACCAGAACACCAGTGTCTTGAGTTAACGGAGTTAACTGGAATCTACCTTCATGCAGTTCTTATGCTACTTTGACAAAACAATATTTCTGAGGACTTCTTTGTTAACTGTAAGCCTACATGTTCACTTTTGTCTTTGTTTTGAAATACATTATACAAATGAATGTTTTCAGATGACTAAATTAGGCAGGGAAACAATGACCTGTAGTAAATAAATAAATATAAAATATATATTAATTAATTAGTTAATTTTTAAGACATGTAACAAGGTGTATATGGCCGCTTAGTGGACAGATGTGACCATTCTGGAAATGTACGAAACGAGATGAGTAAAATTATGAAACAGAATTTGAATGGCTACTGGTGATTCTTGTAGAATTTAAGAAAAAAAAAAAAATGCCACACTGGCACCATGGAGACAGTTCAGTTATTTCAGTTGTTTATTAAGTTATTATTAAGTCTTTGATGATGTCTTGAAGATGTGCCTTCCGGCTGAGCAAACAGTGTAATGTGTGTGTGAACAGATGTTGTGTGCCAAATGTCAAATGAATCCTCGCCGAATATCTGCAGGTCTGTTCCCTGTTGGTCGCACTGACCGCCGTCCAAGCGGCCCTCCAAAACCAGGGTCGTGACCTGGCAGTGGACCAATGGGATCATAGCGTGGGCGAGGCAGAATGCCATGGGGAAAGCCAGGCCTTTGGTCATATTCTCCACCGATGATGCCAGGGGGGTAAAGGGGCAAAGGGAGTGGAGATGCAGGCAGAGGGTGCAGTGGGTAAATGGGGGGTATCTGGCAAGGGTAAGGGTTGAGTTTGAAGCGGCTCATCTCTTTGCGTTGCTTATATCTCTTCTTATAAAGCTGTTGGATAAAGGCAATAGAACACTAAATTTCATATCACATTCAATGCACATTCATTCTATATTTGCACCTTTAAGCGCCAGGTAACTTGATCAAATCAAAGCTGGTTTGTTGTACTGCTGAAATACGTTGTTACTGTTGGTACCAGGTATAACACAAATAAAACACACATAAAAAAACACACATAAAACACACTAAACATACATTTTAGGTAAATCAAGAATACTGGAATTTTAGGTAATTTTGCCAACATAACTGGTATTTCTAGTTCTAGTTCTGTTGTTGTTGCTTACCTCCTTCCAATCTGTGTCTCTGGGTTCGGTGCGCTGGCTACTCCAGGCTATGGGGGAAATGATTGCATGGTGTAACTCCTTATTTGCACAGGTTTTCTTGGAAAGCTCTGAGCATTTGAGATCAGAGCATCTTAAAGACAGTTATATGTATTCATACACATACTAATGACATTTTAGCTTCTATCGACCTAGGCCTTTTTCTTTTCATTTTGATCATCTTTTAAAAGCAGTCATTTTATTTTACACATTACACAGTAGGGTTTGCTACCAACTCCACTGTACATAGGTTGTAATTACGTCATGATGTATCATACCACCGAGGAGGTGTCAGAAGAGTTTCATGATGACTGTATGTACATCATATTTATGAGGAAAATAATGAATCTATATAAATGAATTAATCAACAACTGAAAAGCAATTAATGTGATAGCCCTTTAAATTTAAAGTTAAACAAGACTTAGACTAATTTTGTCTAATTTTGATGCTGCTGTGGTCTGCAATGCGTGTACAGCATTAATATTAATTGTCTGCAGAAACTAGCAGTGAATACACACATAAATAATTAATGATATCTCACCATAAGAGATACCGATACAAAAGTACAGAGAAAGAAATCATGAAAAAATATTATTGTGATCCATGCGATACCTGGTTGTATTGGGCTAGTTCGTTTGCAAAGTCCCAATTAATAACGCGTATTTAACGTGTTTTTTTTAAGTACCCATCATTAAATCATGTGTTGTAAACCTCTTATTCAAGATCCCAATATGTCTATCTGTAATACCGACACACACTACAGTACAGTTTAAGTACAGAGTAACATGGATAGACAGATCCCGTATTGTTTACTATATGTAGACAAAAGCTGCTAATTGATTTTCATGAGAAGGCTATTGGAAGTCTGATCATACCTCTGAAATCCCTATGAAAGAGGTGCCGCCAGAGCGAGGGGTCTTCTGTGGCCGCACGAAGATCTCTGCTCACAGCCGTCAGCGCGACCACCGAGGCCACGTCCAACAGTCGCAGGATCCTCAGCAGCATCTCTGGAGGCAGGACTGCTAGGCCGAACAGCACCGGGAGGCCCATGGCTGTGGGAGAAAGCGTGGGCTAAAACTGTCAGCCACTGTGTATTCATTCATCACAATGATTAAGCACTGTGCAGGTGTATTCATTTTTCAACTTGACACTTTCATTTTAACAACTGCAATGAAATGCTCTACTTAAACATTTTTTGTCAACAAAATCGGAATGCTTAATAGTCACTGTTTTGTTTAACTTTTGCACAGTGTGCAGTAACACTTAAAATGAGACATTTTACACTCTGAAAATAGAGCGCCAACACCTCAGAGTTGTGTCAAAGTAAAGAGGCCGCCTAGGGCCACTAGAGTAAAAGCAAAGAGATAACAGTGAGACACAAACAAACTCTCTTGCAGTTGGATTTGATCCAAATTAGTTTTCAGCTTTACATTACAGTCTGTGTATAACAGTATGATATTACGTTGTAACATGATACAGCTTTATAAAAAACACAGATTTCTAATAGTAAGCAATGGAACATTAAAGAGCTGGTGTGCAAGACAGATTCATTCTATGTCTGGTGCAAAATGTTGTGTCAGAGGACTATGCGCCTTTCAGTAGCATCAGACAGGAGAGCACAGTAGTACCTTGCCGTGCCGATGCCATCAAGGGGTACACAAGCTGGTCTTTAAAAATGCGTGACAGCCTCCTCAGGTCTTTGTAGGCAGCTGAAGCATTTTCACCTGATGTCAAAATACAAATAGATTTGCATAAACATAAACAATAAAACATTACACAGTGAAGAGTATATCAAATAATGTATTATGAGACAGACTTTACAAGACGGTGCACTTGAGTCACAGCACAAGCTCTCTTCAGCACAGACCTGCCCAGTTTTCTGTCACAAAAGACAATGCTTTCAGCTCCAGCTTCCTTGCATTGTCCACTGTGTCATTCATCTTCAAAGTGGCTGCAAATTGAATAATCAAATAAGCACCAACAAGCTGCTGCAGGACATCCAAAACCATCTGTGCTTTAAATAACAACCCGGAAGAGTGACAATTACTCTTGGCAAAGCCATATGCTTGTGTGACACACTGTCCCCTCCAAAATAAATTACTAGTCGAGGACAGATTTAGATTGCAGTAGTTGTGTGGAGCATCAGCAGAGGAACATTGATCTTTCTGCCTTCAATCTTCATGAATTATCACAAGAACTAAAAGAACATTTCAAGAGCCACTATTGAGCCTTTAATGTACAATTAGAAAGTTAATTTATGAAACAGACCTCGGACCTGTCTGATAAACCCCAGTAACTGCCATAAGGTTTCTTAATTTCTGTGTCATATTTGATAACAAGAAGCTGTTCTTATAGTTCCGCAAGATTTAACCTGAAACATCAAACTGCATAGCGTGACAACACATGACAACACACCTGTCATTCTCACTAGTCACCTTCCCCAGGTGTTCAGTACATGTGACAAGGTACCATCAAAATCAGTCTGTGCAGATCCTAATATATGTCTACCTACAAAATATCTCATAAGAAAATAATAAAAGCAGAACAGATACTGTCCTGGGGTATGAGTAGATTTGTGGACTCACCGTTGATGACCAGCATGGATCCCATGGGGATGGACACAACCACGGCCAGACTGTTTTCACAGAGAGGGTGTGTGTACTGCAGTTTGTACATGCTCCCTGCCACTCGCCATCCCGCTGGCATTTCAACGGTTCTTCCCTCTGACCCCTTCACAGAAACACAATTACAATCACAATTGCGTATCACATCCACAGATTTCACACAGTGTTTCAAAAAAGATAAGAACCTGAGAAGCAAAACCTGAAGCAGAAGCTCTAGAATACAGAAGCTCCCCTGAATGTTTACAATAAACAGAAACTTCTGGAGTAGAAAGACCTCTACAGCACAGGCTGAGAAATGAAGAAATTGTATTGAATCCATCTCAACTAAATCATCTTGAATGCCACCTCATTTTGTCTCTGTAATGCAACAAATGACATGCATAACGGTTGTCTTTAATCATAATGTGATAGACATACATTACTGGCTATAAAACTATATAAAACTAACACCTGTGAAAAAAACTTGGGGCATACTAGTTACAAACCTCACCTGTGGGAGGAAGCCTGTTTCCAACATAATGAGGTGCAGAGCCACCATGAGGCAATCGTTGGAACTGCGGCTCTGAGCGCCGTGGTGAAGCACCTCCAGAGAGTGGGGGACCTTTCCCTCCTCTGCCTCACTGCACAGCATGGGATCTGGGATGAAGGGGCCTGAGGGAGCCTCTTCGTTCATCTCAAGGTCTGTCTCGCCATCTGGATTAGGTGAACTGCTCTGGCTAGTGCTGGGGCCTGGCTGCAGGATGCATAACACATAAGTATAAACTATAGATTTGAATGGCTGCACACCATGTTAGTGGAAATATGTTATCTTGTACTAAAAACAGGGTAGAAGTGAACTCCTACATGACACTGAGACTAGGTTTGGAACCTAACTAGTTTGTACTAGAAACATTACCTATTTAAATTAAACTAAAAAAAAAAAAAGACCATGACCATGAGACCATAAAAATTGTGAAACATTCAATCTGCAATAGGCTCCATTTTTAAAAAAGCAGTTCCTCCTTAATGCACCTTTCACATCCTACATTTGCACTGGCAAAGCTTGAGACAAATGTTTTCAGCCTTGGGCGAATGCACAATAATAAAAGCTTTGTGCCATCCTGACCCTTTCCCCAAAGAGACCTCAGAAGACAGAGTTGTGGGCATGACTCAGTGAAATTCCCCTTAAATACAAACAGTACCCCTCCCTGCATCCATACTAAGCCAAGAGAGTCAAAAAGGAATCAAATTTAAGCAGCTCAAACTCTTTTATCAAGTCAAATCAAAACCTTATGACAGCACAAGCAGCATTCATGTCTTCAATTCAGTTTAAGGACAAAAGTAGGGCACAAAACTTCTAAGCAATTTCAGTTATGACGGCTCCTTTAAAAAAAAGCTCTATGACATAACTGGGACAGACATTCTAAATCTTCAAGGGCAGCACTTTAGCCTGTAAACTGTACATCACTAACCAACCCATCACTGCCAGTAGTTGAACAAGAACAAGACCCAGAAGTCATGATAAAACCTGATGCTCTGGTGTGGGGTACAGTGATGGTTAGTTTCAAACATCTCATAATATATATTGCTTTGGATAAAAGCGTCTGCAAAGAACCCATAGACATAAACATAAACATAATCTCCTGACCTAACATTTAAACCAATTAAGAGAGCATTAACATTTGTATTCCATTAAACAAAATGTTAAAATACATGTGTCTAAAATACATGTGTTCAACATGTGTTGAAATACACATGTTAAAAATTAAGCAAAAAAACTCATCTCTTTCAACTAGTGCTGTACCTGCATCAGGTTTTGTGGAGTTGTCGATGTGGATGGTCCCTGCATTTTATGGAGTGGCTTGCTGCTGGATGTGATGACCTTGCTGCTGGAGGTGAGAGCCTGTGATGTGGATGGAGGAGACGGGCCTGGTGCTGAGCACGACTGGGGTAGAATGACACAGATGAGGTCGCCTGAAACTATCCCACAAGAGGCTACAGTCTGCCCCGTGTCCGTTAGAGACTCCTTTCCATTTAAAGACAGGTGAAACTCTGTGTCTGGACTGCACAAAACACAAAGACCACAACAAAACAGGGAATAGAATGATCATGTGACAAAATTTACCTCTCAAAGAGACTTCTACTTTTCTTCAAATTGAAACAAATGTCCACGCAGGAAAATAACACTGAGGTTGATTCTTGCAATAACCAAAGTTACTGGGAGAGTTCCATGGAGTGTCTGTTCCAAGTGGTCCTTGATGAACAGCTTGGCCTCTCTTTATTTCACTCTCTCTTGTTTTTTTTCCTTATTTGCATCTCATTTTCATACAGCCAACTAAATTCTCTGTACTTATCTTTCTCATTTTCAAAGGGCCAATTACCTTTTTCTTGCCTTATTTTTAGTGCCAACCCACTAACTTCTTGCCTAACCACAATCATCTTGACCTTGCCTTTGCAGGTGTCTTCCTCCCTTCATCTTGGTACAATGGTGGCTTGTAGTGCTGTTTTGAAAAACATGTCAATCCCTTCTCCTGCTTTCATACTCTCAAGGTTTTTTTGTATAACAGTGGCTTCTGCGTATTGGCTTACAGGATCTTGTATAATGGTGGCTTGTTCTTACTGTCTCTGTTTTTGAAAAACAAGGCTTTTCACATCTCTCACTAACTAGATGCTATGTTCTCTCCCTTGTACAAAAACAAGTCAAATAGTTACAAAAGCAGTTAGAAAATCACTATAATGACAAATGCCATTTGTTACATATTCACATTGTAGTCTTCAACCAGTTTAGGCCACAGTCTCAAAAAGTTAGCTTGAACCAAGAAGTACGCTTATGAAATGACTGATATGTTGACATACTGAAATATTTGCACAAGAAATTCTCCTCCACACCTCTGCCACCATCACTGAGGTGGAGATGTGAAGCATTTTAATAACTTCTCCCATATATAATAATCTAACACCATCATATATATATATGCATACATATACATAATTTACATGCATGTTTTGATCGGTTCTAGCCTCACTGACCTGATTCCACAAGCTGGTAGAAAAATTTCCTTGACCTGGACAGTCAGGTCAGCCAGAGTGGCTTGATTTTCTTCCAGCTCCAAACGAATGGTCTGTTTACCCACCCTAACACGCAACTTCATGCTTTCAGCGTGGGCAGCCCTACAAAGCAGAGCCAAAAAGAAAAGTTCAGATGTATGAGGAAATTCGACTCTTATCCAGAGTCACGGTTCATTTGATTACCAATTAAATGTGCATCAGAGATCGCCTTGTCCATTTTCAACTTGTCTGCAGCAAGATCAGGTCTAGAATTGTCGACGCACTAAATTGCAGCTGACTCATCCTGATCACGAGTGATTATTAGCACATAAACAAGTGCGTGAGCAGCAGCCAGCTCTGCTTACACCCATTAGCTCAGCAATAGTTTCGCTTTTGTTTCGAGGAAATTGATAGAGAATGCAACAGTGCCGTAGATAATCATAACTAAGTGGTGGATAGACTACGCTAAGCATAATCTACTCTAACTTGTCAAAATCATATCTGTTTCAGTTTACATCTGACATTTAATTGCCGATGGAGAGTGCAACAAATAGCTTAACATTACATCTGAAATGCATTGTTTCTTCACAGTGAATGTTACAATCATAGACTGTTACAATGCGTTAACCCTTTACTTAGCATTACATTTAGATTGCTAAAGCTGTAGGCAGTTGTTGGGCTGTTAAGTTCAGGCTATCGCTATCAGTAACGTTATCAGATGATTTTAAATAGCCAGTTTAAGCAAGTGTCGATAGCCTTAACGTTACTCAGGCACGTACAGAATAAACCCTTACAGCAAAACATGGGTAAATCAAATGAACTGATTTACAAAAACATAACCCTCACTGGCTTCCTGGCGAGCAGATAGCTTGCAATAACTTTGTTGATATAACGTTAGCTACAGATAGCTAATACTGCACTTCAACTACGCAAACCATGCTGGATTTGAAACGTTTAGAAAGAACATTTCACAAAATACTTTACACTCTTTAACACTTTAAACTCAACTAAGAGACTTTGCAACAGAATAAACTTCAACTATCTAGAACAACGCAAAAGTAAAATATATATACCTATTTTTGACAGAACACCACTACCGTCAGTCAGCGACACTTTCACAAATACATAGCATTGACCCTTATAAGACACCGTAGTTGTCGGCATGTTCGTCTACGCAGACTACTGCTGTCGTACACACCCGCAAATTGCTATCAGGGAATAGCTGAACTGGGAATATATACGAATTTAGATTTACAGAGAAGGTCAAAATGAGTCGAACATACAATGATGAGCTGCAGTTTCTGGACAAAATACACAAAAATTGCTGGAGGATCAAGAAAGGATTCGTTCCCAACATGCAGGTGATGCAGCTGAAGAAAACGTGATGACTCCATTCACTAACGTTAGTTAGCTAATGTTAGCTAACGTTGCGTAGCTTCCATAAGTGTTAGCTAAGATTAAAACAAGGTGGCAAAGTTACCATAGTTGGTCATAGATGGCCATAAAGTAACCAGCATTATTGGTTTATTTCATTACGCGATTACCTGTCAAATCTAGCGTTAACTAACATTTGATGTTGCATCAGCTTTGATATACCGGCTATAACAAGGCTGCCATTTAAGTAACAGTTGTGTCAGTTCTCTTTTCTCAGTCTCTTTTCACCTAATGTGTAGGTCGAAGGAGTTTTCTACGTCAATGACCCACTTGAAAAACTGATGTTTGAAGAGCTACGGAATGCATGCCGAGGTGGAGGTAAGGCAAGCTATTGTCAGGTTAGGTCTATTTAATTAGCTTGTGACTAGAGCTGATTAGTAGATTGTATGTCCTCTTTGACAAACTATGCAATTATTCATATCATTACCCTTAGGTGTGGGAGGCTTTCTTCCAGCTATGAAGCAAATCGGTAACGTGGCAGCCCTTCCTGGGATCGTGCATGTGAGTCATTGACAATAACAACACTCCTCTTTATAAGAGTTATTGAAATGCCAGTCATTAATGAGAAATGGCATATATATCCTCCACAGAGGTCCATTGGTCTTCCAGATGTCCACTCAGGTTATGGGTTTGCCATTGGCAACATGGCAGCCTTTGACATGAGTGATCCTGATGCAGTGGTCTCTCCAGGTAAGTATCAGGCTTATGAAATCACAGTATAATCACCGCAGGTTCATATCCCATCTTCTCACAGTGTTCTCTATTTAAAACATGCACACAGGTGGGGTGGGCTTTGACATCAACTGTGGTGTGCGTCTGCTGCGGACCAACTTGGACGAGGGAGACGTGCAGCCTGTGAAGGAACAGCTGGCACAGGCCATGTTCGATCACATCCCTGTCGGTGTGGGCTCCAAGGGAGTCATCCCCATGAGTGCGAAGTAAGTTTGACTTTTCAACAGGAATACTTGGGTGCTTGGATAATAACAGAGTTCCCTAAATTGATCAATTGAACACTAAATATCTGCCTACCAAACTGGGCTGGAGCTCTGAATTTTGGATTGGAAATGTTTGTGAACAAAGTGAATTATGTAAGAAATAAATAAATTCTAATTTTGCCTTATCCAAGAGAACTTTCTTTACAACAGTTAACAATTCAAAAGAAAAAGCGATCAGTACTGTCACTGTCTGTATTTGATGCAGTGACACTGTAATCCATAAGTGTATTTGATGCAGTGATTCAAATCCATAAGTGTTTTTGATGTAGTGATTCTGTAATCCATAAGTGTTATTGATGCAGTGACTCTAATCCATAAGTGTATTTGATGCAGGGATTTGGAGGAGGCTCTGGAGATGGGTGTGGACTGGTCCCTGAGGGAGGGCTATGCCTGGGCAGAGGATAAAGAACACTGTGAGGAATATGGCAGGATGCTGCAGGCTGACCCAAATAAAGTCTCCTCCAAGGCCAAGAAGAGAGGCCTACCTCAGGTACCTCAGAACAGCAGTGTATAACACCAAGAGGACAGGAAACAGAAAATGGGTTGTTCAGATGACTGAAAGATGACACAATTTTGATATGATAATCACATTTGACCAAGTAGAGACAAAATAAATATCATGAAGACATGGTTAATTACCTTTAAATAATAGCATTCATTTGCTTGACCAAATGAGAAGAGCTGTTTGTGGCTACAATGAGCCCATAGAACTATTTTTTAGGCCCCTAAAGATGTTAGGTATTGGTTCATCTCAGTACTCAGAGAATGTGCTGTATTTAAATAATATCTAGTGAAAACATCTTCAGTGTTGTGTGTTTCTGTAACACACCTTCCAGTTTCAAATCTACACTTAAGACCAAACTGTACTCAAATGCTTTCTCCAAATGATTCACCTTTCTTTTTATACTCTGTACACTTTAATTTTTATCTACTGTACTCTTGCTTTTATTTTTGTACAGCACATCGAAATTCTTTTGTGTATGTAATGCGCTGTATGAATAAACTTTCCTTGCCGTGCTTTCATTCAGCTCGGGACCCTGGGAGCTGGTAACCACTATGCAGAGATCCAGGTTGTGGATGAAATCTACAATGACTATGCCGCCAAGAAAATGGGCATTGATCACAAGGGCCAAGTCTGTGTGATGATTCACAGTGGTAGCAGAGGACTTGGTCACCAAGTGGCTACAGGTGGGCACACAACACGCCTCTAATCTCCAAGAATTACCGAAGACAAAGCTGTCATATATTAATGTTAGTATTGTGGGTCAATCAGAAACAATGACATGTCTGTACATGTGTTTATGATATATTGCATTATAATACTAGAACACTTGTCATTAATGTAAAGATGATTCTCAAGCAACCCACACTGGTGTAAAATCATATTTGCATGTTTCACGAGATTAGCCATGCATGTAGATTATTGCAGTTGTCTTTGGTAGTGTTAAAGTCTACCTGGACAACCTGCATATGTGTAGATCAGTGGAACAGATCAGTGTATTAGGTCAGATGGTATGGTAATTATTGTGCATATTACATGTAATTTAGATGCCCTGGTGGCCATGGAGAAGGCCATGAAGAGGGACAAGATCATTGTAAATGACCGTCAGCTGGCTTGTGCCCGCATTGGTTCTCTAGAGGGCCAAGACTATCTGAAGGGTATGGCTGCAGCTGGCAACTACGCTTGGGTGAACCGGTCCTCCATGACTTTTCTGACCAGACAGGTAAGGTGACCAAGAAGGCAACTTGCCAACGGTAAAAATTATTGTTAAGAGTACTCAACTCAGTTCTGCTGGTAATTATAGATAATTATAGGAGTGTTGTTTCAATCACTAATTGTTGGTCCAGGTTGGGGAGCAGATGTGCCTTTCAAAAACTTAATTACATTACATTTATGCATTTAGCAGACGCTTTTATCCAAAGTGACTTACATTTTCTGTCAACTATCAATTGTTCAGGGCCAGTCTCCCCTAGAGCAACTCGGGGTTAAGTGCCTTGCTCAGGGGCACAACAGTGGCAGCTGGGAGTTGAACCACAACTTTTCAGGCTACGCTACCCTGCCCAATTACCTGGCAAATTATTTCTCTAAATGTCCCTTTTCTCTCAAACAGGCCTTTTCAAAAGTGTTCACAACCACACCAGACGATCTTGACATGCACGTGATCTATGACGTGTCCCATAACATTGCCAAGGTGGAGGAGCACATGGTGGATGGCAAGCAGAAGACTTTGCTGGTTCATCGGAAGGGTTCCACTCGCGCCTTCCCACCACACCACCCTCTTATTGCTGTTGACTACCAGGTACTCCCCTGGATTTTATTCCAAAAGGTTTTGAAATAACAAAAACAAGGTCTACACACCCCACATTAATAAAGGGGTATGCACAATCATGGAGTCCCAGTGCTTTTGTATCGAAGCAGCATACCTGCAGGTCAAGCATCAAGTATTTCAACTTTCATTTCTTTTTCCCAAACAGCTGACCGGTCAGCCTGTTCTGATTGGTGGCACCATGGGAACCTGCAGCTACGTCCTCACAGGCACCGAGCAAGGCATGACTGAGACATTTGGGACCACGTGCCATGGAGCGGTAAGACTTCACCGAAAACCCAGTCCTCTTGCTTTATTACCAGGTGTTGAACCCCTATACACACACCACACAATGGTGTCTTATACTAATTTAGGCAAAGATGTATTGAAATATTCAGATTTTTATTGAGATAAAAATTTTACTTCTGTAGGTTTGTTCCCTCTTTGCCACTGTTCATGGTTGCAAAAATTCTTGATAAATAAAATCTTCCAACTGGTTTTGTTCTGCAGGGTCGTGCTCTCTCCCGCGCCAAATCCCGCCGGAACCTGGACTTCCAGGATGTACTGGATAAGCTGGCAGACATGGGCATTGCAATCCGAGTGGCCTCACCTAAACTAGTCATGGAAGAGGTAAAGATCAGAAGAACAGATGATGTTGTAGTGATAGTATAGTAGAGGTGATAAACAATAAATGGATGAAATGTGATGACTTATAATCAAGGATGTCAAGTATTAATGAAGTATTAGTGAAGTATTAATGTCATGTGCATTAATTGGTCTAGTTATTCTGTGTGCACATGGGTATGTTGTCCAATGCAGGACCCCCGACTATATTTCTTGCAACATTGTTTCCTGAGCATCATTTCTGAGCGTCATTTGCATTATAGCTTCTAGGAATTTTCATGAAGCGTTCAAGTACTTAACTCTATCTCTGTTTAGTGTTTCGAAGCCTGTTGGGTGTTGAAGTCTTAAAATGTTTCTTTCTTGCCTCAGGCTCCCGAATCTTACAAGAATGTAACGGACGTTGTTAACACATGTCATGATGCTGGTATCAGCAAGAAGGCCATCAAACTTCGTCCCATTGCTGTCATCAAGGGTTAAAGCCTGAGCTGCATCCTCAAGGACAATATGGCAAGCAGGTCACATGTATGGTACAGAAAAGTCAACAGGAAGTGAGGTCACAGCTGAATCAGATGCTTTGATGCAGAAGCACAGAGAAACTGCATATAAATTGAGTCTTCTGTGCATCTAGGAAAAGCGGCTTCTTCCTGCTGAAAGGGCTTTCATCTGGTTGAAATATGACTACATACTCTGTGGCAAGGCCAAGCACAGCTCAACAGATTTTTTTTTTTTTTTATGGACTCCTCAGTTTTGGATTGCTTCAGGCTTCCTGCTCTTTGTTGTGTGACAACTGCAAAATTGAGAGGATTAAGCAGGCAAGAAAATTAAATAAATAATAAAAAAATGAAAACACTAAATCCAATAATTTGCTGTTATTTTCGCTGTAGAAATCAATTTTTGTATGAAATTAGGTTAAGATCTATGCAGGCAGCAGTCACCACTCACCCACAATCATCTTGTCTTGCTGTATGCTGAAGGTACACTTACTATGTGCACAAGGGAGTGTCAGGATGGTTGACTGTTTCCAGCAATTAGCTTTAACATTGGTAAACAACTGTAATAAAGCTATAGCTACGAGCTAACTAAGAAATAAACCCTCAACTTGCGAGGAACATAGAGAGCTTATTAGTTAGACTTACTTTGGATAGTAAACTACTATAACTACACTATACAACTAGTACTTATGCCTA
This sequence comes from Tenualosa ilisha, assembly GCA_015244755.2. Taxonomy (NCBI): domain Eukaryota; kingdom Metazoa; phylum Chordata; class Actinopteri; order Clupeiformes; family Clupeidae; genus Tenualosa; species Tenualosa ilisha. Next base: position 1,688,658 of record PYXC01001083.1, read on the forward strand.
ATATCAATCTAGCCTACTCTACTTTATAAAAGTAGACACTCACTGGAAGAGTGACCATCCTGAAAAGAACGTCCCTCTGGGACTTTTCGTCTTCTGTGCACAGAGCCCAATGTGTAGCAGTGTGGCAAGAACAAAACTTAGATTAAATTCGAACAGAATCTCAGACAGCAGGGCCAAGATAATGGAAGAATAAATTCTGTGTGTAATCATTCTGCTTGTTTTAGTCAGGCCCTGATAAACTGAAGTTCATTTATGCTTTTGAAATATGTAGCAGTTATGTTTCAACTACATGGTCTCTGATTTTTTTCATATTTTCATTTAAGTAGTACATTGTTGTACATCAACCGCTTACAACTAACAATTATTTCGTGGCATATTTAAAAGCGTATTGTCTTAAAATTGCACTTAGCTGGATCTGCTTGCTTTTCTGCTTTGACAACACCCATGAAACAAATTACCCACCTTGAAAGGATTAGTAAACACTTTATTGGTGGTGACAAGAGATTGACAAATTGTGAACGTTTGTCCCAACATATCAAAAATAAATCAAGTACTCACAATGACGTCTCAATCAAGAATGAGAGAAATCCATTCCTGTTGTTTTGGCATTAATACAGTTGGGTCTGATTAGTGATCCTAATACAAAGCCACGTAAAATTAAATAGAGTTCCTAATCGGTAGAGGTGATCTCAAGATGCTGGCCTTTGCAGATAAAATCACAGAAGACATTATGATCAACTTTGTACTGGGTGACACTTGAAGGGTAAACCTTCTTAGTTATCTATGCGGAGTCATGAATTGACATTAGCCTGAGGGTTCAAATAATAAATGAAAAGACTGCCAAAGGCATTACTGAAACCATATTCAACCTGACCTATGTTAACTCTGTAACATGCCCACCTCCTCAACCCCTGCAACGTGCACACACACACACACACACATTCACACTTTTTCATGAGCGGTGTTAAATTCAAATTCTGATCTAAGTAAATAAAAACATACAAAATTGAATCCCATTCTAGTTATTACTGCACACTGTCCTTCAATGTCTAGTCACATATCTTTATACATTATGATGCATTACAGTTTTCCCAGGACAACAAAACCCATGTACAAAAACTCAAACAGAATCATTTCAAAACGAAATACACAAGAACTAGGACAGGCAGATGATTTGGGGCCTGGGGTCTGTCAGGATTGCTTTGACACAGGAAAACAGGCCAGCACAGGACATCAGTGGTTAAATTACAGAGAACCATATTTTTTTTCCCTTCCTTTTTTGCTGTCAAAAATATTCATCTAAATCTGTTAGAGCTATTGGTCATTTTTTTGTCAAGTGCACCAATACTGAAATTGCTTTTCTTCTTTACCCACAATAATTCTGGGTTATAATTAAATAAATGTTTGATATAATGCAAACAACAAAGGTTAAAAACAGACTCAAGGTTTGTCTTTTGAATGCTCCAATATTGAATCAGATGACTAATTATCCAAGGAACAATTATCTGGCAGGCAATATGTGTAAGAGTCAAATACCAAGAAGGCAGGAGTTGAGAGTGGCTGTACTGGTGGTGTCTTTTTTTTTTTTTTTTTTTTTAAATATGAACATGTTCAGTTCAAGTAGGACACCATGTGTAGAAGTGTGGTACTGCATATCCAAGTGCAATCAACAGATTGGGTTGTTTTTATTCGACAAAAGAGAATGACAATTTTCTCTTCAGACAGCACATGAAATTTGATGAACAGTTCAGTAGAGTAGTGTGAGATTTATTCCAGCGATGGAGTTGAGACAGTGCCCCCTATCTTTTGGATATGGACATGCATGCGCTGCTGCATTGACTTGCCACCTACAACTACAAGGCAAACTGAAGGGAATCTGAGCCTTCCTCCATTCTCTTGTCACACATTCTCCAAATTCACTCCAAGCCTACAAACACTTTGGGGACTGATCTAGCAAACACTCTTTCCTGGTCCTTTGACTGTTTATGTCTGGTTCATTGGGTGTATGCTGAATTTTTGCTTCAGTTTGTTCATACTCTGAAGCATTTGTTGATGCAACAGATGTATGGTCCAAGTCTGATGAACAACTGAATAATCAAAGTATGATGGGTCATTGAAATGAAAAAAAAAAACTGGTGCATCTAAAGCCAGGGGACTACAAACCAGGTGTCTGCCAGATCATGTCCCTTAATTCAGGAAATTCTCACAACATTTAAAAGAAAGAAAGGGGAAAGAAAATGATCACAGTCGCCATTAAATAAAAATTCCTCAATGCAACCTTTTTTCTTTCAACACAAAATGATGGATTTACCTCAATATCCAACCACTATAATATATACCAGCACATCAGACATTCCAAAGAATTTTAAACCTATAAAGTTTTTTTTTTTTCTTCAACAAATCCCAACAAAAAAAGAAAACTGTCTGATACTGTCTGAAATCAGGTTTCCACACACTGTTATTTTTTTTCTTCTTCTTTTTTGTAGGCAACAGTTTTTTAGGCTTCTGACATTTTTCCCTTGGAATTACCAGTCAAACTGAAGCCCCTTTCCCAAATCCCTCCCCTCAAACTACAGTTTCCTGTCTCTTCGAGTGGGTTAACCAATCCCTGTGCTCATCCTCTGGTCAGGTGGCCACACCCACGTGGAGAGCACGTCTTTGATTGGGGCCTTGGTTCGATGAGGAAGGGCATGATGCCCGCTGGCGAGCTATAGCCCGTCCCCACACAAGTCCTTTAACGGCACCGCGTTTTCCCCCCCAGCTTTGGATGGGTATCATTAGCGATTCACTTTTAAGTGCTGAAGCTGCTCCTATGCTAAGCTCTGTCTGTTTTGTTGTAAGTGGCACGGATGACCGCTCTTTTCTTCTTTACGCTGTTCCTTTTAACCTCCAGTCCAGCATCCAGTTTTTTTTATAGTTTGGCGCGCTGAAAGAATGCCTATAAACAAAACAAGACATTAAATCAACAGTGAGACCCTGACTAATCGATTAAATACTACGTGGAATGTGCAACTGAGTACTGTGTAGGGGAAACTGTTATACCTTCATGTAGTTTTTTAGAACCTTGACATCTGGCTGTTGAAGAACTTGACAGAGTTCCTAACGGAAGTTGAGAAGTTTAAAAAAAAAAAAAAATTAAATCTTTACAGTAAGTTGGTGGGACAGAAAGCAACACGTTTGTGACAATAATCATTAAAATCATTAATCGTTAAATAAAAAATCTTTTAGATGACTAAGCCCACTGCACAACTCTAACCCACCCAGCAAGTCACTTCAACTAAGCCATGTGTTTTAATGGGCAGATTTTTTTACCTGTGTGATATCTGGTGATACTTGCAGGGAGGGCAGGTACTCCTGCTGGAGAAATTGAATGAACTCTGGTCCCTAAAAAACACACACACACACAAAAATGAAATAAGCTTACCATCTTGAACAACCGCACTGGTTGCATTCTCATCAAAACTCAATACTCTATATAACCAAACACCATGATTTTTTTTTTCAAGTAAAATAGCTCTTCAAAGTATATTTGCATCAATGTTTTGAAGATGGGTCATTGCAAATGGATGCAAATATTCATACCCTCTTCAGATGGATCATTTTCAAGGTAAGAGTGCACTCTGATAGTGTCTGTAAAACACAAGAAAATGCATTAGATGCAACACTGGACTTTGACATTGGGACTACAGGAAACAGAGAAAATCCTTCAGGCATTTCACTCACAAGCACAGTCTGGGCATCGGACAGGTCAAAGGTCGGTTTGAGAGGAGCCAGGAAGCATGCTGGGACAATGTGCTTGTAGATGAAGTCTGGAAATCCAACCAGGCCATCTTTGCCTCCTGAGGGGGGGGGGGAAGACAGGCAGAGCGACATACCTTTAGAGTAAGACGATTTATGCCTCAGCTTTAAGCCACAGCAGGTAAATTTATGTTCTGTCAAATATGTCTCTACTTCTGTACCAACAACAATGCTACATTTGTAAGTACTTACTAAGTGCAAATATTTTTCTTTGCTGAAATCACATTCTGAAGTCACATTCAGCCACTTTCTTTCTAACCCATCCATAATTAGTTTGGTCAATTCTAAAGAAGACTAAACTTACACTTCATATTTTTAATATTTTAGATTTGTCTATTGTATTTATTGTGCTGTATATTGTATTATATGTATATTACTACATGTTTATATGTTAGGTGTACAGAGAGCTAACATCTACCGGAGTCAAATTCCTTGTATATGTAAATATACTTGGCCAATAAAGCTGATTCTGGTTCTTAGATTTCCCTAGCAATTAAGGCAAGAAAATGAATAGATGAAAGCCTAGCAAAACATGAGTGCTGTCAAGTGACGCTCCCAGTGCAAAGGCCCCATTTGCCTCCTGACCAGTACATACCCCAGAGCTCCACAAGCTTGGTAAGGATGATGAAGCAGGTCTTCTGGGCGATGGGGTCTGGGAAGTCCACTGCCCCCTGGATGATGGTGAACAGCACTCGCTCCACATTCTCAGCCCCTGAGGGAGACGGATATAGCAGGTACAGGTTCAGTTTCACAGGTGTGTGCAGGTGAGGTATGCGGCACCATGCATGCTTACACATGCATAATGACTTCCTTGATGCACTGAAGCTTCAATAGTCAAAAAAAAAATTGCAGTTTTTTTTTCCTTCTGTGCAAGCCCTGGAGATAACTATACATGGTTGTGTCTACGCTGTCGTACTGCAACACGAACACAGCAAAATAAACTATGGTGAAACTAAGCCATGTTGATGTTCCAAGTGAAAATATTAACAGCAATTCCTATGCCGACCTAAAGGTGTAATGTTGAAGCAATGCAAACTCCATAGGGTCAAGTAAACTCTGCAGTGGTTTTATATCAGACACCTCTAGTCTAAAGTATAATTATAACTATTCCATCAACCTTGTAAAGCTATAACACATATGAAACATTCCACATGTGGAAGCACTCTGAAGGCCTAGCCAGCGTATGAATTGTTGTGCCAACTTAAATATATCCCTTGTTCCAACCAACATGTGCAATAAACTTTCATTTTGCAATAACTTTGGTTTGTAAACTTCAGTTTGAGGGTGTGGTGTTGTGGGCTCCACTCACCCTGGTTGGCCATGACCTCGTTCATACCGCTGCCTGTGATGGTCTGGATGAAGCTGAAGTAGCTCCTGCGCAGCATCTGCTTCTCCAGAGCCGCCGCCTGGTCATTCTCCTCCGCCGGCCGGCCCAGCACCTCAAAGATGGCCAGCACCAGTGGCATAAACACCTGCTGCAGGAACGGAGACACCTGGCCCTGCACCCGGATGAGAGGCGGGTCGGGGGTGGGACGAAAGAAAGAAACCAAAAGACGGGTGAATACAATTACATTCGGAGCCAAGAAGAGTTCACTATTTTAACTTTGTGCCACATATCAAACTTTTTGCCCAATTCATGCCAGAACTTCTGCTCATGACTGAACAGCTGTATTCACCAACTTATTGACATAAGACAGTGAGCGAGATTTTCTAAACGTCAGTTTTGAAACGTTTTCTGTGAACCGCCAACGTTTTAACAATACTTCAGTTCCTCGATTAACGACGTCAGTCTGGCTACTTGTCCGTGTCCTTACCTTGAACTTGGCAGTGATCTGGCTGATGAGGGGGATGAACTCCTGCAGGTCCTTGGGCTCACAGTCCTTGAGCATGTGCTCGGAGGCGGCGGGGATGAAGGGCAGCACCTCTTCCTCCAGGCAGATGATCATGCGGTGCAGGAAGGAGCGCACGGCGCTGCGCAGCGGACCCCTCTGCATCGGGCAGCTCAGCGCCGGCAGGAAGCACTGGAGGCAGTCGCGGTACACCTCCGAGCAGCCACACTGCTTCACCGTCTGCTTGTTGCTGAAGGCCTTGCTGGTGCGACTGAAGGTGGGGGAATAGAAGCAGTACACGTTTGTGTAAGGAAACAGGACGACTTTTAAGTGTAAATTGTACTTTAAACTCTAAACTGTATATCTACATGAAGGAGTGAAATGATTAACTTGGCTTTGGCACATGTGTGAGGTGTCTGTCTCTGTGTGTCTGAAAAGGCAGTGGTGAAAAGTAAGAAAGTACAAATATTTTGTTACAGTACTTAAGTACATTTTTTTGCATATCTGTACTTTACTTGAGTAGAAATAATTATGAATACTGTTACTTCACTACATTTTGCAGTTATTATCTGTACTTTTACTCCACTGTATTTCTAAAATGCGTCCTGTTACATTTTATTAGGCTATGTCTTTTTTGCTGAAGTTGCTTAGGCTGCGTGGTTGTTTAAAGTTTAAACCAATCAGATATACACATTGTTTGTGTGAAGCCGATTCGCAGATGGCGACATTGAGGTTCCCCTTCATCCCAATGAATGAGGTTCCCATTCAACCCAAATTTTTCTGGGCTTAGCATCACCATTGTTAGCAGTCATGCTAGCTTTCAGCTTGCTACCTCCTAGGTCAACTGGCAGCTTTTTATGGACGATACACTTTACCTGATGTGTTTATCCTGTGTGACTATTGGCCTTGTCATGTGAACGAGTAGTCCAATTGTTGCTGCGAGACATGCTGCTCCTCTCGTATGAATTTGCGTCCCAGTTTGACTAGCGTTACCTTCAGTGACTGTGCATAGCTTATTCCACTTTACAAACTTTCAGCTCTGCCATTAACAGTTACGAGGATGGAGATGGAGCATTTGGATGCGATGGAGCAGCCCATGGTAGAACGAGCCATTATCTCTCTGACCAGCCTATCTAGTAAGGAGATGGGCAATTTGTTGTCCGTTATGAGACCGAAAACTTACACTATTGACTGCATATAAGGGGTCAAATATTTTGACCATACCATTTGCCTATGATTAAAATATCTGAATCAGAAATAGTGGGAGTTCTTGGAATAACGGAAGTCTTTTTTCCTTCAGGAAGCAGTTTTGGTTATCAGCATTTGCATGGAAAAATTAGGAGTTTCATATGGGAGCTTATTCTATAGGCCTATTTTTTTGTATTGAAATACAGACCATTAAGAGACAAACTATTTCTCCAGTGCTTTTACTTTTAGTACTTTCAGTGCATTTAAAAGCAAGTACTTATTACTTTTACTTAAGTAGAATTATTGTAGTTCTACTTTACATGAGTATATGTTTTGCTGGTTATTTGTACTTTTACTTAAGTACTGAGTTAGAGTACTTTTCCACCATTGCTCAAAGGTGATTGTGTGGCACAGGTAGTCGATGACCGCAAGTCATACTTTTTAATATTAAGGGCATGAGGATCTCCAAATTGTATACCTACATGAATGGGTGACATAATGAACAATGTGCCATCACAGATTATGCTATTGGTCAAATGTTTGGGGTTGTGTGTACCTGTGCATTTGTGTGTGGGTGTGTATGGGTGTGTGTGTGTGTGTGTGTGTGTTGGTACCTGGCAAAGCCGACTGCATGGCTTAGACAGTCTGCGAGCACGACCTGCCTCTCCTCGTCGGCCTCTTGTGGCAGCTTGGCGAGCAGCAGGCGGAAGCCGTCCATCAGCGGCGTCAGCAGGCTACGCATCAGCGCCTGCTTGCGCTCCGCTGGGCTCTCGCCGTTCACGATCAGCACGCCCGCCGTCTCAAAGATGAACAGCTGGTCGTCACTGGTCAGTAGAGCCGGGAAACCGTTCTCCTGAGAAAGACCACAAAAGGGGACAAAGATCGAATTAAACTGGGCTAGATGCGTGTTCTGCTAGTAAAGACGTATATATATCTCACGAAACTAACACGATAGTAGGGCAAGGGTAAAATGAGTTACGCCTATGGCTTCTCTACACATAATAGACATAGTTTCTGGTGTGTAAACATGACATTGCTGTCCACTTGATATAATTAAGAACGTATACACCCTTTGCGAATAAAGATGTTTAGGTTACATTTATGACATTTATGTAGTCAGTCAGACTTACGGGAGGAGCCAGTTCCAGGAGGTCTTGTATCCTGCTCAGGATGTCCTCAATGAAGGCATTCATATGTTTGCTGTATACAACAAACATAAACACAAAAACAGGTAAATACATAAAACACACAACACAATTAGCATCAGTTTTGTTCATCAAAGTTGAAAGCTGGCTGCAATACTAGATGGAAAAACTGCTGTATGACTGTATTTCCTTTCCTGATTGTTGTGATTAATTAGCAATTAATGGTTAATACATAGGTGAGGGCTATATACAGGACTGCATTTCTTTTTATCATTCTACTTGATCTGATCTGATTATGATAGGTATATGGGCATATAGGTAATGTTTAGTAAACTGAGGTTAATACAAGGGTAAGGTCAATGTGGAACACATTTACTGCAACTCCAAATTCACAAAGCAACTCCTTAAGTGACCACCTAAGGTGAGTTGGTCTCAGGGAGAACTTAAGGGGAATTGAGTGTTGTCTCTGAGCTACAGGGGGTCCCAAGCACTGATCAGGAAAAAAAACCTTCAGTGTGGATAGGAGTGAGTGGTGGGCTGAATCAGATTTCATGTTGTATTCTGCTCTTCTGACTACCAGAAATTCAAGCTAGATACAGTGTGGATATGCTAACACTCAGATTTGGACGAGCGGTCTGAACACAGCCAGAAAGAACTCCTGGGGAATCTAGAGCTGGGTGGGTGGGGAGTGACAGGCAGAGGGCAGGCGCCCGGACTTACTGCAAGGTTTTGACGAAGCGGGAGAAGAGGTACGCCACGCGACTCCGGACCTTTGGACTGCTGTGTCTCAGGCCCCGGTGGTCCAGAAAAGCCATCTGAAGGGGTAGCAGCAAATAGGAGTCCAGTGAGTAAGGGGGGGAAAGAGAGAGAGAGCATATTTGTTTTAGTGTGTGTGTGTGTGTGTGTTACCAAGTGTGAATTTGCAAGGACATGACAGTGGTTAAGGGGATAATGTGAGAAAAATGAAATCATTCTGTGCCAATGGCCCTGTATTATAATTTGATTTGTGTATGGCATGTGACAACTTCTAGCTTACTGAATTTGACCTTTTCAATTCACGAGTGAGTTTATGTGATGAGACTTGCCTCATTTACAGCAACTACTTTGAAGTGTATGTGTGTGTACACACACATACACACACAGACTCACCAGAACGCTTGGAATGTGCTGTGGCTCCACAATGAAGAACTTGTCATAACGCACCACGGTCTCGAAAAACTCCAGCGTCACAGATGTGTGCTGGTACTCACTGACCCCACTGCTGATGAGCTGTAGATACACACACACACACACACAAAAATGTCAAATACTTACAGCTCACAAAATCGCAGCCCATTAAATAACACTTTCATTCATTCCAAAGTCTCTCCTCTGCGTCACCAAAGCTTCCCTCTTGTTTACTTGATAGTTTCCATTTTGTCTCCATGAGAAAAGCCACTCACCGTCCTCATCATCTCCTGTAGGGTGGAGGCCTTGGTGGCGTCCCCAGTAAAGTGGGCACCGTGAGACGCAGGCAGGGCCTCTCCCAGCATGTACAGCAGCCGGATGGCCACCTCCACCTCCATGAACGGAGCCGTCTGCCAACTCCTGCAAATACAACAGCACAGGGCACATTAGCTAAATGGTTACTGTTATAATATTCACCAGACGCTAATAAAATGATAGAAAAGAGCACAGGTTACAACAGAGAGGACTGAAGCGGACTTGAGTGAAGCATTTCCATTTACATTAATGCATTTAGCAGACGCTTTTATCCAAAGCAACTTACATTTGTCAACTATCAATTACATCAGGGTCAGTCTCCCTTAGAGCAACTTAGGGCTAAGTGGCTTGCTCAAGGGCACAACGGTGGCAGCCAGGATTCAAACCCAAAATTTTCCAGATTACTTGCATGCTAGCCAGGTTCCTTAACCACTCCGCCACCATCACCACAGCAGAAATATTTAAAGATATTTGTTTACAGTACACAAAATGGTTATGGTCATGGTGTTTAGCAGACACTAAGACATGACGCCACAGGTCACAGTTGCAAAAGTTGTGATTAGAACAACCGTCACACAATGTATGGTTCAATAAAACTGTATCTTAATTTCTGATTGGACAAGCTCTTTATGATGTGGTAATATAGTCATGTTCTGCTCATTTGAAACTGATGTTGTTGAACTTGGCAACAAGAAATGTCAGCATGAACCGCTGAAACTACTTTGGGGAAAGCAGATGAACAAACAAAATGAAATTTAACTAAAGAGAGCTGAATTTAATGTCTTTTAAATATGATTAGCTGGTCGTGGAACTTTTGTATGAAGACAAAGATGCCACTCATGATTATGGTGTGGTTTCATTGCAGTCGCATCAAGAGTGATTTCCGTTGATTCAAGTGTACAGTGCTTCATAGCAGAGGATATGCATCAAAAGAACAGGAAAGCCTCAAAAGACAGGAAGCATTTGCACACTCTAAAATGCAATGACTTATTTATACCTTCTGTGATGCTCACCTTCATGATGAACACACATCCCATTAATATTTAACGGCACATGAACTATGAAGTACTTTTACATGATATATAGTAACTTAAGAAATTTATAGGATTGCCAGAAGCACACTGTGCCTTGCCCTGTCCCAAGTGTGAAGAATCTAACTTACTGTAAGGTGTTGTTGAAGACCCTGCGCACAGCCTCGAGGAGAAGCTCAGGGGAAACCTGGGCTAGGCGGTCCAGCAGCATCTTCAGCTGCTTCCGGTACTCCACAAACATGGCCTCGTCCTCCCCCTACACACGTGACCATGGGGAGAAAGTCAAGGTTAAAATCATTTTTAAAAAATTATTTAAAGTACTAAAGTATTAAAATGGAAGACATCAGTGCTAAAAGTACTTAAGGGTTCTATGTGGCATTTTTTTCAGTTAAGAAATAGCAACAGAATGTGACAAGAGATTGAACTCTATGCTGTCCAGGTTAACATACAAACACATTAGTGCTGGGCCCGCTGCTGGTACAATCCCATGTAACCACATGATGTTGCATGCAAATACAATGGTGTGACTGTGTGCAAAACAACCTACAGCTCCCTAAAGTAGCACTCTGAATTGAAAGTGTCAAACCTACTAGAGGTCTTCAAAGTACTGAGAATAGACAGTGTGAGACTGGCGTTTCAAACCAGATCGATCCAGAACATCTTACCTCATTTTCAAAGTTGTACTCATCATCGTACGTCAGTTTTTTCATGACTGCCAGCATGATTGCCTGTTGAAAAGCAAATGCAATGAGCCACTGAGGGGTTACACAAGGAAGGACAATAACGTGGACAGAAAACATGGCTACAAGTGAGAAGCTTTACCTCCACGTTGGCTTTCTGTTGATCAGTCAGAAGCGGAAGCTGTTAAAAGAAATCATGTACAAGTTAGACCTCAATTTTCACTCTTCACTGATCCAATTGACCTTTATCCATGAAAATAAATATATTTAGATATAAATAATAAATATATATATATTTTTTTTAAGTCACAATTATATTGGTATTTTTAATAAGCATTATATTACTTCTAGTAAAATACATATAAGCAATATTAACTACCAGTCATTTTACAATACAATTGTTTCTGTCCCGTCACTGACTGAGCTCTGTGCGTCATTCCCAATCAATGGAACCATGATGAAGCGATCATAAAGCAGATAGATCAAATAAATACAACGTGACTAATAATCAAATAATCAGAATCCACTTTTCAAAAGAATCACCTCTGAGAACAGGTAGTCTGATGGGAGCCCTACCTGTTTGAGGACGTGCAGGTACTCGTAGCAGAAGCCCACGATGTTGGCCGAGATGTCGTCGTCCTCGTGCACGAGCAGCTGCAGCATTAGTGGCACCTTAGCCTCTAGTGCGCGCAGCGTTTCCGCAGCGACTTTCACATTCCCCGTCTTGTGGAGCTTAGTCCAGCTGAGCACCAATGATTGGCCCATCCCGTTGACCAGCCGCGAGAACTTGGCCAGGAAGTCCACGTCTTCCTCCTGGAGGAAACCAGTGTGTGTGTTAGAGCGTGTGTGTGTGCGTGTGTGAGAGAGAGGAAGAGGAAACAGAAATTTAATCTTTAACCTCTGCGCTCGCAGAAATACAGCTTTATGTCAACCAAGGACTGTCTCTACTAGCCTACTGACTGAATGGTTTACATTTTTTGATCACTACAACACACTATCAAGTAGGCTAGCTTCCAATTAACACCCTTAAATACCATTTTACTCGAAACATGAAATTCAAAAAATTATCATAAAATATCCCTCTACTATTTAGACCTGGCATTGTTGATCTCAGTAATAAACATACCAAAGTCAGTGAATTTTCTGGATAACCAGAGTGGGCAGAGACAGCATGTTTGCAGTCGCTATATTTTCACATGAAGGTACAAAGACATCTGATGAGTCATGATTAGTCATCAAAAATCTCTGCCTCAGCCTTCTACTACTCAAACACATAGCTTTAATATCAATATTAATATTATTATTAATATAATTAGTAGCTTTAATACCAACATTTGACTGTGTTCACTTCATTTCTCTCTCCTCCATCTTGTTCCTTCTCTGTCTAACACACACTGTGTCATAGTCTACCTGTTCCACATTGAAGAAACCCGCTGACTGCAGCACTTGGCACAGAGACTCCACCAGCTTTGTTTTGTCAACAGGATCCATTCCTTTGTTGATAATTTCAAACAGGCAGTCACAGGCCTCCTCTCGCAGGTCCTCCACAGACATATGACTCAGCAACAGGTTTACAAACCTGCACCAGCACACAAAGGAAAGTTATGGTCAGTTTAGGTCAACCCCAGAACTTGTTAAGGACCTGAATTGGGCCTTATCTTCAACACCAAATTTTACACCCATTTCATTTTGCATGGCCATGAGTAAAGAGGGTCAATTTGACATCAATTTCCAGTTTTTGTCAGAGGTCAAGTAGTGAGTGACCTAATCTTTCTGTTTTATATAATACATTTTAATCCAGTTTAGTGGAGTCCTGGAGCTTCTAAAAATTCTTTCTGATCTACACAAAAAATGGGCACTGTAGATTAACAAGTTTGGTTCTGTCATTAACTTCCTTTTAAAGTTTGATAGTGAACAGCCCTTAAAACCTAACAGGAGAATTTAAAAACCATTTTAGTCTAAACCAAAAACAAAAACAAAAAAATGTTGCAAAAAAATAATGCTGCATTTCAAATCTGATGCAACACTCTTTAGGCAATATAATTTCAACATCTCAAGTCTTTCAACAATTCTCTTTCAGCAATCTTATGCAGCGACACCAAGGTAAAACATTTGACAGAGGCAAATCATCAATATCTAATTACACTGCACTGAGGTTGTTTGCTTGTTAATTACAAAACACTGTGGGGTCAGGGACAACCATGTGAACGCTAACTGATTAACAGGCCTTATGTTGCCAAACACTAATTCCCAATGGGGGGGGGGGGTCTGTCAGTGACAAACTGTTTAGTAACACAATAAAGTACTAGCCCATTCATCAAATGTCAACATAGCTATTCAACAAAAGCTATATGGCACAATACCTGGCACTCTGAGCACATACTGCATTCAAAGAGTCATAATTCTGTTTAGTCTATGTCTCAAAGTTAATCAGGACTATATGAAGCCAACAACACTGAATTGCTTTAAAACAGAGTACTCTAAAACAGTATTTTAAACAGAATGCATCTAGACAGATCTCACACAAGTTGAACATTTGACAAATCCCCCTAAAACTGCATATGGCTGCTCAGACCGAACCACATCATTTCATCCCAGGGGAAAAGCTTTACTCCTTACCCACACGTCTACAAAATGCATTGGGCAAAAACACCCTTGGCAAGCCGACTGACCTGTCGTTGGCGATGAGGTTAAGGTCGATCCAGGACACATAGGCACCCACCACTTCCAAGCACTGACAAGTGAGCTCACTGTGGGACTGCTGGTAGGCTTGCAGGATCTGGAACCAGGACTCAACCAGGTTGGGAATGCACTGCTCACGCATCGTGTCTTTGATCAGGGTGTTCCGCCGTGTCTCCTGGAACGGGAGTAAATAAATACATTGACCGTTAGCATTAAACATTCCAACTACATTGACTCAATGACGTTGACTCAATGAAGTTCAAGCCAGAAAGACATATTAACACTACTACAACCATTACTTCACCATTGCATTATATGCATGTACTAAATGTGAAACATTTATCGGTGAAGCTATATGCTAGCAGTAGTACTTAATTAGCCTACATCAGGGCTGTGCATGATGTCCCGGTCGACAACCTCAGCATCTATGGCCATGAGGGTGCGAAGGTAGATGTCCACTCCATGAGGGTTGAGTCCGATCATGGTGAGGATGTCGAAGAAGAACTTGGGCCAGTGGGTCAGGTACTCCCTCACAAATGTCAGGGCAAACACCTGTGCTGCCTTGTTCCGGATAAAGGGCTTCTCCTGCTGTGCGTTCATCAACTGCGCATGAGACAAGGAGAGGGGAAAAGGCATGAGAAAACGTCACTTGTTTGATTAGCGATGTGTTTGCTTCCAAGTCATTTACTTGATGAAACCACTGATTTGAGAAAATGCATTGGATTAATCAAGGATATGATCGTACTCAACCAGAGACCACGTATACATGATGAATGTTACGATGAAAAAACAAGCAGAGGATGAAAGTCAAGCAGAGGTCACACTCATTCCTGTCATTCTGAGATATATATACAAATACAAAACACACATGCCCGCACACGAACACGAACACAAACACATACACAAACAAACACACACACATACACACACACACACACACACACACACATACACACACACATACACACACACATACACACACACATACACACACACCACCTGTGTCTGGAGCCACTTCATCAACGTTTCCCTGATGAGCTGCTGCTGGGCTGCAGTCAGGCCCCCATGCCTGTGACAAACACAGAACACATGCATGTACACATTCCATCCAGGAACTGGATCCTCCATAAGGTCTCAGTCAGAGGCTCTGTACCCACGGCCATTTTTTTTTTTAATGTACTGTAGTATGTGTGGATTTACGAAAGAATTGAAACATCAAGCAAGTTAAATATATTATCTTGGTATAGATTTTCCAATTCAGACATTCTTATAACTAGGGATGAGTGGAAAGCTTAGGTTAATGACACTCTACATATGCCAATAAGCAAAACAGAGGGGAAAACTATAAGCACTTACACATAACTAGACGCTGTTATACATATCTGGTATGCATAACTAGGCTCTATTGTACAGTACATGCTAACTGGACACAGCCTTAACTAGTGAGTTCAAGAGTCACATTTGTGTTCCCTCTGGGGGAAGGCTGGTGGTTCCCCCCGGTGGTCAGACACGCGGTGCCCAGAGCCCAAACGGTTCACATTTGTGTCATTGCAAACTCTACCTTTTAGCACAACATACCTCGCCAACCCATTAATCTAGCTTCATAATGTAGCGCTCTCAGGTCACCTTTACAGCATGTGGGAACTAGCCACGGGGTAAACAACAGATAAGGCTCCTCGTCAAACCAGCTCTCCTCAGTGAACACGGTCCTTACCTATATTTGATCTGATGCTCCAACACTTGGAAGCAGAAGAACTTGACATGGTCGTCACTAAAGGAGGAAAACATATACACAGAAAACAAAGATGAATGGGAAATACAGGAAAAAAAAGAGTAGAAAATCTTGTTTACATATGAAATTGTGATGGACACTATCACTTCCACCTGTTTACCTGTAAAAGCCTTTAGCCAGGGCTTCGGCACACACCTCCCAAGCATCCTGGGACTCCTTCAGCTGCTCAAAATATGCCAGTGCCTGAAACGGATGAGCAGAGAGAAACACACAGGCTTACAAACCTCAAACAGGCACACCTGACTGACTCCCACACCAGTGACACACACACACACAAACACACCACACTCTGAAGCAATCCACACACTTTGTCCCATGGGAACTGGGGCATAAATAGTGACCACTTCCAAGAATCCTCTTCCACTGTACCCAACTGCATCACCTCGGGTACAAGCCAGAATGACTCAATGTGCCCATTTGCCACTACTCCCACAGTGACACCAAATCTTGCAGTAACCTACTGTCTGGTGTTGAATAATTTAACATACTGCATCATATGATGTTGCATGACCATACTGACCAGCTGAAGCCGATGGTAATATTGAAGTTTGGCCAGAGCATTTTTGTTCTGGCGGTTTATCTGAGCTATTACTGGGACTGTCTTTTAGAGTTTGATCATGCCATTATTACAAGAAAAAAATACGTCTCTGTTTAATTTCAATTTTCCCTAATGTAAGGCTGTTTCAATCCATTGAAAATTCAACCAGGTGGATATGAAAACCTGCATCAATAAGCACCTTTACTGGTTGTTTAGTTAATGTTAATACAATGCAGAAAACTAAGGCTTTCTTCCTTTCAAAGTGTCAATCCCATTATTAAAGTCCAAATGAGACACAAAAGAAATACAAAGCTCACTTAGATTACTGTTTTTGTAATTATGCCATTTGAGATATTTTTAAGTATACACGAGTTGCAACAAAATAGCAATACAAATGTTAAGGGAAACCTATAAACTTTTGAAAAAAAAAACCCTTATATCCCTGATTACATCAAGGAATGTTCAATCAAAAACTAGGAGAGGACCAATGTCTCATTATATTACAGATCATCAGAATGACATCTCAACTGAACACTAAGCTTGATTTTAGTCACAACTTCAAAGCAATGCTAAAAAAACAGTTGGATAATTCCGTTGAGTTACAACCACTAAGCGCCATCATCTCACACACAATTGGACAGTACAAACAGTGAAGCGATGTATTATGCAATGTGAATGTGACATATGTCAAACATATCAAACATATGTGAGGAATGTTTATGTTTGCGCATTTTTTTAAAAATAGTGTCATTAATGATGTCACTAGTGAGAGACATAAGTGTCAAAATCTTACCCTTTGACGATAACAAGCATCTGCATTTGGGTTCAACCCCAGCAGCGCTTGTTCATCCATGATGGCTGGTGCAGACTGGCAGGCCATCCGTGGGTTAGCTAGTTTTTAACTCAGGTTCCCTCTTTTCCTCCACCAAAAGGCAGATCACACACATCTGTGAAGGGGACAGGGTGGTGGTGAAGTACAGAAATTTAGGTGACAGTAGGACTGAATGATAAGTTTGATTGTTCCTATGATTACAGCATGTAAGTCCACCTGTTGGTGCATAAAACAACTAAAATTTAAATCGAATTCACAGCTGAATGATTGAACAAACATGTCCTACTTCTACTGATAAAAAACTTAATTGCTTCAGGTTGAGGTCATATGTTATTTAACCTCTCAAATGGGCCATGACTGGCCCGCAATGATCCAAACAGAGTATATTACTGCTGCACACAATACCGGGTACCTGTTATTGTCATAGGGATTGCCACCAGAAAAGCAAGATTAGGGTAAACACAGCCTCTGCAATTCTGCGAATTTGTTTTTCATCAGCTGAGCCTGAAGCAACACCATCAGCATAAAGACTTGGGCACTCCTGACTGATAAATCACAAGGTTGTAATCGGGCAGCTTCTTACCTATCGTCATGTGTTCTGAATCGGAAACAACAGCCAACTCCGGCTGCATTTTAACTGACATGATGCAACGCAGCGTCAACTTCCAAGTTGGGGAGCAATAATGTCTATTCACGCTAACGCTGTCTATTGCAGATCATGACCAATAAGATGACGAGCTAGCCAGTCGACTGGCGCAAAATAGCCACACAACAAATACAGAACTAGCTCTACTAACATCCGTGTCTGAATAACGATTTACTTAAGTTCAGTCGACAATAGTAGCCGTCCTTTTAGGGAAGCCAAGCCATCTTTTTAATAACTTTTTAGTGGCCACATATCAGCTTGGCTTCTTCGGAAAGTTAAACGTATCATACGCCTGAGTAGCCACCTAGCAATTAGCTAATGTATTGCAGGTTGCTAGCATCATGCCTATGTGTCACATGCGCCTTCACTTTACAATAACGTGGCATGGTGTGTATGTTTCAATACTGCAAAAAGTTTACGTTTGTATGATTTAACAGTCATGCCATTGACCATAAAGATACATATTAGATTAGCGTAAACGATGAGTTTATGGACGAATGGTGTATTTAGCAGATAAATACAGCCCCGGCTAATAAGTAGCTCGCTAGCCAGCTAGCCACAACGCACCGACAGCTTTTTCTCGCGCATCCGCACGCCTCTCCCTTTCACATTGTGTCAAAAATGCTTAGCAAAAAAGTTTACAATGTTCAAACGATCAAAGGCTCCTTTAGTCATGACAGTAGAATGAATGTGTACCTTAGTGTCGACTTTAAACTGCCATCCCCCGTTATTCGCAGTCCCCAAATAATTCTCCAGAAAATACAACCAACGTTAACGTTCACGTTACGTTACGGTCCGGCTTGTCAATTCTCACTACAAGATTGCGGCGTGTCTGCTGGTCTGCTACTGTCGGTGGAGCTAACCATAGCTAAACGGAAATGAAAACGTCATATTTACTTGGGTCACGACCACAGGAAGAAATTCCCTGGCGCTTTTGGTGATAAAAATCCTATTTATAAGTCTCTGGTTTAATGGAGTTTACTTTCACTTGGATCGTTATAATGCTATAATATAAAAAACACATGCGCTGTGATTTTTTTTTCCATTTCCGTCCAAGTGTTTTGCAGCACAACACACTTTTTCGCACCAAACACTTTCATTCACTTTCCACATTGGACAGCTCTTGCGAATTGAGCATGCATATTGTGTGTGCGGTTTACTACTTTCTTGACATTTTTCACTGTTATTTTATTTAAATCAAGTCAATTTAAGTCACAATATTCTTTTGATTGCTGTTGACGTCTATAGACGACTGTGTTCATTAAATCATACACTTGTGTCGAGTAAATAGCTTCGCCTTTAACTGTGATAGGTACAAAAAAAATCACGAGTTTGCTTAATTTTATAATTAAGGGTGTCTGGAAAATGGGAAAATACATACATTTGGCTACGCCTTTCCACAAAGGTTGACATCACGATTCTCCGCCCTTCTACTTCCTCTTTCACAGTGGCAGTCAGCGAGAGACACCATGAAGGCGTCTGGCACAGTATGTAAAATTCGTTAAAACCCTCAAATATGTGTCGTTACATACAATTTTCTGTCATATCTTAGTTCGTAAAGACTCGTGACACGCGTATAAGTATTTGTATCGATGTATACATTTTGTAGCGAGTTGTTTCAGGCGAATTAATGCTTGGCCCATCCATGATTCTAACATGGCGTCCCGGTGTTGTAGCGTGAGCCATGTGGTGCTATGAAAACTTTCGTCAATACCTTGTCCGACTGTCGTTATACTTTTTCTGCTATTTTAGAGCCTTAGGTTACTGGTTCAGCCCTTTCATCCTGTATTGTAGTTTTAATTGAACTTACTTTAAAGTCATGGGTTGATTGCAAGCCACATGCGCATCGTGGATAGCCTTGTTTAACGCTAATTTGGCTAATTGTTAATGTTAGCCAGGGTAGCATCACTAACGTTAGCCAAAAATGAGTACGTCCACAAAATTTTGAAGATTTTATCACAAGGCATTTAGTGATGGCGATTGGGTAGACGTGTCTTCCGGCATTGTCGTACTAAATTACGAATCCTCTGTTGTAAACTGGCTCACATGCCAATTTCAAGTCGAGATAAATGGTGGTTAATGATCCTAGGGAACATCACCAAAGTAAAAAAAGACTTAACGTTAACATGGAAAGGGACTACGGTGTTGACACTGCACATGTGTGTACCCTACTGCATATATTTTGTAGCACCCAAAACCCAAAGGTCATGTCAAATTAATGATGTGATCTAGCTTGGTGTGCTGAAAGGAAATGCACCTTGTCGCCTTTCAGATACTGATGTGTTCCTGAAAGTGAATTCAAGGTCCTACAACCTTTTGTACAGGTTAAAGATATGCATTTGGTATCTCCTGCATCAATGTACACTAAATTTAATGTAATTTCTTGTCTCCAGCTTAGGGAGTATAAAGTAATTGGGCGCCTCTTGCCCTCTGCCAAGAACCCTAACCCTCCTCTGTACCGCATGAGGATCTTCGCCCCTAACCATGTGGTGGCCAAGTCCCGCTTCTGGTACTTCGTCTCCCAGCTGAGGAAGATGAAGAAGGCCTCTGGCGAGACTGTCTACTGTGGTCTGGTGAGTACTGTGCAGAGCTTTGTGTGGGCAGTAGTTATGGACCAATTTTTGCTAAAGTGTCTTATGGTTGTTCCAACTCTTAAACATGCCGACATATCATCATGTAGAGATTGTTGAACATCGAGATGTTTATTAATGGGTTTGTTGGCAGTGTTAATTTATTGCACGTCTTCACTTTATTTACTTTAGGTCCACGAGAAGACTCCCCTGAAGGTAAAAAACTTTGGCATCTGGCTGCGCTATGACTCCCGCAGTGGAACCCACAACATGTACAGAGAGTACAGAGACCTGACCACTTCTGGGGCTGTTACTCAGTGCTGTAAGTCTGCTCTTTTCTTGCATACACCTACTTTTTTATACTTCTGAATTTACCACCCATACAGAAGGGCTTGTCCCCTAGTGCTGCAGGCCTGCTCTTGCTACTGGTGTCTGGCTGTGCACCTATCAGGGGTCATTGTTTATGCTTTTACTGACTGTATTTCCCTTGATATTCAGTCCTTTAAAATCTGAAATGAGTGGAAGCCCTTAGTTGTGCTCCCAAGTTGTGTCGGGTGTTTGGTAGTGAGGAGCACTGTTGGGATGGTGTAAATCAAATTTGTGACTGTCTTCCACTGATCTCAGAAATGGGCATCACTGCACACAAACCCAAAGGTCATTACTGTCATTTGTAATGCTCTTTTTCAGTGTGTGCACAAATTAAGCTAGTACCTTGTCGCCTTTCACATGCTGCTGTGCTAATGGAAGTGAATTCAAGGTCCAACAAAATATTTGGCATATGCAATGCACAGACAATGGCTGTTTCAGAAACACCACAATACCTATTTACTGCTTTGATACTGATCTCAATTGAAATGTTATTGTAAAAACAGCATGTACTCTGGTGTTTCAGAAATGGCTGTTATGAGCAATGAACTTATTACTTTAAGTCTGCTAACTGGTCAGTTCTGAAACTTCTCTACAGTTCTTGTCAGACAGCACAACAGGTGATCTTACTGTTCTGTTTTTTTTTGTGTGTGTGTGTGTGCCTAGATCGGGATATGGGTGCCCGCCATCGTGCTCGCGCTCATTCCATCCAGATCATGAAGGTGCAGGTGATCGCCGCCAACAAATGTCGCAGACCTGCTATCAAGCAGTTCCACGTAAGTTTCAGCTCTTTGGCCCTTTTGAGGAGCTTGGTCATGATTAAACAGATTAATTTTACTGCATTCATGGCTGTTCTTTACAAAGTGGCTCTTTAAGAAGAAAAAAAAACTAATAATGATGAATATAAATGCTGTTAAATCATGATGTCTGTCTTCATGCCTTAATTTTGAGTTTTTCCATGAGGGCTTATGGGGGATTCAGCCCCTCACCCAGTTCAAACCTAGTTAGACTGGCCCATTACCTGTATTTATTTATCTGTATGCCTCACTGCTGGTCATTAGGGAGACTTGTGTAAAAGTAAGCAAATTTGACATTACCTGACTTTATCAAGCCAGCTGCAGCCAGTGATGGATTTGTACTCTCAACCCATTGGTTATTTTTGGCGTTTTCAACTCAAAATGCATTGCTGGCTGGCTTGATAGTCAGGTGTTGTCTTGCCTTATTTCTGGGCACTTGAATGTACATTATCCTAAGCGGGTCTCTCACTGGACTGGCCTTATGGTTGCCAGCTCTAGTTAAATAACTCGCCAGATAACCAGCCAAGTTCCTCTTCCAGATTTTAAGATTCTGTCTTCAAATCTGGCGGTTTTGAACTGGCAACACAAATGCCTTTTTTTCACCCCCCGACGGGCAATTTTCACAAATTTTAGGTTTGTGTAATGGGTGTATGTGAAGCTTGGTGATTGGAACCAGTGAAAGTCCTTATCCTTCTAATACGTTGCTGATTCTCTTCTCTCCTCTCGAATTCCGCAGGACTCCAAGATCAAGTTCCCTCTGCCCCACAGGGTTCTTCGTCGCCAGCACAAGCCCCGCTTCACCACCAAGAGACCAAACACCTTCTTCTAAAGTGTATGTTGATGCTTTTCAATACAACATGGGGAATAAAACAATTCAAAAGACGTCTGGACTCTGTGGTATTTTTGTTTTTTTGCTTTTTTTTTTGCATGTTGAGTCTTTGTTTGTTTTGGTCCAACCTACCTTAGAACATCTATGCATGGTAAGTGGCACTGGTGCAAAAACTGCTTTCTGGTGCACTGGCCTGGGGCCATGGGTAGTCATGGCTATGAAGGCTTTTTTGATGTTTTGCTATGTAGTCTGTACAAGATTGCAAAACTACAGGGTGTATAGCCAGTAGCCTGATGGGGTAGTGTCTGATTTGTTACATATAGCCACATATCAAGATGGTAAATGAAACATGCCTGAACTGAAATGTCTGCCTAACCATCTCAGTAGCAGTGAACTTCTGATGCCTTAATGAGGTTGTTCGTTCAAAAAGGTGAGTTGCTTCATAGAGTTTTCAGATGGGTTTGGTAGTGGGAAGTGGCACCTGGTTAGTACCAGCAGTGCATCCAGGATCCCCCACATCTAACCTAATGTTTCTGTGTCAGCAACAGCCTGGATGGATATCACAAACCAAGGACAGGTCAAAATTATACACTCATAAGTATTAATCTTACCAACCACTGCCAGTGGTGTTGAAGGCATCCCTCCCGTCAGATCATTTTCATGCAAGTTATTTATCCATAAGCAGCTTAACTAAACACTGTGAATAATGATGTCACTTGGAATGATAAATTAGCGAAAGAATATTCTGCTTCTTGAGCAATGCAGCTGCTTAATAACTACTTGACCCTTATAATAGTCTGTGCTTGTTAACCTTGTTTTCCTTTGTGTCTTAAATCTTTTTTTCTCTACGGGCAATTAAGGTGGTGTTTATAATGCTTGTACCATATTTTCTACTTTTTGTCATAAAAAGGGGAAATATGCAATCCATAGTCAGCACAGAGGATGTAGTATCAAATTTTAGGAACATTTTTGCAATTTTTTTTTTTACCTTCTATTACCCCACTCAATACAGAACAACCTGTTTCCAGTTTTTCCCCTTCATGTTTAGTGGCAAAATCCAAGATGGCCAACATTATATATATACGTAAAATAAATAACAAAAAATGACAAATTGAAGTCATCTTTCTATCTTGTAATTGTGATATTTATGATGGGTGTACTTCTAGTTTATTAAACGTGAGATATAGACACTTTTTTCAATGGTCAAAATAAATCATGGCATCCACAATTTGATGAAAATAAATAAATAAAAAGTGTTCAAGTCTGTATGCAACGAGTTTTCACCCGAAAATCTAAACTACAAACAATTCCAGCTGCAAAACATCTGGGAAAGCCAGTATCCAGTTAACAACTAAATTTTTTAATAACAACCCACTGAATACAAAACAATCTTTCCATATTTCCCTCGTTCTTTACAAGTTACTTACATCAGCGCAGGATGAAGGGAATTAGTAACCAATCTCTGCTAATATAAAAGTGTCAGTTCAGCATAACTAGAAGAATATTCGCGTCTAGGCAATTCTACACAACACATGTTCTACACTAGCATGTTCCAATTTTCCCACACTAAGAAACTTGCATACTTTACTCTAAATGACAATTTCAAGAGATTCCTCAAACACTTTCAACATTCTTAAAGTAACTGTACATTCAACATAACACGTCATATAATCGCACACTCTAAATGATCCACCAAGAAGTCTTAATTTGACTTACCTCCATCTTACTCTTTCCAGACATGTTTCGCCTACATTTGCAATAATCCTTCCCATGAGTAGAACATCGACATATTTTTTACATTATCGTGGGGGTGCACCGTTCCTGGAGATACTGCAATACCAGGTCGATGCGTGGAGTGGACGGAGCAAGCCCCTATTCCATCTCCCTGTTCCAAAAATCAATTTAATATATGGTCCCCGGGTAGGGGACGTATCAGATATTAAACTGATAAGAACAGATACTACACTTGATCTTAGCCAAAAGGCCGAGAAGCGATACCGAACAGCCCCTCGGGAGACGTGTATTTATCTCCGTCAGAAACTTCACGAGGAGGGTGGCCTGGTGTGACATTGTTCAAATCCCACAACATTTTACTATTACTACTTTACGTTGTGCATAATATTCAACAATACTATCACTGCAAAATTATCAACACACGAGGCTCATTTTCGTATTGACAAAGAAACCTAATATGTCCCACATCTGTATTAGAAGTCACAGTATCGTCCAATCATCTTCCGACAGCCTGGAAAACGCCATAACTTTCATAACCAAAACACCACAATTTTATTTTAGTGCATCCGCGACAAATATCAAGCTACATGTATACTGCTTTCCATTACAAGATACTCCGTTATCGAGCAAAAAGGTTTTAAACAGTTAAATCTCAGAGATATAAGCCTTTACTCCACCAAGTGGCAGAACGTTTTATCACAACCAAAACAAAAGGTGTAGTTTACAGGCAGAGCAGAAGTAAAACATGGCTCCACCTACAGGTAGAAAACGCGATAGACTCGGCCAGCAGATAGAATTCTGTTTTACAGCCACAAAGTCAAGTAAACTAACGAGTTAAAACTCTGGAGCGTTTTCCAGTACTTGCACCATTTGCACTTTTCCACGAGATAAAAGGACAAATGTTACTGCTATCCTAGACTTTCTTCACTTAACATGCCACCGCAACTAGTGCCGTTGACCAAAGCTTATTCAGCTTGGAATGATCAGCATGATCAGCAGAAGAGAAGTAGCCTTCCACCTTTCAATGTAGACTTGCAGTAGTAAACATGACATTTAACCAACGACCCGCACATACCGTTGGCCTACTGCCACTTCCATCCTCATTTAGCTAGCCAAGAACTCCTGGGTAGCCCACGAGTGGCCTCTAGACAATGACTGGTGATTTATGCTAAAGGAAAATAAAGTGCCTAAAATAAAAAATAAAAAAGTCTTTATGCGACGAGTTTTCTCCCAAAAATCTAAATTACACAAACAATTCCAGATGCAGCAAAACAGAAAACACCTGGGGAAGGAAGTATCAGTTATAACAACTATTTTTTTTTCTCTAAAACCCACTGAATACAAAACCAAAGTGGCAGACAATATACAGAAAACCTTCTATGTTGTGTACTAATATAGTTTCCTGATTATGCTTACGATAAGAGTACTCATAGGCATGTTGGCTAGACTGTTTAAGACATTTATCCATTTGCCATTTGCAGAATTCAACATGGCATTAGACCTAATGAAAAATCCTACACTAGTGATAAAACATCTGGGAAACAATCAACAATCAAGAGACAGTTACTATAATATCCTCCACAGTAACAGTTAATATTGAGATGAATAAAAGCCAATATCAAAGTTACACTGAAGGAAGTTGTACAGAATTGCTCAGCTGTAAAATGGCAAGAAAGAATTACCCAAGTTTTACAAACTGTCAACACACAAGGCTTTGGAAACTCACGTTTTTTTTTGCCTGAAGAGATTCACCAAGGAAAAAGGAGTCATGAGAATAAATTGGAAGCTCTCAGCTATCCTGAGCAAGCAAGGTGAACTCTCAACTACAGGGCAGTACCAACACCAACCAGCACCTCTCAAGACCAGAGAATGAATAGTACTAATACCAGGTGTGAGAGGGAATAAAGTGTATGTGGAACAACCAATGCACACAGTGCAGATGAGTACCCTACATGCACCAGTGGGCCTATTAACTTATACCTTCCTGAACAAGATCAAGTGACCATCACAGTGGCAGAAATACACACACATGCATGAACAACTGCACAGAACCAGGGTCTGACATGTTGCATGACTACTGGCTAAACTGTGTGAGTGTCTGGCCATGCAAATACACCAGCTGCTCAGGGATGAAATCAAGCCAAAACCAGGCCAATAATCTGCCTGTTTACAACACAGACTCTCCTCTCAGATGGACAGTGGATTATATGAGATACTGCGTAAGACAACACATAAGCAGAGCCTAGAAAGAAATTGGCAAGAACCCCAGAAGAGCCACTGTATGTACCAACAACTGGTGAGTAAGGTAGGCTCCAGAAGTAGCAAAACCACAGAGACCAACCTGCATATTGCCTTGACCCCTCAAAAAAAACAAAAAAAATCAGAGCCAGAGAACTTGTGGCTACCCCAACTGGGCCTTCATCAAGCCAGGAAAGAGTCAAGTCAAGTAGGTTTTTATTGTCGTTTCAGCCATATACACAGTACATAGTGAGATAAGACAACGTTTCACCGGGAACAATTGGTGATACACGTAACGAAAACACAGTATGGACAAGACAGATACGTAATAGTGCCTACATACACTATTGCGGGACTACACAGATTCAGTCACCCATTCACACACGCACTCCCACACACAACTACACACGCACGCGTGCACACTCTTGTACACACTCTTGTACACATATGTACATATGTACATGTGAAAGAAGCAGGAGAAAGTAACCAAAACACCAACCAGTGCCAAGCAAAGCAACAGGAGAAGCCACATGGTTATCCCCTACGTGGCTGCACTGTCTGTGAAACTAAGGAGGATTTTCTGCAAACACAACATTACAGAACTCTTCAACTCTCTCTTCATCTTCTTGCTATATATAATAATACTGCCTTGAGATTCCAGTCGAGGAAACTGAATAACTCTTCACCACTTGAGTGCTTTTCACACCTGAAGTTGTTGTGACCTTCACAACTCTCACTCCAGTTCACACTAAATTCATGTGATCCCCAGGTAGCAAAGCAAATGGTGTGATCAATTCACTACGTCACCTCCAGTGTCATCCCACTGCAGGTATATTCCCTGGGACTAATCAGATGCATCCTCAATTAAAGACTGAGTGATTGTGCATACAAACCAAGATTCTTTTTGATTTCAAAATGCAGAGTTAGAAGCTCATCAACATCAGGCAGAAGGAACGTAAAAAGCTTGAAATAGGAGCTTGAAAGAGGAGGTGAAGTGGTCCAAGTGGTGACTAATGCACTCATGACAGCAAGCCCAGCAAATAGTTCCAGCTTCCTCTCAAACTTGCAAGCCCAAGCGTAATCTGCGACGTCCTGTATGGTCCAGCCCTGCAAAGCCCTGGGCTCGAACCTGTGACTAGCAGCACCACGGACGAGCTAAAACTTTAGTGCGCTAGTTTTCGCACATTAGCATGCCTGTTTAAGTGTCAGCAGAGAGGTTTACCAACTGCTTACTGCACAGCTATTGACCAGATGGCTATCATTACACTCAGCCCACTATACCTCACTCCTACCAGGTCATAGCATCAGTATGACCTGCATCGTCCTGCGCGGTTCAGCCCCGCACACGCCTGGGCTCAAACCTGCAACTAGCAGCACCACGGGAGTCCAGCACACCAGCAAGTGAGCTAAAACCCTAGGGTGCTTGCTTTCACTCACTAGTGCGTCTGTTTAAGTGTCGGGAGTGCTGTTTACCAATGTACTGACTGCGCAGTCATTAACCACCTCGCTCCCATTACACAAGCTTGGGGAAAAATGACCATCCACCAACAAAATGAATAAAAGCATGAATAATTTACAATTTATTAGCTATGTGCTGTATTAGCTAATAATTGGTTAATAACTAATCATCCATATTGATCATAGTCAATATTGATTATGATTATGATTATTATGAGCATGTGTATAGTCACTAAACATGACTGGTCACCATAACTGGTGTTCAAATGATGTTTAAGCAAATTGTTATGACATGTCTGCCATCTTGAATTTTGGGATGTGTCCACTCCTTTTTTTTTTTTTTGAGCTAGAACTATGGGGTCTGTAGATGTGAAAAATTGCAAACATTTTGCTACATATCATTGTATGCTGAAGATGGAAGATGACAGGCAATCCAAACCAATGCAGCAACAGACAAGGTCAAGATCCCTCCACTGTGGCCACCGCAATGAGAGCACTGGTTTCACTCTCCTGCCTTTGTGAGCACAGCGCCCAAGTCAACAAGCTACCACCATAATCTATTTTAATTGGTTTGGAAACAACAATACAAACTGCGAATGTTCACTTTTTATTTCAAAATCCTGAACAAGCAAAAAAAGCTTGTACGCAAAACCACCATAAGATGGTGTCTATAACATAAGAGAAAAAGTAAAGCAAGAAAATGACAAGAAAGACAGCTGGAGACAATGTCATCACATAAGCACATGGTGCTTGCTGAACAACCAAAAAAACCCCTTTTAATGTAACTTTTATTAAGTTGAGTGCATGACAAATAAAATAAACAGGATCCTCAATGTAAAGCTGTGTACACAACACTACTCACATGTGCAGTGCAACCTAGGATCATTGCCTATACTTGGACAAAGGGTCCTGGCTCCAGTTCCTCCAAAAAAGATTCCCTCTGTTTCCCACGTTTGGCACTGCACTGAAAGTGGATTCCAACAATCAAGTTTGTCAGTCATTGAAAACTTAAAAAATTAAATTACATTTTTTTTTTTTATATATCGTATTTTAAGTGGTTAGTCGCACACCAATACGACCTACCTAGCTAATTTTGCAAACTTCAGGTTTTTTTAGATGATGAAGCCAGTTGAGTGGTTCACCAGCCTCAGGGGCAAGCTCTTCCAAGTTATTTCATCTGGTCTCACCTGAGAGGAATCCACTGATGTGTCGTGTGGCATCATGGATAAGTTCTTCCTGGCAAATGTCCCCAAAACACGGGCCCAACAGCAGACGAGACTTTGTTCCAGTTTTGGGATGGCTACACCTCTAGACACATTCAACTGGATCCATTGGTTTGAACGAAGTTTGCTTCCATGGCCAACACAGTGGGGCAAAACCTATTAGAGGAAAGGACAAACATGATGAGGCTATTCTCCCAGCCCATTACCACTGTACTACTGTATTAGTCTGCACCACATCATGCTGTAACTTGTATACTCACTTGTCTTTAGTTCTGTAATTATTTTCAGATCAGCAAGAAATTCCCTTGGGGAATGGAAAAGGCGCTGCAGAATGGTGTGGCCTGTGAGCCGAATCAGACCATTCACGACTGTCCAGACCTGTGAGGAACCACTTGACCAAATGTGTCTGAGAGCTGATAGCCTCAGGGTGAGGCACAATAAGGGAATGGAAGCGGTACATCCTGAGCTGGAGTATGTGGGCTATGGCTAGTCACATCCAAGGTGCTCTCATCTGGGGACCAATGGGTGACTGTCATTTCAGTCTTTGTTGTCCCAGGTTTGTGTGCCCCGTATGTGCTAATAAAAGCGTTTTTTTTTTTTTTTTTTTGTGCCGTGGTTGTGACTACTCAGAAACAGGCATGCATATTTCTGACATTTTTGGCCAATACTCACAGACCTCTGGTCCTGCAATGCACGCGCAAAAAAAAAAAATCAGATGAACATGCCGTTGGCTATTTTCTGTCAAGGAAAGGAAGAATCTTAAATATGGATGTACCGATATCTCGGCGTGATTGAGTCATTGCATCATAACATACAGTAATTTGAATTCTAAAAAAGACTGCATATCCAAGGCTCATATGTATTACATGATTGCACTCTAATTTCAGGCATGTGTGGACAAGGTGGCAATTGGCATGATGAGGGACTGCATCTCTGGAATGGTGATTGGCATTCAGCTACAGATAAACGTTTCACTGAATAAACAGGTCTGATGTGGCTCTGCGGAGAGATGGCCACCCAAAATATGCCCTTTTAAAATCTGCCCACTGCAGTCTTCTGCAACAATGAGGATGACATGGCACTACTCTCATAGGCAATACGTGCAAGGATGCACCTGGACCAAAGGAGGAGGTGGCTCTACCTGAGTAGTCTGACCTAAACCAAGGCTGATGAGACACACATGTGTTCAGATGCCATCAGACACATCAGAGGTCAGACAAAAGTGGAGTCGGTGTCTGACAAGGATGTCCACTGCCACATCTCCATGGAGCAGCTGAAATATCATGTATGGACAGTCATGCTCAGCACCCAGGAGACTTTTTTAGACCCATGCACCAGTCCACTGAAGAGCCTGAGAATCAGATAGCACTTGATGAAAAACAGAGTGAACCTCTTCAAAACACCTGGTATGAAAGACACAAAAATAGACTGTCAGTGTGGTAGTGTAGTCCAAAAAGTGAACACAAAGTGTCTGTTTTTATGTGTGTATCCAGTGGGGTTTTTTTATCGTTGCATAAAGTTGAGCTGTGTGGCTCCCCCTCACACTTAAAGCAGCATAACTGAGCCACCCTCTTAAATTTATCACATTGCTTTTGTTGTAATGTGGTTACAATTACATATCCCGCTATGTTCATTTGCCACAGTGCAGTGGTTGCCAAAGTGGAGTACAGCTACGCCGGACATGGACATACAATAGTTGTGTACTGTCTGTACGATAAATTATTTGCATTTTTATGCAACAAAAATACTAAACATTATAGTAAACTGTCTATGGTGCTAGCAGTACTCTGTAATAAGTAGTGCACCTACAAGTAAGATTTTAATTGCTGACGTAAGTTTATTTTAATGAATTTCAGAGTGTTTTGTTAATAATTAATTGATTGATGATTGTTACGAACTACTTTTCCTTTTGCTTCTGCGCCAAACAATAGCTGTACTACGGCACGCCATGATTTGACAATGCTTGCTGTTTATGGTCACATTTTGCCAGCGTTCTCTCCTACCTTCCCACGTCCATTTCTCCAGTAACTCATTATCTCATTTGTGTGATCATTTTTAAGTATTTGGCAATTGTCCCTGAATAACATGACCACTCCAACACTCCTTTTCCTCTGCCATCCTACATTGCACACTGGACTTTTAATAGTCTAAGAGATAAGTTAGTTTGAAGAAGTTTCAGAATGGCAGGCATTATCCAGGTAACCACTGAAAAACACCCTGCACTGCAAAGTGCTAAGTTGTATGCAACTGGACTTTATTGGAGCTTGAAGACGTAATATCAAAATTGCAGTATTTTTTTTTTCTTCCACAGCAGCTATTCCTGCTGTAGCCTAATGCATAGTTAACTGTACTTTACCACAGAAATGCTGTATTTTGAACCTGAGAAAACACTGCATTTTACTGCTAAATTAATTTGGTCACAAAAATAGTGCTGTATTTCTATAGGAAAAAAAAGAGAGAGAGAGAGACTTGGTGTTACTAAGATAACCTATTGGAAGTTCAAGAAATGATAATTATTTCAAGTTAAAATATATTGATTTCAATATTGATATAGGGATACTATAACTTAATACTCCTTTAACACCGGTAAAAAAAAATTCAAGAACATATCTACCATTAATGGTTTAACTACACAAATCTACATTATTCATTTATTTTTTCACCATTTTATCAGGGGAGAGCGCGAACGCAGTCCCCCACTACCAGAAATTATGCAGTCGAGATTCCCACATTTGGGGAATTCGTTTGGGTCAGCAATGCCGAAGTGCAATGGCATAGCCTCGCCAAAGGTGAACCACCTTCTTGATCATGGTATCTCCCCTGCCAGGTAAGTATGAATTCATTCAACCAAAAAACGGAACCCAATTCTAGGCTACATGTTTCACCTTTAGGGGAACTTCACAATGGACTCCTCAGTGAAAAAATGGTCTGTAGTGTCCTGACAATGGACAACAACACCCTGTAGTTCATATATAAAAATCGTAGTAAAATAGCGAAATAGTATTGCAAAGAAAGATTTCATTTTCTGATCACCGTGGTGCATCATGGGACCATACAGCACTATAACTAGGCTAACAGGAGTAACCTAAATAAATCAAATATTTGCCTTTGTTCAATATAGGATTAACGGAATACATTTACAAGATAAATGTTTAGCAACATTTAAGCAAGACATGCCATCACATTGTTTTGTAAGGTTTCATACAGGTTGTATAACGCCAGTGGTTGTGCTTTATGTTAGCCAGGCATGTCACGAAAGCCTCTTCACTACCTTGAGCCATTCATAGATGGATTGCGATTCAAATGTCCCGCGCATTTTAACAAAAAATAGTAAAAACCGTAAATATGTTTTTCAGATGTATGTATTTACACAATTACACTTTTGCTTAGTTTTATACACGTTGTACTGTAAATCTGAAATGGATTAATATTACAGGTGCAGCTTCCAGTTCCAAACTTTTTTCGGTATCCCCGCAAGTTCCGGTGTCACCCTTTCACATTCCGACTGGAAGCATGCGCCATAGCATGAACACAACCGGCTTTCATGCAGTAGAGAAATGGCTCCGAGCGATACCACAGATGACAAACGGAACCTCTAACATACGTTCTTTACACCAGCGCAGAATGAAGCGAATTAGTAATCAATCTCTGCTAACATCAAATTTGTTGTCAGTTCAGCATGACTAGAGGAATAATCGCGCCAAAGCAATTTTGCACAACACACGTCCTAGCATGTTCCAATTTTCCCACACCAAGAAACTTCTGCAGTACACTCTAAATGTCAGCTCCAAGAATTTAGCACTTTTAACATTCTCAAAGTAATTATTCATTCAGCGCAGCAAGTCATATAATCATACAATCTAAATTATATGCAACAGGACCTAATTTGAGCAACATTTTCCTACAATCCCCAGACACGCTTCCCCTAATTTCGTTATTCTCCTATCCATGAATAAAGTATCGAGATCTTTTTTAACACTGTTGGGGAGTGCACCGTTCCTGGAGATACTGCAATACCAGGTCGATGCGTGGAGTGGACGGAGCAAGCCCCTATTCCATCTCCCTGTTCCAAAAATCAATTTAATATATGGTCCCCGGGTAGGGGACGTATCAGATATTAAACTGATAAGAACAGATACTACACTTGATCTTAGCCAAAAGGCCGAGAAGCGATACCGAACAGCCCCTCGGGAGACGTGTATTTATCTCCGTCAGAAACTTCACGAGGAGGGTGGCCTGGTGTGACATTGTTCAAATCCCACAACATTTTACTATTACTACTTTACGTTGTGCTTTATATTCAACAATATTATCACCGCAAAATTATCAACACACGAGGCTCATTTTCGCATTGACAAAGAAACCGAATATGTTCAACATCTGTGTTGAAAGTCAAAACACAGTATCGTCCAATCATCTTCCGACAGCCTGGAAAACGCCATAACTTTCATAACCAAAACACCTTAACTTAATTTTAGTGCACCCGCGACAAATATCAAGCTACATGCACACTGCTTTCCATTAAAAAGATACGCCGTTACCGGCCAAAAGAGGTTTTAAATTTAACAGTTAAATCTCAGAGCTGTAAACCTTTACTCCACCAAGTGGCAGAACGTTTTATCACAACCAGAACAAAAGGTGTAGTCGACAAGCAGAGCAGAAGTAAAACATGGCTCCACCAACAGGTAGAAAACGCGATAGACTCGGCCAGCAGAATTGTTTACAGCCAGAGTCAAGTAAACTAACGGGTTAAAACTCTGGAGCGTTTCCAGTAGTTGCACCA
This sequence comes from Tenualosa ilisha, assembly GCA_015244755.2. Taxonomy (NCBI): domain Eukaryota; kingdom Metazoa; phylum Chordata; class Actinopteri; order Clupeiformes; family Clupeidae; genus Tenualosa; species Tenualosa ilisha. Next base: position 1,722,299 of record PYXC01001083.1, read on the forward strand.
TTTACACTTTTCCATGAGATAGAAGGATAAACGTTACTGCTATCCTAGACCCCCCCCCCCTTTAACATCCCACTGCAATTAACGTTAGTTCTGTTGACCAAAGCTTTTACATGTTCAGCTGAAGATAAATAGTCGTCCACCTTTCAATATAGACTTGCAGTCGTAAACATGACATTTCATTCACGACTTTCACATATCGTAGGCCTACTGGAAAGACCGAACTGAACTAAGTCAACCTATTTCAACGCTATGAAACTGTGCGACAAAATGCCCACACAACGATAAAATGTCGAAATGCTAAACAGCTAACTAATTTTACAGCAAGAAAGCGAGATAGCCATGGTCAAGTAGAATTATGGGAAGCAAGTAAAAAGACTGAAAAAGACAGGTGCGGTAGTTTGCCGCAGCCAATTTGTCCTGAAGTTCCAACAAACTCATCATTATGATAAAGTCAGTGAACCACATACCAACAAAATAGACAATGTAGTCAAAACTAATTGCAGTTTAGCCTGTGAACCAATTTGTTACAATGGTCTTGAAACGTTGGCCTGCTCGAAAAACAAAAATGCTGCTACTTACAACCTCATTTAGCTAGCCAAAAACTCCTGCGTAGCCCACGCGTGGCCTCTAGATGATGACTGGTGTCTTATGCAATTATATAAATTACAAGAATGATTTATTGAGTGATATACCTAGTTCTTCATTCTGTGTCCTGTTGCATTACATTGCACGCGATTTGACCACTAAAGATAATGCCGATAGTTTGCAATTCCTCCTTGCATCTGTGCCCTTGGTGAATGCCCTTGCCGAAGTGCAAGCGATGTATTATCGGATTGTTTTCCTACGGAAAGCCAAGTAGGCCTTTTTTAAATTACTATTATTTTATTTGTTTTCAATCTCGCCAATTTAATGTGTTGCTATGTTAAATCATTTTTCACAGGATAGCTTACGCAGTTGTTGTTAGAATGTAATGTCATGTGCACTGATATAGTTTTTTGGAGCGTGTATACTGACAAATCTTGAGGAAGTAGCTAGACTATACAATAAGGCATATTTTAAAGTTTGCATTTGTGGGTGAGGTACCTTGGTCACACACCATGGTCCATGGTATCCAGTCCATTGGAGCAGATTTTCAAGGAAAGCGGCACACTGTCCGCATCCATCATTAAACACACAGGTTTGATGCAGTTTGGATGGATTACCACCTAAAATGGCTCCTCAAGTCTTCACTCTCTGCTGTAAATAATGCACAACAGCAATCACCATGGATATGCCCTGGTGGGTACCATAACACTTCAAATTATAGCCCAGGCTTTTAAATTGCAAAATTGCCCCTGCTTATATTTAGGACAGGCAACTATTTGAGTCAGGCCTTTAGTTATTTGCTCTCTAAAAATGAGAAAATTCATAATTTAAAACACTGTAAATATTCTCCCTCATAAAACTATTAATATTAAACCCCTCAGGGAGAACCAGGCGATTGAAAGGTGGACAAATGAAACATGCTGTTTTTCTCAGAGTGCAATGAAAATAAACAGGCATCATTTAGTCCAAACATAGCCAAGAGCATTATAGCCTACATTTATATGCCAAATATCTTCTGGTTATGTCTTTTGGCACGGAATTACAAGCATAAACATGTTTTGAGGGTTTGAAGTAAATTTAATTTAGCATTTGATTTTTATTTTTTAATCCTAGAAAGAGTTTAAATTAAATTAAGTTAAATTTCTAGTTAAATTTTATGCTTATTCAGTAGCCCAGTTAGTGCTAGGCATATTCCTAATCCCAAACCTTTGAGTAGCATGCTTTTTTGCATTTAATGCAATCCAGGCTATAAGGAAAGTCTGTCAGTTTTTGCCTTCCTTACTACCACACAAAAATTAGACACTGAAAAGAAGCGATTTTCACCTGTGTATCCTGTATTTGTGCACTGAAATAAAACCAAAAAATATATCCCTAAAGTTGTTTATATTATCTCATAAATGCAAGGCGCATTTTTGTCTGAACTGTTCCCACATAGCACTTTCTTTTTATTTAAATCTATTCTCTTGTATCTAAATTAGCACTAGATAAAGAAATAAAACCGTTATCCTTATATTGTCCTAAAAGCCTTTATTCTCAAAACTATATCCATTAATAATGTATAGTTTACATATATTTATCAAAAATGTTTTGTCATTTGTGTTTTATATTGCCTAAATGCTATCATAATATACACAACTAAACAGCATGCGATCCCATGGAATTCTATCCTGGGTACAACTGATACTCTGTGTCTCAACTCATCTGAAGTCATCCCACTCAGTGTATGGACATTCTAATTTTATTCTCAACTAACTCCGTATATCACTGTGCAGCACTTTAACAGTGGCTCCTATTTTTTGTCTGGAGACTCTTCTGTGTGTCTCCATGTGTCTTTATGTCACCATAATGGAACTGAGCTGATGGTGATTAGAATTTTCCTCTGGGATTATTGAAGTTTCTATATGTCTGTCTATCTATTAATTACAGGCATGATGGGCATAGGCAGACAGAGACACTGATGTAGGCCTAGGTGCAGGGGTAACTGCTCTGGTAGTGTGGAGGCTGTGTGGAGGGGCCAGCAGCTGTAGCTGCTGCAGCAGAAGGTGGCCACATTTGTGGTGGTGATGGAGATGGCAGGGATTCTCCTCATAGACTAAAAGCGTGGCGAGAGCCATGTTGTCAGCCCTACCCAACTGCTTTGTCCCAGCTGCACTGGAAACAGAATAGGAATGATACCGAGCCACACAGACAGCAGGTTGGATATGAGCATACACATAATGGCTAAGCTATTGTCTGTGTGTGGGGGATGCATACTCCACAACAGTGAGTAGTCCAGTGGTTCTCAAACTTTATCTGTCTTCCACTTTAGAAGGAGGAGACTTTTCATTCCCACCTGCCCCCCAGGATGCAAAAAAATCTAATCCAGTTTTACATTATCTGACATTTTGGTTTGCATAATTCTTGTTTTTAAGATGTATTTCTCATTCATAGTGAAACATTTAACCCTATGGGCCCTTGGCTACTTTCAGGGTAATTTCACTACCTAAATAAATATTTTTTTCTTATAATTTTGTAAATTTTTGCAGACATATTACCATAGGAATAATGGCAGAAATATATTTTCATATTTAGCTAGGGTGGAGTCTGGAATATAAGAATTATGATGGTGGCATGCTGGCTTTTGCAATTTGCAAAAATATAAGTACTAACAGAATCAGCCCATTTTATACACTCTCATATTTTATTCACATTTTATTGCACAGCTGTGTTTTCAAAACCGAATTACTCAGGAACTGCTAATCATACCAAGGAAGGCCATATACCATAGAGATTGGGAGGTTCTCCTGCTTATTTTATGCGGATGCAAATTCTTGAGAAATCATGAGATATTTCACCTAGATAAATGGGTGTGAGACGGATGCAGAGCTGTATTATTTTTATATAAATTCAAAACTAATTTTCTTGCGAAGAGAAGAACGTGGAGATGTGGTCCTAAGCGATTGAACAGTGTGCCAAAATTCATGAAAATAGCAGGGAGTCTGTTATTTGTATCCTATGAAAATATCAAATAGATGACAGGTAGGTAGCACACAAATTATTACCACAGGATGGGATAGGTCTGGGTTTGGATGAAACCACATTTGGTCCATATCCAGAGCCAATATACTTATACACACATACATACATGCATGCATGCTGTGGTCACATGGTGTGGAAACTGTTTATTCACAGGCCATTCACATTTGTTGCATGTCTGTGCGCTTTCATAAACATTGCCCTGACAATTATGTGTTTCAAAAAACTGGAAACTATAGTCACTGACATCAGCAGCAGAAAGGAGGACCCTGAGCAGGTTGATATCTATACTGGACAAAGACCCATCACCCCCTGCACAACACACCCTCCAGGCAGGGGAGTATTTTCCGTGGCAGACCCAGGCCAAGACTGGACTATTATGGGGCTATACTATCCACTTGCACAGACTCAACCCCCCCCCCCTTGCTGTGTTTTATAATGTATAGTCTACTTATACTTATATCCTGCCTGGAACAGAATCTGCATTGCACTTCCACTTCCACGGGAAGATAAGAACAGGTACAGTAATATATTCAAAGACATTTTTTGATAAGCTCTTTGAACACCCACAAAGTTCACAATGCTCGACTTAATGTGCAGGGACTCTGATAAATACTAAAAGTGGTATATGTTGATCCTTCTTAGTGTTTTGAAAATACCGACTTGGATGTGTCTGACTAGCCTAAGTGCTGAGTGACACTCTTTAAAAGCCACTTACTAGTAAATGCAAACTGAAAAAATAAAATAAAAAAAAAACAGGTACCCACATCATTTAGCCGTACAAAGTTTGAGTTGGACCCATACATGAAAATACCTCCGTAACGTCAACACTACATAATGGGACAACAACAAAACAACAAGAAGAAATAACGCCGTCAACATCTAACTCACTTCCAGGAACTCTAACCTAACACCACCGAAATTACTTATATTTCAACAAGCCATCTACTTTTAAACAAATTATTCAGGGGAGAGCGCGAACGCAGTCCCCCACTACCAGAAATTATGCAGTCGAGATTCCCACATTTGGGGAATTCGTTTGGGTCAGCAATGCCGAAGTGCAATGGCATAGCCTCGCCAAAGGTGAACCACCTTCTTGATCATGGTATCTCCCCTGCCAGGTAAGTATGATTTCACTCGGTCAAAGAATGGGACCCAATTCTACGCTACATGTTTCACCTTGAGGGGAGCTCCACGACGGAGTCCTCAGAAACATTGGTCTTTAATGTTTTGACAAGTGACAACAACATACTGTAGTTTAATGTAAATCTATATTGTAAAACTATTGTAAATAGTACAAAAAAAACCAAACAACAAACAATCTGATCATCGTGGTGCATCATGGGACCACACTAGGAATAGTAAACACATCATGTTTGCCTTTGTTCACTTCCAGTACCTTCAGCTCAATACAGGCAGAACAGAATATATCTACAAGAGAAATGTTTAGCAAGACATGTCATCACGCTGTTTTGTACGGTTACAACGTGCTTGTGCTTTATGTTTAGACAGCATGCCAAGAAAGCCAACTTGATAGTGTTGGAGCCATTTATGGATGGACCGTAATTCAAATATCCCGCGCATTTTGACAAAACGTGAAACTGTTGCCAGTCGAGTCTTCCCCGCAACAGTTTCCGGTGCGACCCTTTTAGCATTCCGACTGGAACCATGCACCATAGCATACACACTGGTTTTAGTTTTAGCGATACCACAGATGACAGATAGACAGAACCTCTATTAAATTCTTGACTTGAAGTTCTTAACACCAGAGTTGGTTAAAAGGAATAAGTAATCAATGATGTTTGCTAGCATCCACAATACAATAAAAAGCTACACAATACACGTCCCACCATGCAGCAATTTCCCCACATATATATCCATCGAGCGTAGACGAGGTGAACGAAGAAACACCTATTACAGTATACTCTAAATAACAATTCCAATAATTAAATCAAGCATCTATGTTAACATCCTACAAGTAGCTGTACGTTTACCATGACTTGTCAAATAATCGCAAATTAAGTCTAATTACACGCAAAACAAGTTCTAACATACTTCCATTTCCAACACGAATTACGAGCGTAGACGAGGTGATCCATGTCATATAAATACACTTACATTCTTAAAAATAATGAGGATTTCAGTTTCCATTTCAGATTAAGAACATTGCGCACACGTATTTCTGAAACTAAAAAACAAAGACCTTTCAAACTTTACTTTTAACAACGATACTTCCCGCGAGAACTGGGATCAACTCATAACAAACCAAGTCAAGACTTGCAATGTCGTGACAGAACTTCTTAAATTCATGTTTAACATCTTATCAGGGGAGAGCGCGAACGCAGTCCCCCACTACCAGAAATTATGCAATCGAGATTCCCACATTTGGGGAATTCGTTTGGGTCAGCAATGTCGAAGTGCAATGACATAGCCTCACCAAAGATGAACCACCTTCTTGATCATGGTATCTTCCCTGCCAGGTAAGTATGATTTCTTAGGGTCAACGAATGGAACCCGATTCTATGCTACATGTTTCACCTTGAGGGGAGCTCCACGATGGGGTCCTCAGTGAAACATTGGTCTGTAATGTTCTGTCTAATGGGGCAAAAACAGACTGTCGTTTTATGTAAATATAAAGAGTAAAATAGCAAAACAGTACTTCAAGAAAATATTTCATTTTCTGATCATCGTCGTGCATCATGGGACCACTCGATAACGAGGGTTAACAGGAGTAGCCTATACAAATACGTGCCTTTTACTTTCCGTATACAAGTACAAGTTGAACGGAATACATTTACGAGACACATGTTTAGCAATATTTAATCAAGACATGCCATCACACTGTTTTGTAAAGTTACATAAAAGTTGTACAACGCCAGTACTTGTGCTTTCTTTCAGACAGAATGGCAGCTATTCATAGATGGATCGCAATTCAAATGCCCCGCGCATTTTTTTTTTAAAGTCAATCCGTAAATCTGGTTTTCAGATGTACGTATTTACACAATGACACTTTTGCTTAGTTTTATATACTTTGTACTGTACATTTGAAATGCAACAATATTTGTTTAAATGCAATTTCCAGTTCCAAACTTCTTTTCGCAAGTTTCCGGTGCGACCCTTTTACATTTCCGACTGGATTCATTAACTATGGCATGTACACAACCGGTTTAGAAGAGGGGTAGAGAAATGCCTCTGAACGACATAACAGACAGACGTAACCTTCATCAGACGTTCTTTACAGAGTAGCTTACATCCTATTAGTTGTAGGTCCAGCATGACAAGTCGAATAATCGCGCATTAACGTCTACCGAACACACGTCCCAACGAGCAGCAAATTTGTAACATAAATCCATCGAGTAGACGAGGTGTACCAAGAAACTTCTACAGTATACTACTCTGAATGAAATTTCCGACAATTTACTCAAGCATCTTTAACATCCTTCAAGCAGCTACACATTAAGCATGACTAGTCAAATAATCGCACATTATAAACACATATAAACTAAACACAGGTCCTAATTTTGCAATTCTGCACATGAAGTATGAGCGCAGACGAAATAAACCATGTAATGGAAATAAGCTTTCATTCAGAATATTAAAAACCTTACAATTTCTATTTCGTGTTTCATCCTAAATGTAAAGTAGTGGCGCTTCCACCCTACACAAAACTACACCTACAATTGCAAAGAATATTACTTTCAACAATATTAGGGGGTGCACCGTTCCTGGAGGTACTGCAATACCAGGTCGATGCGTGGAGTGGACGGAGCAAGCCCCTATTCCATCTCCCTGTTCCAAAAATCAATTTAATATATGGTCCCCGGATAGGGGACGTATCAGATATTAAACTGATAAGAACAGATACTACACTTGATCTTAGCCAAAAGGCCGAGAAGCGATACTGACCCTCGCCCTGGGCGACGAGTGTCTTTCTCTGTCAGAAATTTCACGAGGAGGGATGGCACGAAAAAGCATTCAGAAAAGCAATGATACTTCACTATCAACATTAGTTAGAATGTGTAGTATACTTTTAACAACTTCAACACACAACAGTGTTAACAATATTTAACAAACAAGCCTCTGTAGCAGTCGTTCATCCGTAATGGACGTAATTACCATGACAAAGCGCATATCGTCCAATCCTAAACAAGAATTTGGAAAACATTATGCAACTTAATTTACCACAAAACCTATTAATAGTGAAATGGCATCTAATGCCAATCTAGATAATGCAAGGTGTATTCACTTCTATATGCTGCTACATTTCTGTATTGTTTACGATTAACGTGACTAATGGCAGAGGCGTCTGATTAATGTAGCGCTTTACTCCTCCAAAAGGCAGAATGTTGTATTACAACTGGGACAGGACTAACTGGGGAAAATTACCAACGCCACCCTGAGCGCTGCATTAAATGTGCCGTTTGTTTAAAACATTAAAGAATACTGCAGTGATGCTCATTGCTCACATTTCAAAGAAACGTCATTGGTGTAGTGACATAACAAGTCCAAATTTTCATCCCCGTCCCCCACACAGTAATCTGTTGGACGGGGAGGCAGCAAAATTAAATAACGGCCTTGTCCTTGAGCCGTAGCGTTACCCCAAAATGTGACTTGTGGGTACCACACAAATCTAATTGTGTTTTTGGCAAGAAAGTTAGAAGAGTTAGAAAATACGTGATAGTATTGCATCCTGTGTAGCCTTTATGTTTATTTTTTCTCGCCGGTCTAAAATCTTAACTAAAAGATATTCCCACAAAACTCTGATTATTTACTTTACTGCCCTCAAATGGTAACGACCAACGACCTCTGGCTCAAGAAACACTGACCTGGGTCCAAATGGCAAAAAACATTAAGCCTACCAATGCTCAGACCAGTGACAATCCATGAATATGGAAAGACAGTCCATCCTAAACCGTAAGAAAACAACCCAGCAACTACATCGACCACATCTACAATGTTATCTGAGAATAAAATATAGCCGGCCTACAGATGGCAGAAACGCTCAGAGTGGCACAGAGTTAACGTTAAGCTATTGAAAGGTGCATACATTGCCTAAACCAGAGATATATCATTGTCAACTTAAAAAATGCTGCCTACAATTAATATTATGAATTGGCCGTAACAAACGTTTCTTTATGTTCGCTATGGGTGGTCATAAGATATATATAGATGAAGCATAGCTACAAAATGTAGGATACAGCTAATAGCATATAACTTTTATATTTTATAATATTTTAGCAGTTTTACATATTAGCATATAACAATTATTTAGCTGAAAATATGCGAATAGTAAGTTGATAAAACGAAGTTCCGTCGGGCTACACGTTTTCGCAGTAGACCAGCAAACCGTATGATTCGTTGGCCCCACAAGCTGAAGCCATCTTGTCTACAAACACCATGCAGGCTAAGTTGAGTTACAACGCATTTAGACCTACCGAATCATGAAACATAGTTTACAATCAAATTGACATGCATAACAGACCGGATTAAAATATAGCCCACATGGCGCTTAATCTGCTGACAAGCCTAACTATATTCAAAACGCGTTAGAACGACAAGGAAAACAAAGTTGCCACTTACTTCCTTTCAGCTGTTCTGGCATGTGGGAAGCTAACATTAACATTAGCAAGAATTCCAGCGAGCAACATGCGGTCCTCGACGACTTAATAAGCCCAGATAAATTCCACGCATTTAAAGAGTAGGCTAGCATGTGTATAATTCCGTGGATGTACAAATGGTGTAGGCTTGTCTCCATTTCCGCGAAAAGTCAGGTTTGTTCACCTCGAAAAACTGGCTAGTGCCGATGGCCTCTCGACTGCGAGTGAGGTGTTATAGGAAAATTGTTTCTATGGAACCTCTGAAGTTTTTTCAAAGACATAGGCTAACAGCTTAAAAGGACATTCATTTGAAAGATAATTAAAAGAAAAACAGTTTTTGTCTTACTAATAAGTTAGATATTTCAAAGTGTGTGCTTTTCTGTATACATCCATTTAAAGTGCGTGAAGGGATATACCCTTAATATTGGGCTTATTAGCTAATCAAAATAGAAATAGAAAAATCAAAATTTTACTGTACAAACCTATTTCGTTTGACAGCCTACAAAGTTGGTATCAACACTGGTATAGTTTTTGTGTGTAGGCCTACTGAAAAATCTTGAAGTAGCACACAGCCCTATTTCTTATGTTCCAGCAGGCTTGATGTTTTTTACTGAACTGAAATCATAGCCTATAGGCTACACAATAATTCACCTGGGTAAAATAATGTTAAAACAGAAGAAGCAATTGATAGGCCTACAAATTAAAATTAAGAAGAGAAGAACACAATGAATGAATGAAGGTTTGTTGACTAAAGCCCATCTTCAGTAATGCCTTTTTTTCTTGACCAAGATCAAGATCAAAACAATTTGCTTACATATAAATGATAAAAATCCGATAAGACCCAAGTGGGAGGAATATATCATGTGAAATGAATGTGCAAAAGTAATGTTTTAAGATTATTTTGATGGGACAGTGGGGGGACATTTGGGGCTTGAAAATTCCCTACACTCTGAGGTAAAGAAAAGGTTTAAGAACTGCTGGCCTATTAGATGTGAAATAATTTACAACTTCACTAAAGATACTAGTAGATAGGCCTCCTCTGGCTACAAAAGGGTCCTGCCTCCACATAGTGACACAGTATTACAGTATTTCAATCACTAACAAGCTTTTGTACGATCTTAAACCTTATTTCAAAACTCTAAATACATTTAGCATACTTTCAGTCTGTTGTGGCCATACAATTGATTTTTAAAAGAAAGTGCGCTCAACTCTAAAAAAGGTTAATGCAGACTTCAGGGGCGTGAAAATGGGTTATTACATAGAGAGGTAAAAGCTGCTCTCTCGAATATAAATCTTCTGATTGTGATTTTTTGGGAAGGATGTCAAGACAAACGTTTCAGCCTAAGCCAGCATCTTGACACTACATTTCTTGTTATTTTCACACGATATGCAATCAGTGAATACATTTCTTATAATGCTTACTTTTTCTTTACATACAATTCAATTGCTTTTCATTTGGAGGCTGACAGGTGTTGACAACAGACTGATGTTTCGTTGTATTTAGAACTTTCAGTTTTTGAACATCTTTTTGGTTGCTGTGATTGTGGCTGATGGAAGCAAGATGGCACTTCCAGACAGTCGAGCTTTGGTCTAACCATTGTTCCTCGCATGACACATCAATCTGGTTGTTTTTGTTGTTTCAAATCATGAACAAATCATGAGATCAGTATGTAAACATTATGTTGCGGGAGCTGGGGGAATCACATTTAGAGCTGAAAACCATGACAATTTGGTCAGATGTTATCCAAAATCTGAAAACATGACACAATTGTGTTAAATTATGTTTATTCTATTTACAAATCTTACATGGCACCCACACCTGAATTTCCAGAGACTGTTTCAGATTCAAAACGATCGCAGCACAGACCTTTTTTTGTGCAGTGGGCTTAACAGCACACTCCACAGAAAGTAGCCAGGACACCTGCCATTACTCCTACAGGAACATATTTTGAATACATTATGGAATTGGTCCCTGTTACAGCTTCCACTCATCTGGTAAAACAGGATTTTGGATGGACCTGGAAATGTTTGCCATTTTTGTTCAGAGAGGCGCTTATGAAGCCTGTCATGTTGGACAAGAAGACAATCTTACAATTTCTGCTCTAGTTTATTCTTCACTCTTCTTGGGTATCTTGAGAAAATTTGTTCCAAAACCATGGACACTGTTACAGTAACAAAGTGGGGACATCTTTTTTTATTATATAAATATTATTATATTGATTATATGTAGCCACTGATTTAGAATGGAATGTAAGTGTAAACGTTTTTACACATGGAATTGCAGGTGTCCTTTTGATCATATAAACAGTTTTGATCATATGAGACAGTTTCAGGCTGACCCCGGTATCATGTTGATTGGAACTGGAATGATTAGAATTTAATAACTTTTAAACTTCCATGTTTTCACATGGACCCATATCGCAGGTGGCCAGGCTAGTGATGCCTAGTGCTTCCGCTGAATCTCTTTTGGCTCCACCACTGCGTCAGGGAGCCAGGCGTAAGCTTCAGTTCACACCATCTCTGAGCAGGGACAGGCCAATCAGCAAACAGAGGCAGGGCTGAAAGCGTTAATGGTGCATTCTAGCGCATAACATACATCACAACCAGCGATTGGTTCAAGCTGAAAGTATCTGCCCACAGTAGAGTGAATACATGCCAATTGATAGGTTTCAAATGCTTTGCACGAACTGGAAATATGTGAAAGCGGCTGATGCATCAGGTTATATCGCAGACAGTTTTCCAGGAAATAGCAAGGCAAGCACAGGTACAAATATTAATAATTAAACTGGTGCTGTCAGTCAATTAAAATAAAAAACCTGATACGATCACAATAGAAAAGTTAATCACGATTAATCACAATTAATCACACATTTAAAGTTCCAGAATTCTCCTTTATTTTTTCGTGAAGAACATAGGTTAACATAGGCTTCAGCTAAGTAGTGCTCCTTGGTTTAGTCGGGCTACTGCTAATGCAATACTGTCTTTTATTGTCTATCTCTTGGGTGGTGTACCATTCCAAAAATCACCATGTGCCTTACTGCCCTCAGATGGTACTGACCAACCAGTTGGCTGAGGGATTGCTGGGAAGTGTGTAACATATTCAAAGACTATCATGTAAAAAGAGGGAACATGCACAGAGACAAAAGCACAGTCTGCATTAAAGCACAGATGCTGAGGCTTAGTTGAAGTATTGTAAAGATATAAGCAGGTGGTTTACAAACTTGATGGATGTATTACATCCAGTAGGACCAGCAAAAGCAAAGGGTTTTCCATTATGCAAGAAAGGAAAATGCAGAAAGCAAGAGACAATATATGGTTAAAAGAAAAAAAATAATAATTCCCATTTTTTCTTATATAGTATACATTATCCATAGACACTGATACCCATACAGATACCTGATGCGCATAAGGCCAGAAGGACCAGCAGTCAGAGGGTTTTTCATTATTGCAAGAAAGGCATTGCTACCTCATGTGTCAAGTATTCAATGCAGAAGAGAAGAGATAGTATGTGATTAAAAAAAACATTACTAACTAATTACTCAATTCTCTTCCATAATATTATACATTATCCATAGACACTGAAAGGTTATTTGTAATTGCGGAGGCCCAGGAATCAAGTCTACATACTTGATGGACGTATGGCACCCAGAAGGACCAGAGTCAAAGTCAATGAGAATCCCATTGTCTGAGAAGGTTTGTGCACCTCTTAGAAAGGATTAAAGTCACTAGAGGCACATAATGCAGAGAACAAGAGACAATGTAATAAACCAAAAGATAAAAAGTGCAGATGGTCTTACTTTGGTGCTGACATGTATATGTATATGTGTGTGTATATATATATATGTGTGTGTGTGTGTATGTGCGATGTGTATATGATGTATATGTGGGATATGTGATGTTATATGTGATATATTTAGGATGTTTATATGTTGCTGGACACTTTAATTTCCTCCAGGATTAATAAAGTAACTCTACTCTACTCTATTCTACTCTACATCTGAAGTGTGAAGAAAATATAATGTGACTTGAAAGAGAAGACTATCCTGCCAACCTGTGAAGTCTGCAACCACAAGCTGCATCGATATCAAGCTGCACTGCATGGTCAGGTTTAGTCAAAGGATGCCATAGTTTGTACAGATACACATGCACACAGGCCTTCACAACCAACACACGCATGTGTGCACACACACCCTGGAACACACATTCAGATGGACGAATATAGACACCACATAATAGCGAAAGTGGGTGTGGTAGTGCACATTTACAGACGTGCACATGAATTGTATGATTATACTGTATCTGTAGACTGTGCAGACTGTCTGTGTTATTTGTTAAGTAAAAAAGCGTGGAGTGTAAACGTGGTTTCTGCACTTTGATGTGTGTGAAGTAGCAACTAGTCTTTTGTGATGTAGAGAATAAGAATCAAGGTTAGTTTAGAACATAGCATACTTGTGAATGTGGAGCCTGAAATTGGAGCAATTTGTGAAATGTACAAGTACGTTTAAAGTTTATTAGGGGTTCAATTATGATTGAGTAATCAAAGACTGACATGAACTTGTATTAAAACCCCCAGTCGTGGCTAATCACAAGACTCATATTAACCGCATAAAATGTGACAAAATTAAAAAATTTAAGTTAAATTTTAGTTAAAGTTAAAGTAAATTTTGTTAGTATGAAATGTTGATGAGTTATTCATTCTGAGTATTTCATCAAACTCTACTGAGACTCCTTAGGACTTTCTTGAGCATGAAAGATTTTTTTTCAGTATGAATGTATGGAATGTATTTGTATATGTATGGAATGTATTTTTTTTCAGTAGGAATGTATTTTTTTTCAGTAGGAATGTATGTATGAATTCAGTATACATGAATGATATTTCATGTAACTGACCACTCAGAAATAAATTATTATAAATGTATTATAATTATTATAAATATTTGTGTTCTTGATTTTGTTTCTATCTGCATTGAAAAATAAATGCTCTGCTGAGTCAAAACTCGGGGGATGATTAGAGGGAAAGGTACACGTGAGATGCGTGTGAGATTTGAGGGCATGTGTGAGTAAGTATCCTGATGTTAACTTCTTTGAGTCTCATACTGTAGCCCTGGACATAATGATACTGATATCTGCAAAGGTTATACAGCTTTGACCTGCCTGTTTAGCAGGAAGGTAGAAAAGAATTGTATTGCTGGTAAACTAGTATGAGAGGTTTATATCTGAAGCAAGGAAATGTAACTTGTTTCAGAGAGGAAGACAATCTCACCTCTACTGCAACCATGTTGGTGTTGAGGCACAAACTTGTCAATGTGTCACAGACAAAATTTCCTTCCTGAAGGTGTCTCTTCTCTTGGTCATGCAACCGCAAAAAACCTTAGCAACTGTTGCATTTATTATGCTAAATGCATTGCATTTTCCTTTGCATTTTCTTTCATTCTGTTGAATGCATAAATAGTTCACTTGATAACCTGAAAGTGTGATCATACCCTCTCCTTCACACACAAACACACATAATAGTGACTGCCACATAATAGTGAAAATGTCCTAGTGCAAAGCAGATAGTCGTGCATTTGGATGTGGCAGTATACACAATATAGACACACATACACACCATTTTAGGTGTGTAAGAAGTATGGAAAATACCATTTTATAGCATTGGAGAACAGACTATATTAAGATTTTAGTGGCATTGGTTCAATTTATTTTTAAGTGTGAGGGTGAGCAAAAGCTCCTCTCACCATGCATCATCTAGTTTAAAAACTAATTCATACAGTCGTCTTCAAAATAAACCAAAAATAAATTAAGTCTTAAAATAATAGCTCCCCGGGTTCCGCAGAAGTAGCTGCTGACTGCTCCGGGTTACTGGACTAACTGAAACAGGTCAAGAATAACCACAGATCTCATAATAATTTTCATAATGCTTTATTGATCAACCACACAAGCCAGAAATGTAGTTATTCACATGACTATAACAAAAAAAAAATCAACATTGTTGATAGAGGGAGGAAAAAAAAATCTCTACCGTGCAAAATGACTGACAAAGTGCACTAGTGACTTAAACTGGGTCACCTAAATGTTTGTAGCTGTGGACCATTTTCTGTGGGAATAAAGTTGACTCCAGTGGCTCCAGTCTAAATACTCTGTATCATTCTGGTGCAGAACACAAAGAACCAATTCTGAGTATTTAATAGAAAAAGGCACCAGGTATTTCCCCTGTTCAGTGTTCAACGGTGAGATCAAGTCAACCTTGACTGATGTTTAATTTAGTGCAGGGGTTCTCAAACCTTATTGGACCGTGGACCCCTCTTGGAGCAGAAAAATGTACCCCTCATAATAACAACACAAATTTGACCATCCATTAGTTCAGTTAGATTTTCACGGACCCCCTGGCAAATGCACTATGGACCCTAGTTTGAGAACCAATCATTTTGTGAATGCTGAGGTGTAGACAAGTCCAAATCTCATTTTAGGTTTGAAATATTCAAAGTAATCCATATTGCACTAAAATTCCCTTCTCTTTAGAAATTTTGGATTGATTGTTTGCTTGTGTGTGTGAGAGATTATGGAAATGAACATAATATCTATTCTCAAACAAAAACAGTTTAAAAAAAAATATCCCTCATAATAAAATAATCTTTTTTTGTTTTAGGCAGCGCTAGCTCTCAGCTCTCACCTTCAGTTCACATTAAATAATCTCATCATTCATTTGGCTAAAACATTTCCAAAAATATTAAATGGTGACCCTTACAGAACCTAAAATAGTGTGATCTACCCCCTTTGGCTCGTGGACAATGGAAAAGTGCCTGTAATCACAGGCCATTACAGAGACAGCGACAGCCATCATGAGAAATGCTAGTAGAACAAAAACAAAAACGTCTACATCTATGTCTGTGTCCGTACCCCTGTGACTGTTATTCATACAGTGATCCAGTTCTCTTTCAGCTGGATAAGTCCAGTCATCCTCTCTGACCTTCACCAGGTGCCAGTCAGATTATTATATTGCTACCATAACCGGTTTGCTTGCACAGCCTCGGCATGCGAGTGGTTACATGTCTTATACAAGTACTGAGCCCATTTCCTGTGCCTGTGCGTTATGGTATATTTGCATGAGTGTGTGTGTGTGTGTTGGGTATGCTTGTTTGTATGCATGTGAGTGTGTGTGTATGTGTGTGTGTGTGTGGTCAACAGACATTCATGAGAACACAGTTCAGTTCTCCTATTGGCTGAGGCTAACAGTACCTTTGGCCTTCTGATAAAAATATTATTATGGATAAATCAACAAGATATCTTGGTTACAACTTGTTGTTATGCACACCTATAATGTCTACGTGTAAGGCCTACAAATATGTAGAAAACAGACTTGACTCAAACTAAATATGTGGTTTGTGGAGAGGCTGCTGTAGATCTTTTACCACTCAATCCTGGACAAGCTTACATTGAGACAGAAAAAAACAAAAATCATTAAAAACACCCTCAAATCAACAAATACACTTCACAGTACTGAAATGGAAAGACTCAGAGGAACTAGGTTATTAGTGAAGATACATGACCCCAAAATGAAGGATGTAATCATCAAAACAGATTTAGAAGCTCAACAGGTTTGATTTGAAGTGAATACCTGCTCTGACAAGCGGCAGTGTCCCTCGGTGTGAAGATGACAAGCGTCAGGAGGGGTGTGTCACACGCACGCACAGACACACGCACGCACGCACGACGCACACGCACACAGGGAGAGAGTAAGAGAGAAGGCAACTCTGTTTTCATATAAAAGTGGCTCCAGTGACTCTCAGACGATATCCTCACCCTGTGTAGGGGGTCTGACCTTTGACCCACACACACAGAAACGAAGGGATGAGAGGAGGAGAGATGGAACATTGATATGTGGGGATGAGAGATGGAAAGTATGGAGCGATGGGTGGGTGGGTCGCGATGCAAGGCAACAACAGCAGGGAAGGAGAAACGGTGCCTCTGCATTCATCTTCCTCGTCTCCTCTTCATCCCCCTCTTTTCCCCTTTATACCTGTTCAGTCTATCTTACTTGAGCGTCTGTCGCAGTTTTCTGAGGTGCGGATTGTGGTTGCTGAACATCAACCTTGGATCGAACTTATACCTACAGAGAGGAGAGTGTGGTTGGTAAACATCAGGGAAGAACATAAGAGTTCAGATGCAAAACCAGTTACAGTAAGTCCACCTTCAGAAATGTGCAAAAAAAACAGCTTTTTATTATGAATATTATGAATTTCAGTTAACTGCAGTTTTGAGGTTTTCATTAAGTCAAAATAAATTAAATACAAACAACCGCACAACATTCTGATTCTGAAAAATCGAAATGGGTCTTAACTGTTTTTTTATTTATTAAAAAGCTATGTGTAACAGTATGTGGGTTAGCAGATCAAGATAACACAGGTGATGCTGCTTGTTTACATGTCAGACAAGTGACTTGACAGATTACAAGCCAGAGAGCAGGACTGTGAGTGTGTGTGTGTGTGTGTGTGTGTGTGTGTGTGTGTGTGTGTGTGTGTGTGTGTTGGGGTGCCTCGCTACACAGGATGTGTTGTTTGGAGAGTGTGTGTGTGTGTGTGTCTTTGTGCCTGACTGCCTGTGTGTGTGTGTGTGTGTGTGAGGCTGACCATGACAGACTCCTAGTGTTCTGCATGACTGTTATTACATGACTGTAATTAACCCAAGAAATGCACACAAAGCCTTTTCTAGTTTTTTAGTTTACTGCTTGGTGTGTTCAATACTTGCTGTTTGTGGGCCTTAAAGTTCTGATTTCTTTATATGTGTGGATTTCTTGCATTAATACGAATGTCTGGTCAAAATTTCATGTCAGTAGTCCAGTTGGAAATACCTTTAATGGAAAAAAATGTTAACGCGTTCAAGACTTATTTTCTCTGCTGTTTATATGTGTGTGAAAGGAAATGTGTGTGTGTATGCATGTTTGCATAATTCTGGCATTCTTTGAGAGGTGTGTGTGTGTGTGTGTGTGTCTCTGACCGTGAGTCATAGCTGCCTGGTGTTCCGCATGACTGTGCATACAGTGTACATATGTATTTCATGCAGGCATTTTGTGTGTGTGTGTGTGTGTGTGTGTGTGTGTGTGTGTCTGACCGTGAGTCATAGACGCCTGGTGTTCTGCATGACTGTGCAGCACATGATTGTAGCATCATGAGTCGGTGGTTCATCTTCTCTAGGACCTCCTGCTGGATACTCTTGGCGATGTTACTCAGCTGGAACGGGTCCGCCGTTAGGTTATACACCTCTACAAACACCTAACACACACAGATGGTGGTAAACAGCAGGCAAAGAATCCAGTTATAGAGTACAAATTGTGTGTGTGCATGGGGAGGGGTTGTATATATGTGTGTGTGTCTGTTTAGAGGAGAAGCTAACTGACATACAGTATAGAGGGAAAGAGGATTGGAGTAGAGACTTGGACACTGAGTTGTAAAGTGCATGACACATCTGACACCGATACTCATCACAAGGACACGGTCATAAACTGGAGAATAATGGGGAGGCAACACTGAATACGTTACTGAAGCGGTTAGTTAACGTTACATATGTGATAACAATTAGCTTCCACTACAATCAATTGAACTGCCTACACAATATGTGACAGCACAGCAAACCAGCAGACCAGCCTTCTAAATGTTTTTAAAGTGAAGCTCTCCCAAAAGTGTGGATGCGTTTACGGTCACCCCGACCCCCACATAGGCAAGGCATGCACCTGTAACTAACGATTATGTGCCTCCTCATATTTTTACATCCATAAATCAGTAGCTAAGTATTTGAGGTGACTGAAGGTAATGGAGCTAGTGTAGACTTAGTCTTACTTGGCTCGATTGTAGCCCCTACTTGCTAGTCACCGAGAAAATGGCACTGTGCATAGTGGCCACACTAGGTGGGATGGACAGTATTTGCATGCTGAAATGGCACTTAGATATTGGCCTGTTAAAAGTGCATGATCAGGCACTGAAATTGATCACAAGGGCACGGTCATAAACTGGACAATAAGACTTTACCTCATTGTCATCAAATTCGCAGTACTGGAGGTTGGCTGTAGGGGACACTGTTCGGACGCAGGCGTAGGTGTTGTTGTAGGAGTCCTCACACACACAGTCAGGGAAACATTCCTGTAAACACACAAAAACACACATACACATACTCAAAAATCAGATATGCCATATAAGCAACCATATACCACTCTAATCACAACCTTCATCATCACATATCATCAAAGAGAAATGAAAACTACAACTACAAACATAAACAACAACTACAATTATTTAATTATTAACTCAATAAAAACAGAGAAACAATCAGAGAAGCAGCAGATGTCTTAGTTATGATGCAAGGAGTATGTGAGGGAGTAAGTGTGTGTGCATGTGAGTGAGTGAGTATGTGTGAGTGAGCGTCCCTCACCGAGACCCCAGGGCCAAGCAGGGGGCAGGCAGGGTCGGTCACGTTACTACCCTCCCCCTCATATTCCACCAGCACATCCGTCCTCCAGCTGCTGCTGTTTGCCTGACCACTCTGAGAGATGGGGAGACACAGAGAGAGAGACTACCTCACAGTCATGAACTTGAAGACCTTAAAAAATATGAATTAATAAAATGAACATGACAAACTTAAAATACGATGCTAATGAGGAGAAGATTGTGAAATACTTGCGGCACATTACATTTACAACTGTGACAAAAAGAAGTGACCCCCCCCCAAACACCTATAAACCTATAAATGCACATAAATAACATTAACAATGCACATAGTACACGCACACACACGGATGTAAAAAGATTTACAAAGTCCATTAAGTGTAAAAATACTTGTGTATGTTTTATACTTCACATTTACTATGCATCACATGCAGATGTTTACAGTGTAGTGTGTATGTATGTGTCTGAATATGTTCTTGCTTCCCTTTTTGCACTGTTCATGAGAACGCTTTGGCAATGCAGCATGTGTTTTGTCATACCAATAAATAAAGCAATATTGAATTGGAAAAAAAATGATAGTCAGAGAGAGAGAGAGAAATGGAGTCCGAGATGGAGGCAAACTGAGAAAGACAGAGACAGAGCAAGGAGACAGACGGACCCACAGTAAACAACCCACAATGCCAGCAAACATGAAAATGATCTCTTATAATACACATATGTAAAATATCACTAAATTTCACTTCGATATGTCTTTGAAGTCATCACATGTCTAAGCCACATGTCACAAGTCACTAGTATCAATGTCCATGATGACCCTGAGAAACATGTTGGGAAACGGTTGTAAAACTCCCATAATAAAACACCAGCCTGATTTCATTATAGACCAGTTGGGCAATGCTATAGTAATGGTCTGAATCCATGATGTGTTGTCATGGTGACATACCAAAACAGACAGGAAGGACATGCCGTCCATTTGGGTCTTGTTGTAATCAATCCCTGCTATGTCCAGGATGGTCGGGCCCAGGTCCACATTGGCTACCAGCATCTGATGTTCAGCCATAGAATAAAAATCATGATTACCATAATTACACAACAAACTCAAGAACCACAGACAATTATTGTTTTTCTCTTATTTGTGGGTTTGTTTGTTTAGGCATGTATAGATATTTCTTAGTTTGTGTGGTTAGACTTGACGAAAAACATTTACATTTTTGTGGTTGTTTATTTGTTTTGTGTGCGTCAGTGAGTTTTGAGCAATGGCTGCTGGCTGCCTTTGTTGTTTGTTTGTTTCTTTGATCTGTCTACATGTGTTAGTGAGGTCTGAGTTGTGTGCTGGGTACTGTGTTTCATTTTGTGTTTATTTGTTTGTGTCTACATGTGTTTGTGAGGTTGGAGTAATGGCAGCAGGCTGCTCACCGGTGTCGTCTGGTTGGGCTTGATGTTCGGCCCCCTCACCAGCAGGGGGACTCTGATATCAAACTCATAAAGTTGCCGCTTGTCCATAGGCAGAGAGAACTGGCCTGATGAGGGTGAAGAGGAAGAAGAGGAGGAAGAAGAGAAGGAGGAGGAGGAGGAGGCAGAAGAGGAGGAAGATGATAACAGAGAAATAAGAGGAGGCTACTACTGTGCACGGACTGAATATGAAGCTCTCTATGGCAGACAGCTTTGCATGTGTGTGACTATTATGGAAATAGTTTGCTCCAAATGGGAACTCTAAGACTCAAGAATGCTTTATTGTGTATAACATAGCAATAGAAAATTGTCTTGGGTTTGAGACTCAAAAAGGGGGAAAAAAAAGGTTTGTCATTCGTTAGTAGCCCATCCTCATGTCTGTCGATTCATATATGTTATATGGTTTATTTTATTGTGGAAACTCTTTAAGGTTGGACTGCATAGTCTTTCTTGTTTATTTATTTTGAGTAGGATGCACCTGAGACTCACCTGTGTGGTAGCCGTTGTCGGAGGTAAAGAGGATGTAGGTGTTCTCAAGCTCTCCTCTTGCCTCCAGCCTCTTTACCAGCTTCTCTACCAGGTCATCTACCGATAACAGAGTGCGCCATCTAGGGAACATCACCAGAATTGCATAATAAAAACCAGCTCCATCAAACTCAGCTATCACATTAACAGCCAGAATGTCATTCCAGCATTTAACACCTGGTTCGTTTCATGACATTGATAATGAATAAATTTAATAAAAACATTTATTTAATGGACACAGAAATACACGCATCAAAAAACAGAGCTTGGTACATATTTACAGACTCCTTTGGAAATCTATGATAAAGCCTGTGTGTGTGTGTGTGTGTGTGTGTGTGTGTGTGTGTGTGTGTGTGTGTGTGTGTGTCCAGTCCAGTCCGGAAGTATCTGTCCAGTACCTTTTTCTGAAGGCGTTATCCAGGAACTCCACTGAGGAGTTGGACATAGGAGTCTTGGCTTGTCTAATGAGCCAGTGCTTGTCCTGGAGGGACAGGATGGGATAAATGAACAGAACGGGATAGATGAATCAGTTCATGCAAAGACAACAATGGAAAGAACAATGAACAAAGAGCAGAAAAGACTGAAAATGCAAAGAATAAACAAAAGTAAATATTTGAGAATACAAATAGGCTAATCATGGATAAATATTTGGAAATGCCTAGAACAAAGACAACAGACATGTGTAAAAGATGTATATATATGTGTGTGTGTGTGTGTGTGTGTGTGTGTGTGTGGGTGTGTGTGTGTGTGTGTGTGTGTGTGTGTGTGTGTGTGTACATAAAGGACCAAGAAGAATAGGATTGTAAAAAATAAAGAAGTCTGGGCAACACCATCACATGACTATCCACATGTTCAACTAGATGACCCAATTTAAAAATAACTGAAGGGAAAACATTATCTTAACGCATTTTTATTATCAACCCTGTGGAGGAAGAGAAACAAAATAGCTACGAACCACAATGGAATCTCTTCACATCCTTTTAAAGTTACAATAACCGCCTTGGCAGTTTTATCACTGCTTTCCCCCCCAAAATGTAACTCCTTTATCTACTGCGATGTTGCCAGAGACGGGGCTCAGGAGGACAATAGTGGCAGAAAACCAAATGTCTGAGGGCGACATCTTGGCATTCGCATGATTAACAACATTAGCCAAGTTGGCTGGTATTAGTATTGTGCTGGGAAGAGGCTTTTTCACGAGGGACAAATTACAAAACTTTTAAGGCTTTAGAAGAGACTCATTATTCAGCTTCTTTTTTCTTTGTCATGCTTTATCACCACTGTCATAATGTGTGAGAAGCTGATTAAGTATAATTTAATTTCAGATTGGTATTTAAGTACTAACCTTCACTAGAATTGTTCTGGCTCTTTCTGTGTGGACATTTCTTAAAATTCTATGGTGTGCTTTGCCCACTCATTTCCACTATGCTACCATCTTCATCCCCTGCGTTCTAAAAGTGGCATCGCTATGAACTCTTCAGTTCATCTATGACTGGTTAGTATGTTTTGGATGAGAATTGAAATGCTGTTTTCCAATTGGCTAGTTGTCACAAGATGATGCCACAAGAACACCAAGGCATTCCCATAAAGGGAAATAATGGACTTGGCAGAGGTATGTCCACTTTGCTAAAGCATTGTGGAGTTCTCATTCATTATTACCCTATATCAGAATATATGGTGGGTTAGAGGATCGTTGTGGCATTATCTTCTGCAGACAATGACACCACATTACATCGCTGTAACTTTTTGAGATCATACACCTTCTTACCTTGCCGTGGACATTGAAGTTAGGGTCTCGTGGTGCTTTGACGTTGGGGAAGGTGTTCTCATATTGTGGTGCTGCAGTCCATGGGGAGTGCGGGGCAGGGGTGGATACCATCATAAAGAAAGGCCGGTAGTTGGACTTATACTGCAAAAAATCTAATGACATGTTGGCCTGAGGGGGCCGACAGAGGGAAAGGGAAGTGATCACAACTCTTAGTCGTCGATATTAAGAATGCCAGAAATAACTGACATACAATATGGTAGATTAAAAGGCATGTATACTTCATTGCAGGTGTAGTATGTCTAATTTAAATTGAAACATTAAATTGAATATACTTGGACAAGTGACGCAATCCTACTTTTAGTCATATTAACAATTCGAGATCCTAATCCCAATCTCAAATCCACAGAAATGGCATGTATTAACAGGCATGTATAATTGATTGTATGTATGTACAGTATGTATACTTTATGTTGAAACTCAGAATACACTACTTGGTCAAACTTAGTGTGAGTGCACTGCAAAATATAAGCTTTACTCTATGCAGCGTTGAGCGTGTTTACATGCACACCAAAAAAGCACACTTAGTGCTCAAGTAAACAGAATAAACGATATTCTTCAGATTACTGCCGTTTATGAGAAATCTTAACACACCTTGGTTTTCATCAATATTCCGATTTCCGAGACATGTATACATCTTAATCGGGTTTACTTCGTTCTTTTATATCTGTGCCTGTACCGGCGAACATACAAACTTGGAGAAATCTGTTGACTGATTGACTGAATCATGTAAACCCATTTGGTTGTGGTTATTAGATTTTTTTAATGCAACCTAAGACCTAAACCTAAGAACGGATTATTACAGTTACCTGATTATTGCCAGTTATCGATTTTTTTGTGATCATGTAAATGCATCATTTGTGTTTACAATATTAACTTATGTTAATTAATGTTTACATACACTTTCATAAAATATTTCTAGGTGCCACTGGAAGTCAAACTGTGTATTCATTCATTCAATTCAATAAGAAAAAATTATGTGTCCGGATCTACTCAACATGCTAGTAAAACACACCTATCTCTGTCTAGGACTAATCATTAACCATAAACAAGCCCAATCACACACACTCAAATCACTGTTGTCCCCAGTGGCTTTGGTTGCCATGTTGTTTGGTCCTGTTGCTCTTACCAGCACATCTGTCAGGTAATCCAGACTGTAGTTCTGTCCATGTTTCTGGGCTTTTCCATTCACAGACAAAGTGTAGTTGTAGTACTTAGAGTTCTTTTCCTGCAGGGAACAGATCCATAGGTTGATTATTTAAATCTGCATACTTATAGTGATTTGGTTAAAACAGCTCCGTCGCCGACCAGATTAGGCACTGTAGTGTATCCCAACCAGGTGGTCAAGTGACAAACTTGTGTAAGTCAACCTGGAAGTAGTGGTAAACCTGATCATAGAAGACCTTCAGTCTCTGAATAGATCTCTTCTTTTAGAAGGTGAGTTAGCAACCATGGTTTTGGGAAACGCATTCTTGGATCACAACTAGGATACTTATGAATTCACATAATAAGGGCACACTTGCAACGTACTGAGTGCTGTAAGCAGCTCTGAATAAAGGTGTTTGTTAAATAAATAATTAACTCCCTAATGATCTTGTTCTGTGCCACAGCCTGGCAGGGCTTTGGCAGTGTTTTTTTTGTGGACACGGTTGGCTGTTTGGTCAGCTTGGGCGCAGAAGCTATTGCACATGGCCAAAAAAAAAGTCAGCATGTCTCCTTGAGTTCCCATGACAACAAATCATACTCACCCACCCCCAACCCATGCGAAGGCCAAAGCTCATGTTTATTTTTATGACAAAAAAAGGAAAAAAAAAAAGAACGGAAAAAAAGCTACATGTCAATTGAGTTCTGTGCCACACAGAGAGTGGAGTGGATTGGCTAGCTCACCAGTAAACATGCCTAATTCACTGCTAATTTACTGTCTGGTCTTGGGAACTGGAGGGTTATTTACAGAGCCGACAGAGAGATTAAGTGGCTTATCTTGCTTTCCGGGCTAAATAAATCAATAGAGTTCCACTCCTGTTCCCACTCACACTCGTGACCCAGTCAGGGTCTCAGTGACTAGTGCACATTCCCCCCATGTGTCAAATCCTACCACAAATATGCAGCTAAACATGACCTCCAACACAGTGGGGAGGATACACTCTAGCTGCAATGACTTTGATAAACAGATTAGGTAATCTGTTGCAGTTTTTATCTCTTTCTCTTTCTGACTGACACACACACACACACACACACCACACACACACACACACACACACGCACACACCGCGCACACACACACAAACACTCCTTCTAGCTGTAAAACAAGGAATCATATCAGTCACCGGTCCTTGACAGAATTACTTGTTGATGTAAGTACAGTGGTCCAGGTTGGGAAACAACATGTTGGGTTTTTTTTGTTTTTCACCTAACAGTCCAGTCCAGACCACCTGTGTAAGTGCAGAGTGTTTTCGTCAAGCTCTGCTACACCTGTATGTATTCAGAATGTTTTTCTGTTTCTCAGGCAGACAGATTCAGTGGACATTTGAATACCTTCTTAGACTTCAAACTCAAAGACTTTGCAGGCCAAATTCACTCAAATTCAAGGACACAACACGTGTGAGAGAGAGAGAGAGAGAGAGAGAGAGAGAGAGAGAGAGAGAGAGAGAGAGAGAGAGAGAGATTTGAATGTGAATGACGCTTGAGGTTTGGATACATAAGACTTTCTAAAGGCAATACAATTTTACCAGAAAGCATGATCGTTTGAACAGGTGCATTCAGACTTGAAATGCCCAATTTTACAAGCTCCCTGAAGGAGAGCACCCTGACCCATCCCCTATCAAGTCAGGCCTGGATCTCCTGCCAACAGGGGTAAGCAGAGAAGGAGGATTGCATGGTGGTCAGTGTTGGGCTTATCTTACCAGAGCAAACCAGTAGTCCCAGCCAGAAGGCACGTGTTCCACTCCTCCTGCTTTTGGGTTCCCATACTGAGAGAGAGAGGAGAGAGAGAGAGAAATATTCAGATATAAGGGAAACATACTGATAGATTCACACATCTAATCCCAGGATTCCAAACTGTGCATGAACTGCCTGTCTTTCTTGAACAGCAAGGACACTCATCAGGTCTTGCTGTCAAATATGTCAATGTCAATGAATGCCATAAAGCTAGGGGCAGTGGATAGACACCACCAACACATAAACACATATGTCCACCAATCCACACCATTTCAGAATCCCCACCCCAGCAAAAGAGAGAGAGAGAGAGATAGACAGAAATAGAGAAAATGAGAAAGAAAGAGAAAAAGAGAAGGAGCAGGAGAGAGTGCAAGAAAAAGAGAAAGAGTAGAGAGAGAGAGCAGGCGGACAGAGATAAATGGTGAATAAGAAAAGCTAAGATTAAGTCTCCTGAAATTATTCAATAATGTGAATGCAATGTGAAAACACTGCAAAATGTACAAGATCTGCTAACAGAACACCGAGTTCATAAAATTCCTGTGGCTGAAAGACAAACAGCTACAGTCATTCACTGAAATACCTCTGGTCATTTAGAAATAAGTGAAAGTTCAGATATTCAACCAGTGATTTGCTGACATCTCTTATAACCCTAATACACATATGGCAACTATGCAGCAAGCATGAAGGACTTCACCGGAGAAAAGGCTACTGACTTCAGAAATAAAAGTGCTGTGCACATCCAAATTCAGTCTTACCTTTTAAATAACATCTGACAACTAGCTCGAGTTAATCTTTAAGGAGTAGGGCATATGTGAGATGAATTAGCCTACCTAGTCACACTTTACTTGAACAGTCCATCTACAGACTATTCCTATCAAAATGATCAACAAATAACTACAAATTAGGTTATAGTTTCAGTTTAGGAATCTGATTTGGTTTAGGGGATGTTCAGTACTTAACATCAGCAACACCACTGAACTTCACCACTGAATTTTAACAGAATGACCTGCTCTGTTCCTGACATGAAAGATCTCTGTGGGCAAACTATCCAAGTAAAATGCTGCTGCTGCTGCATGCCTACCTCATTCAGATATTTGCCAGCAAAGAAAGTCTGGTAGTAGCTGTTCTGCAGCAGGGCGGGGAAGGTGGTGGGCTCCTGGCTCTTCTGCCAGGCCACGCTGCTGCAATTGCCCTCTAGAGTGTTGTTGATCACGTGGTGGTTGTGGGGGTACTTCCCTGTGAGGATGCTGGCACGACTTGGACAACATAGAGGACTAGCCACAAACTGGGAAGACACAAGGAGAGACAGAGGGGACAGAGAGGTGTGAGTCAATTAAACAGCCTGCTTTAAGCCTTCAAGCAACAAATAAACCATGGCTGATTATGTACAGGCCTAATGCTGAACAACAAGATTTCATTAAGTGACTTGGAGAAGACAGACGAAGAGATGCAGGTTAACACTGATTTGAGCCACATAGTAAATATGGATAGTATGTGTGTGTATAATGCAGAACATCAAGCCTAACCACTCACTAAGTGACTTGAAATCACTAATCATTAAGTGGAAGTTTTAATTTGTTAATACAGCTTCTGTAATAAATAATAAATAAATAAGTAACTAAGTAAGTAGGGTCCGAGTCCCTAGTAGTCTACAGCATAACAAAACATGACCTGCATAAATTGCACAACATGCAACACATTCCAATCATGGTGGGTACAAAGAGCACAATAACTGACGTTATAGTTTAAAAAAAAATCAATTGTATACAGTCTTGACTTACCGCGTTAGTAAAAGTGATTCCAGCATCACCTATTAACTTTCTTGTCTTGTTGAGTGGAACCTGCAAAGAGGGGTGCAGACGTGATGATGGCGTAACGTTAACTTAGCCTAATGCATTTGCACATGAATCACAAATCAAATTGAACGCAACAAGGATAAACTAAATTGAAGCATTTTAACTTACCATGCCACCCATATCAGCGTCTAAATCATCTGTTAATATCAAAACAATGTTAGGTCTCCTGTACTTTGTGAGCACAGCAGGCAGGCTATTTAAGAACAAAGTGACGCAGATAAGGCTAAAATTCAATAACGTCCGCAGGTCTAATCGGATAGAGGCCATTTCTTCTGGAATTAAACTACACGCGCCTGTGTGATCTCTTGGCCCTTCAAATGTCAATAAAAGCGTGAAATGTTGTTGAAAAATATCTGCCACTCGAAGCCCCTCTGTTCCTTCTAACTGTGCAAAATACTTCCCCGTTTCCTAGTCATGTGCTGTCTACGGACGGAAATCCAGGTCAGGTGACGAGGCGAGCTGCGCGCACAGAGGGCAGCCAATGGGATGATGTCATTATAGGCTACTCATTGGAGTTGTGCTTTGGTTATTGAAAGAAAAAAAAACATTTGTTTAAACCATCAATAACATTTATTGCATTATAGCATCTGTATTTGCACCATTTGTATTACAACAATAAGGAAAGAATAGATCGATCATTTTATCTCATATTCTCCTCCTAATGGATATATTATTAAAAATCAGTTAGTTTAGTCTAACGAAAGTAATTTTAGGTTTCTCCAGCCTGTTAAGGAAATAGATTTCTTTTTTTTAACAGCCTAGACTCCCTGCGTAACTGCCCCCTGAAGCGTGAGACCTGTCTGCACCTTCAGAAACTTTTTTGCCTGTCAGTCAAACTTGTGAAAAGTGTTCTACTTGTCTCCCCCACAGGGGCGTACAATCAGATTTATTTACAAGAGATCAGGAAGGAAACACGCCGGGCACTGTGAGCCGAAGTCAACCTAGCCCGAAGCATGGAATGCACCCGGAACTTCAGTTCCTTCTGGTCAAATTAAAAAGCGCGTCGTTAGGCGCAATGTAGCCTACCTACCTGCCGCGGCTATATCTACGTGTATGTATGAGCTGGCAGTATGAGACTGGCACGTCCGAAGTAGCTTTAAGTGAGAGTCTCAGCTAAACATGTCGGAGGTGCAGATAGGTGATAACGAACTGAAAGAAATCGACATATGTGACGGGGACATCTGTTCTGAGGGTGAAAGCGGAGTTTTTGTAAACTCAGGTGCATCCTACACGGACGGATTCTCCGCGTTTCACCAGTGGACTTTGCCAGGCCAAACGCGGACTGATGGCAACTTTCCAAGGAGGACTTCTGAATGTACCATCTGGGCTAAAGAAGCCTCCCGGGGACCAACTCCGTTTCGTTCCAACTCGGTTCCGCATGACCATTTAAACGCCAAAGTGGAAAACTGTTTTAGTCGTAATGAGCATCTGGAAGACGACGAACCAAGAGCAGTGTCCCGAACTTCTATCGTGGACTGTTTACTGGTGGAACTTTACGACACCTACAGCAGCAGCAACAGGAGGAGTGTTGACAGCTTGGATAGTTCCACCGAAGCATCCGGTTCTGATGCGTTTTTTGGACGGAGTAACTCGGGGTCTAATTTCTTGCAGGAACTTCAAGAAAAGCATACCAGGAGACATCAGATGAAATACCTTTACCAAAAAGGTAGTTATGTGTTTGCCTTTGTCCGTTCGTAGCTAAACACGTGTATGCGCAAAATATTATTTTTCTTTAGCCTACTTTTCTAACATTTAAGCAAAACTCTTGGTCGTGCCTGGGTGACAGGTGACAGAATGCTGAAGTGCATTCCTTTGAAAAAAAAACTACTACAAAAAAACAGGTGTGGAGTGGCATAAAGAGCACTGGGTAAAGTCATGTTTTTTTTACAGCTATTTCACTGTTGTATTGAAATAGCAGACAACGGAAACGCTTTTGATTTATTACAAGTAAGCTTATATATGGGTGAGTTGTATTGATGTGATGACCATTTCAGTGTGGCCTGTTACCCCAGAGCTAGGTCTTAGATATAGACCACAATTGAATCACATCTGAAGACAAACTGGACACATTTCTGAAATGCAGCCATTGAATACCTGTAGGTATTTATCTATATCATTTCTCACACTGTAGGCTGAATAGACAGAAGAATTTTTACTTGTTTGTTTAGCTGACCTAATATTTGTTCCCTCTCAGCCTCTCTTTGTTTCCGAAGCTTTGCTTCCCAGCAGGAGACACCATGGCCCATTAGGCAGTCATATCCTCTCTGTAAACGACTGGAGAGGAGACATTCATCAATTTAACACACACATACACACACACACACCACTTAAACACCAAAGTTCACCTGCTTCTAGGAAAGACAGGATTTGTGGTCATCTGAGGTCAATGATTGAGATCTGACTCTGATATGGCCACTTATTCATTGCTGATCATTATGAATCTGGTTATTCTGTGTTTAGTTTTGCACGTGCCTAAAGGCAAAATGGTGATGCGTAAAAAAAATGGCACAATGGGATGTTAAACCCCCCAGTAATCAGTTAATCTGTGAAAATCCCAAACCTAATTTATTTGGTTACTTTCTAGTGCATCTTCACCATAAGCATCACAGATATATAGCCTTCACATTTTATAGTCTGTATTCTAAATTAAATTATTTGAACTAAATATTCTATACATTATTAACAAGTAAGCCTATTCATTATTTGTAGTAAAAAATTTTAGACTTTATCAAGAGTGTCTTTCCTCGAGAGGGAATCTACTTTAAACCACATTAGTAAGTAATAAAGCAATCAAATATTGAATAACTCATATATTATTGTTTTGTTTCTCACTCAGACCGGGAAGAGTTGAAATGCATCATCCAGGAGATGAACTATCGCATCAGTATCCAGTCTGCCAAGTTGGTGCGTCTGCTCAAGAGGAAAGACCGCATTCACAATAAGTGCCAGAAGAACTACGATGTCATCACAGCGTGCCTGCAAGCCTTGTCTCAGAAAAGAAGTGAGTTTGATGATGACACTCTGTTGGTTAATTCCTGCCTTTCTTTTGCCTCTCAGCTCTGTTCTCTCTCAATGAACCAGTGAACTAGCTAGCTGTCTCAAATTCTAAATTTGAGATGGTATCAAAACCAATTGTCTGATAAAAGGATGCATGAAATAGAGGGAATAGTCGTAGAAAGTTATATAGTATACTTAGACATATAGTATACTTAGGGTATATACTTAAATGTAAGACTTTACTCATTGCATTGTACTTTTACTCCAAAGTTATGGCTTTAAACATTTTGATGCCATGCAGACCTACAAGGTCAGGGGAGAGACCCTGATATTGCGGTATATACAAGGAACACAAGTCGTTGCACTCTGTGATGTTACAGATAGAAGCAGCATTTGGTATTAGGAAAGGAAATTAGAAAAGGGCATCTTTTACAGAGTTGAGAAACTGTTCCCTATGGTACTCCAGTGGTGCATACAGTGTGTGTGTGTTTGTGTGTCCAGTTTTTCTTTACAGTCCTGGATCTAAATTAAGCAGCAAGGCCCAGTAGGTGTTAGTGTCCAGTGATTTGTAGAACAGCTATGGGGTGTTGTTAGAAAAAAACACTGGAACCAGCAGGCTCACTTGAATGAGAAATCTAATACATTTTTCAGTTATTCTTCCACCAAAAGAAATCGACACAGCAACTTCTATATCAGTTTGTGGCATAGTAATATCAAACTAAATTTGGTTGAAGGGTTACAGTGGAGTCTTACAGTGGCAACCATAGATATTATATAGTAACTGTTATATCATATTATTATAGTAACTATTATTATGTTAGGGATAATGGCCGTCGAGGTGTCCTGATATAGGGAAGTAATGGACGAGGCGTGGGTGAAGAACAGCACAGCGCTGAAGGTGGAGTGCTATTGCCTAGGCCAAGTCCATTATTCCCCTATATCGGGACACCTCGAAGGCCGTTATCCTGCTTATCACCCCGTTCCGTTGCAACTCATGCATCTAGACAATAAACAAGAGTTTTAAACATAAAAGAAAAATGTGGTTCAGTTTTAAAAGAAACTATCCTGTTCAGTTGTTGTACTATTTTCTTTGGTTACTGACCACAGTGAGCTTGATAACAGCTGATTCCATTGTTCCATCCTGCTGTAGTGGTTAAGGAATCTGGCTAGCATGCAAGTAGCCTGAAAAGTTGTGGGTTTGAATCCCAGCTGCTACCGTTGTGCCCTTGAGCAAGGCACTTAACCCTAAGTTGCTCTAGGGGATACTGGCCCTGAACAATTGATAGTTGACAAGTTGTAAGTCACTTTGGATAAAAGCGTCTGCTAAATGCATAAATGTAAATGTTAATGTTTACTATGGCTGTTATAGTTACCATTGAAAAGAGCATTGATATGGAACGGTCATTAAACTTTACCGGGTCAACGTCATAGATGTCCCGTTATCTATCTAGCAACAAACATGAGGATTGGAACTCTCCATTATAGAATGGGAAACAAATAACTGACTCTGACAAGCCTTAAACATTTCAGCCAATCAACACATTGAACTAGGTCCACAAAATGAAAGGTGTAATTTGATTGGCTGAAGCTCAACAGATCCCTTTCACCGCAGAATCATAGACTCTTCCTTTAATAAAGCACTGCAAATACTTTGCGTTGGTCATAAAGCATTGATCATCAAAATGTATCTTATTAAAGGATTAATAAATCAGCTTCCTCCTGCATAATATTTATTTTGGAGGATCAACTGGTAATGAATAATGGGGTGTTAATTTACCCTGTCTTTGTGCTGCGCTTTGTGTGCGCTGTCAGGACAATGGGCTGATAGACTAGTATATGATTGAGTGTGTGGAGCAGACATTACAAGGAAATAGCTGGGTAGAGAGACATACTTGAAAGCCTGTATTAGATTGCATTTGTTGTTGCCGAGCCAAATGCTCGCTTAAGTGAGGGAGGGAGTGAGTGAATACATCCTGTTCTTTCTTAATTAAACTTATGATGGGCTTACAGTGAGTGAGTGAGTGAGTGTGTGAGAGAAAGAGAGAAAAGAGAGAGAGAGAGAGATGGGTCTATATAAATAATATATGCTAGGAAACTGAGAAAGAAACATTTTGGTTTTAGGCCTTAAGAAGGAACAAATTACCAGTCAATAATTTGTACATGCTGTAAGATGCTACATAAAGCCTAATGCCAAGTATTGACAATGCGAAGTGCACTGTACAACAGCACAGACAGCTGCCAAGTCACTGGAGTCATATTACCAGCCCTGAGGCTGTGCCATGGCTGGAAGCTGAGGGATGGCAGTACCAGTCCAGATAGAAACCAGTAGATCTGGCCCAGTACAGGGGCAGATCAGGGCCTGATCTGTCCTAAACACTTGTGTCCTTGAGTCTTTGTGCCCTAAATTCTGTGGCTGAATCCCAATGTCCCCTTAAGCCTTAAATCTTGAATCTTCTTTCAGCGCCTTAGATTCCATGAGTCAACTTCATAATGGCTGATTCATGCTAGTTAAGTCTTTGAGGGTGTAGTGCCGAAGGTTAGGGTGGGCATGGGTATTTAAACGTAATATTTAATGTTGCATTAAAGGAGAAATCTGGTGTGAATCAATCCATAGCCCTGTTGTTCAAGGTCTCTGAATGGTGTCAGTAGTAAAAAGAATGATAAACGTTGATACAATATAGAGCAAATAGCAAACTGCCAGCCAACCCTAACTGAACAGGGCACAAAAACTCAGTTTAATTTTCCTTTGCCCCATTCAGTTAACTTTAGCTGCTGGTTAGTTATTCAGTCTACGTTTTATTACATTTTCTGGTTCTTTTTTTTATACACAGCACTTTGTGACCCCCAGCAACAGAGCCATGGATTGATTCACACCAGATTTCTCCTTTAAGGCCTCCCTTTACTATATAACTTGAATGTCCATAATTTGTAAATTGCTTTGAGCAAAAGGTTAAATTAAATCAATACTTTTAAGTGTAAATAACAGTTAACTACTAATCCGAGGTAATACTATGGTAAACAGTTATTATCCTCCTATCACAGTGGCTATGGGTTACTCCAAAAATATTTAAGCACATGGTGATAACAGATCTGGCATTGCAGGTGTAACTGGTGTGATCTTGCATTGTGTATTAAGGGACACCAACAAACTCCCACTTGAGGTTTGTTTATTCTAACAGTACTGTAAGACAAAGAAATGCAAGCACTCTGTTGTCCTGGAACAGCAAATCTGACAATGCTGCTATGCTTTCGTTGGCAAGACAAACTCGGTACAATTGCAGTATGCTATGAAAACAAAAGTATGTACCTGACAAAAGACAAAGAACTGCAATCACTCAACTGTCCTACAGTGAAACAAGAATAAACTTGCAACAAAAATATTCAAAATGTATTCAGAGTTCCTCCATGACCTACCACTTGCATGGGCAAGATAAACTGAGATGAACAGAACATGTCATTCCCATGACTGTGCTGGTTCTGAAAGAGGCAGAACACTATTTCAACACACTCAAACTCTATGGAAAATGGAAGCACCAATTCTGACACACAGGGTTTTTGTTATTCCTCTTGCCAACATGCAGCTTGTGGCCACCTCTAAGTCCCAGGTGTAGTAAATAAGCTTTACCCTGGGAAATGACCAATGGGTCATCTTGTCTTTATATTCTTTGCATGTTGCATATTTGCATATTCTTGCATGTTGACCTCCAGTATGATTTTTTTTCTTAATTAAGTACCACTTTCTGTAAAGTGTCATGTTGTTGTTGTTGCAATATAACAGGAAGCTGTGGAGATACAAACTTCATTCTTAGACAGCAAATATTAGGTCTGCTTACTCGTATCCAGGAACAAGATCATTTGGTTTAATCCTTGTGTGTGTGTGTGAGAGAGAGATGCATCTTTATTTTTTTTTTAAATCTTGCACATTAATTTCCTTGGACCTGTTAAAGCAATAGAGGAGGATTCTCTGTCATGCTGTTTCTCTGCGGATATTCTTTTGTCTTCTTTAGAGGGGGATACTCTCCCACTTTAACTCATCTGATGCATGGGCTCACACAGTGATGCACGATGGGAAGCGTAAGACCTCCAAAAGGCATAATATATTATTCATCTATTGGAGCCGGCACTATAAATAGACAGACTGTGTTTGGTTTGGTTATGTTGAGATGTGGCCTCACCCTCTTCTGCCTGAGTGACTTTGCATTTTTTTATTCTCTGTTTTCCACCCCTTTGTCCTGAGAGGACAGGCTAGATCTGGCCATGGGATGCTAAAATAAGAAAATGGGAAATGTAGTTGCAGATATGGTTTGCATCTCCTCATCTTTGTGCCTATGGTCATTATGCTTTTTTATTATTATGTTTATTTATTGTGAGGAAAGGGTAAGTCTGACAGGCGTAGACTTACAAGCATCTTAATAGAGTCTTTATCTTGAGAATCTTCTGGATAGTCTTTGTGTGGCACTTTGCTGTCTTCAGTCCCCTCATTTATATTACGTTCAGTTGTGTATAATGTCAATAAAACAAGGCATGCTTTGGAGTTTGTGGATGCAGATTGTCTGGACATCATTTCTCTGTTCATTTTGGTGTTTGTCTAGAGACCACATTTATTTCTTCCGCTGACATCACTACGTCCATCCAGTAGTCTTTTAGGCTTCAGCAACCCAACTTGCCTCTCTGTCTCCCTCACATAGACATCCACATACACTATCTCTCTCTATCTATCTATACTCACCCTCGATCTGACACACAGACACACACACACAAGCAGTGACGCTGCATGTGGGTGTACACCACAGATTATTCTGCTAGAGCGCGACGCAGCAGCCGTTTCCCAGATTGCAGATGCTCCTTTGGTGATGAAGGGCAATTTTGTTTCTTGTATAATAGGCCCTACAATGTTTGTCTTTTAATTTGTATTGAAGCCTCCCGGCTTTTGTGTAAGATTTTATTGTTGACAATTCGTTTATGTATAGCGCGGTCTAATACAACGTAGCCCCTTTTTAATTAGATCGATTACCTTACCTCGCCATATTTCTCGGACTTGTGGATTTTTTATACACGGATGCCGATATACTCTGTAACACCGAGTTTAGGTAAATGTAGTAGCCCACATTTCGGAAATTACTGATTTTGGAGCAGAATACATTAGGAACGGCAGAAGGAATACAGCATCCTCTTCTATATCCAGACGTCTTCCCCAGATGAAGCAAGACAAGTTTGTCCTTTCCAGAAGATCGAGAATTTCTTTGAGAACCAAGCGAGAAAATCCTGGCGGTGTCGGTAATATCATCAGCAATGTACTCAAGAAACGCAACAGCATCTCCCGGAGTGCACCGAGATTGCTTTGCACCTTGGAGCCAGGTGACCGCAGTGCATTTACCTACAAGACACCAGTGCAATGACTGATGATTTCTGATTTCCAGTGTAGCTTATCTTTCATTTCCCTCTTAGTAGTGTATCCCATACTTTATTCATACAATTATCAACTGATTTGACCACATAACGTGATTGTATCCCTTTTTTGTGTCTGAAGGACCTCCATGCCCATGCACGGGTAAATACTGTGGACCGATCTGTTCATTCACGTTTGTGGTATAATGCGGAAGGAAAAGCATTCAGGCTATACACACAGTAATTGTGTTTACTCAGTTCTCTGCAAGTGCTCGTTTTTCATCCTTTCAGAGAGGGAGGGCTTCGGCGATAGTAATCATGTAATCCCTGCTTGCGAGGGCAGGGGACAGTCGCCTACCGAAAACTCTGTTCAAACATGGTACCGCGGCTATATCGGGGCAGACTAAACGTGAGGTGATGGAGGATTCTGAAACAGACACAGGTCGTGTATTGTGTTATTAATTTGTTCATTAGAAATGTGTTATTTACCGAGATGACCGACATATGTCAGCCAGTGAGAACGACGTTATTGCAAAGCAGTAGCCTACCTATAGCTTTATCTTTAGCGTTTAAGATGAGCGCGATGGCCGCTGCTTTGGTTGCTTTCAACGCTATCCAGGCGAACTTTCTTATCGCAGGCTATTTCTTCCTCAGCGCTATATCTGTTGTCATATTTCCGGCTCTAGGCTTGCCAGCATCGATATGCGGTCGAAGTAGAAACCAAGTTCATATTTTTGTGGTTTTTTTATGCTTTCGAGCGAGGTATTACAGGCGGAAGTGGAGAATCAGCACCAACGCGAAGTGGACAGCGACAGCTATCAACAAATCTGATACATGGACTGAATCTGACCGCGGTATTATATTAAGGCCGTTTTGTAAAGATCGACTCATTAAAAACATTTTGAAAGAGAAAGTGACTAAACGTGAGGATTTATGATACTGTAAATACCCCGGTAGTCTATAGGGTATGACGTCTTTCTCTGTAACTTGTTAAACCCTCCCCCAAGCCTGTTCGACTAACCAGCAAGTGTGTTCAATTTGAATTCATTAAAAAAAAACATTATTGATCGTGCCTCTACCTTCGGCCTGAACTCTGAACAGGAAAAGATCAGATTCACTAATGGGCGAAGGGCAGCATCTCAATCAAAGGAAATCTGATTTAAGTAAGCTTTGTGCGGTCGATGAAATGATGGGCATTTGCCTTGCCTAAGTGGAAGGGTAGGGTAAATGAGAGTGCTACATTTTCAAAAGAAGGCAATGAACACTCTCCTCTTCTTAGCGAAATGGCATTAACCTTTCACAAGCGAAGCGTTTTAACGGTTTAACCCACTGACCTCGCAACGTCTCTTGTTTTTTTTCCCTTATAGGAGTTGACACGAGGCTGAAGTTTACCATCGAACCCTCCCTCGGGAAAAATGGCTTCCAGCAGGCAAGTGATGCATAGGCCTATCATTATGTTTCCACTTCAGAATGATGTGATACTTTATGCAAATGCGTGTCTCGATAATTGTAGTAACTTATCTAAGCAACCTGGACTTTGAGACTAAAACCCAAAATTCAATTCAATTCAGTTTTATTTATACAGTGCCTTTTACAATAGTATTGTCTTGTGGCACTTCACAGAAGGAGCACCCAAGAGCAACAGGGGCAAGGAAAAACTCCCTTGTGTTCAGTTAATCTAGGAAGAAACCTTGGGGTGGATCCACGACTCAAGGGGCTAACCCAACTGCCAGGGCTCATGCAGAAAAGAATCAGTAGTAACAATGACAGACTACAAGTTGCCTATGGTTGTAGCTAAGTAAGTCATAATAGTTCATAATAGAGTATTAT
Source organism: Tenualosa ilisha (assembly GCA_015244755.2). Lineage (NCBI taxonomy): Eukaryota > Metazoa > Chordata > Actinopteri > Clupeiformes > Clupeidae > Tenualosa > Tenualosa ilisha. The sequence continues at coordinate 1,760,739 of PYXC01001083.1, forward strand.
CCCACTTTACATTACATGGTAGTCAGTCCATAGGTGGCTATCAGGAATTATGGCTGGACAATGTAGCAGCGGCCAGACATAGTGTCAAACTCAAAGGAGTGAGATGGGTCATGGAGGTAACAAAAAGGGTCCATTTGACCGTGCCATTGTCAGGGGGGGTCAATCACAAAGCCTCAAGGAAGGGGAGTCGGGCCTAGCATGGGCGTCCAGGAAGAGCCTCTATGATGGAGATTCGTCCTGACATGGGCCTCCTGTGGTGTTGGTTGTAGTCCACTCAGGAGGGGATAGTGAGAGGAGTCCGCCAGAATGAGGCAGGGATAACACTCAGAAGAGATAATTGTGGACAGAGGAAGAAAGTGAATTAGGCCAGTCTCACACATCAGAGAGCAAATGTGTAATTTGGGCATACAAAAGAGTTGGCTACATTGGTATGTGCTGACACTGTAAGACCTGTCACCTGTTTCACATGGCAACCTAAAGCTATGAATGAAAAGTGGGTGTTTGTTTAAAAACTGGGTCATAGACCCTTTCATAGTCTCACATTGCATCCATAAACCCTGGACTTATTGGACGTATTGGTCAGTCCTTTAGGACCCTCTGTGAACCAATGGCTAATCAGCTGAGTATTATACTCATTCTTTTTAATTCTCCCACTTGTGTTGGTGTCTGGCAATATTCTTAAAAAATGCAATTGTATTACTGTAGCAAAGCTTCTTTTATATTTTGGAATTCTTTGTATTTCTACTTCTCACTCTCTGTAATATGTTCCCCCCGTTGAGAGAATTTCAGTGTTGTGAGTCATTTCTTTAATGTGGTCTGTCCCATGAAGTGGTTCGATGCTCTCAAGGCAGTGGCCAGATTGCCTACTGGGATCCCCAAGGAGTGGAGGAAGAGGGTATGATTTTTCTTTTATATTTTTTTCTAAAAAAAAATTACAATGTAAACATTACAATATTCTGACTGACTCTTCCATTGACAAAAGCCAAAAATAATTCCACGGCGCTTGTCAAAATACTTTTCGTTTCCAATACTTCCACTATGTTTATATCAAACAGCCATATGAACTAATAAGAAAGGCCTTTTTGGAATACTGAAATGGAAACCCAAGCAAATCAGGCTCTCCTGAAACTGTCTATAATACAGAACAATGGGGGAAAAAATGTGTCCCCATTCCTGTGCAGACCTCCCACACACATGCTGTGGTAACAGACTAGAAAATGGCATGCAGAATCTCATTTATTAGATACCAAATACAAGTATTTTTAGAACTGTAAGAAGATGTCCTCATTTCCACACAGATTTCCTGAGAGAAGCCATTAAACTGAGAATTAAATGTGTTGTGTTTATGGCAATGTCTTTGCCTTCATTAGGTGTGGTTGACACTGGCTGATCAGTACCTGCACAGTATCTCAATTGACTGGGAGAAGACTCTTCGTTTTGCTTTTAATGACCGGAGCAATCCTGATGATGACACTCTCGGAATTCAGATTGTTAAGGTAGTGAATGATTTCTCATTTACTTTTGTCCCTCCTCTTCCTTTTTTCCACTTCCTTTTTTCCTTTGATGGTTTAGGGCTTGCTGACCAATTAATGCATTTTAAACAGGGTTCCCACTGGTCATGGAATTTCAATGGGAATTCTGTCAGAAATTTATGGAAAAGTCAGGGAATTGTAAGTTTGACTTACAGTGGGAACCCTGTTTAAGTGTTTTATCCGGAAACAGGATATTATTGGTATGGGATTTGCTGACACTTTTGTCCAATGTGACATAAAACACACACTCTAAGTAAAGTTAAATTCAATTAAATGTAAAGTGAATAGATGCATCTCCATACTTGAAACTACTTAAATGTTGACCTGAATCTATAAAAGTAGGACAGCACAAGGTCTATAGAGCCTTCCAAGGCTGTGGTTTGGCATGGTTACGTTGGATTGAGCTGCTAGAGAATAGATTCAGTGGATCAATAGGGAGGCTGGAAAGTAATAAAAGCAAGACTTGCGTCAGCAGCATTTCAGGTGGTGCTGTAGAAATGGACAAGGTGAGTCATTAATGTCGTTGTCCGAAGGACCTTCATGCAGGATGCAGGGTGTGTAGGAAGGCATAGTGTTGGGATCGATGATAAATGGTGTGTGTGTGCGTGTGTTTACCGGATCTCTAAACCAGGATGCTTGAGAGGAAGAGGTGAGGTATTAAAAAGACAACATTTAAAGAATGAGTTCACATTTGCTGGCAATATTATTTTTTTTGCAATGCATTGCTTATTACATTTTGAACACAGAGAAAATCACACAGCAACATGAAATACTACAGCCCCCCCCCCGCCACCCCCGTGTCACACAAATTAGCAGTTGGAACTACAGAGACATCCAGTTGCAGTTGGAATGAAACCTTTGATTCTCAATTTGTTTACTCTATTCCCGAATCCCGATTTTTGATTCCCACTCCCACATAGAGTGTGATATAAACATTTCATGTGACCCCATGTTGAGTCTACTGCCCACTCTGATACAGAGACAAACATGTGCTTACATTGTACGTAATGGAGATAACCGTGGTCACCTGATGACTGGGTGGACAGTGCCTTGTAGCCTACAGGCAGGATGTTTGCACAAGGTCTGTGCGTCAGCTCTTAGAAACTAATGGAGACCAGGCAGGTGTTTGTCTTTGTGTGCGTGTGTGTGTGTGTGTGAGAGAGAGAGAGAGAGAGAGAGAGAGAATATGAATGAGTATGTGTTTGTGTGTGTGTGTGTGTGTGTGTGTGTGTGTGTGTGTGTGTGTTTATGTACATGCACATGTGTCATAAGGCATGTAAGAAGACTGAAGATCTCTTGTGGTTTTTGTGTGTGATTGTGTGTGTTCTGTCACAGAGGTACAAAGTTCACTTTTCCCTTTCACCGTGGCTAAATGTGTCTTGCTACCATTACATTGCTCGATTGCTCTCACCCCTCCTCCCCCATATCTGCTGCATCCATTATGAATAATAAGGCATTATATTGTGGATAATTTCATGAAACATTACATCATTCACCCTTATGGATTTATTGTGCAAAATTGATTAAAATAGAGAGATGTACCAACCTGATTAATTGCACTCTCTCTTTCTTCATGTCTCAGTAGGCAGGGGAACAGATTCTGTAGTGCTTATTTTGTTTTTTTTTTTCCTCTCTCTCTCTCTTTCTTTCTCTCTGTCTGATACTCTGATATGTTGTAACTTTATCCTCACAATCTCTGTGTTCCTGTAGGACCTTCACCGTACGGGCTACAGTTCCTACTGTGGCCAGGAGGGAGAGCAAGACCGGGTGGTGCTGAAGCGGGTGCTGCTGGCCTTCGCCCGCTGGAATAAGACGGTGGGCTACTGCCAGGGATTCAATGTGCTGGCCGCCCTCATCCTGGAGGTCACTGAGGGCAATGAAGGGGATGCTCTCAAGGTACGGAGCAAGATGGCCGCTCTTGGCATTGGTGATGGTACATAGGTTCATAGGTTTTTACTGAGTAGTGTGTGTGTGTGTGTGGGTAGGTTGGTGGGTATGTAGGTTTAGTGGCTCCAACATGGGTCTGTACAGAGGAATTGATATGGAGTACACCTGCCAGCTTTCATTGTCCTATAAACCAGTAGGCGTTTACACTTACTGAATAAAAAACCTGAATTATAAATGAAGATCTCCGATAAGTCACGCAGCATATGTTGTATGTCTTGCTCATTGCATGGCATGTTGAACTGGCTAAAACCAAGATGGAAACTGGGCTGCTGAATCAGCAGCAGCAGAGCTCTATTTTGTCTGCACAGCAAGAACATCCTCATAACGTGACCTCCCCTGAGCTCTCTCTCTCAGCATGCTCAAGGCTATGCTGCGTAAATGACCCATAGCACTCAGAGATGTACTAACACTTTACATTTTGAGGTGTCCACTGCACTGCGTCTTGTGGCCTTATCATCACCTCGATCGTGCATTATTTTCTGATATACGAACACCGCATTGTTCATTATCCATTATACATATAAGAATGTTCTTGTTTTGAAAATGTCGTATTTTATAGCATGAGATCATTTTAAAACCACTGATTTATTTTAATGCTAAAGCTTAAAACGAGTTTAAAGGCATACCAAGCAAGACTGCTATTTTTTTTACTTCTGGAGTTCCCCCTGCAGTCGCCGAATTAGAAAAAAAAATTAGCAGTACATTCTCACCAATCAATGTGAATTTGTTTGCAAACCAAAGAATAGGAACCAGCAATGATTTTCATAGCATAAATGACTGACAAGCTGGTAAAAAGCAGTTTAAGTTTCATTCCATTTCAGTTTAGTTTTCACCAACTCACCGATCAAGATAATGCAAGTGTAATAACGCAAAATCTACGCTGGATGTGGCTGAGAGAGCCTTCATTTATTCTTCCCGTAATGAGTCATTTAACTATCAAAGTGACTACGCAGCTGGTAAATTAACTTAAAAACATTGCCTGGTGTGCCTTCATATTAACTGTCATGGATATCATTGATCTTTGCTACACCATGGCTCATTATCAGTGTCAGCCACCTGGTGCCAAACAGTCCCTGGTCTTACAGCTCTGTTGGTCATCTATACTTTACAATTTCTCGTTCACTTATTTACTATTTGATTTACCTCAGGTGATGATCTACCTTATTGATAAGGTGCTGCCCGATAGCTACTTTGCCAATAACCTGCGGGCTCTGTCCGTCGACATGGCCGTGTTCCGAGACCTGCTGAGGATCAAGCTTCCGGAACTTTCTCAGCACCTGCACCACTTGCAGAAAGCAGCCAATCGGGATGGTGGAGGTGGGTAATAATCGAGGTCACGTGACCGTGGTGGTATTTACAGCATATATTACTTTATTAGGGCTTTGATTCAATGCATTCCAGCTGTTTAGGAGTTCTGAAGGAATCCAGACTTTTTGTGCTTTGGAAATAATGTGCTGTTGGAATGATTGACACATTTCTGTTTACTCAATCTCATCTTGAACCACAAATCATATCAAACAGTTCTACCTTTGCCAGTTTTCAGTTTAATGTCTGCAAAATTAATGTGAGGCCTTGGTAGAAAATTGCCAGATCATCACGGTAGATAATCTCCTCAAGGTTTTACATCTCATCACCCCTCAATTTGCTTGTAATTGATTCTCAATTTGATTGTAATTTGTTTTTCAAACATTTTGCATACGTTTGTTAATGTGCTTGTGCTTTTTCTGTGTGTGTCTGTGCCTTTGTGTGTGTGTGTGTGTGTGTGTGTGTGTGTGTGTGTGTGTGTGTGTGTGTGTGTGTGTGTGTGTCGGCCTCCACCCACAGGCAGCTACGAGCCCCCTCTGACCAATGTCTTCACCATGCAGTGGTTCCTCACCATGTTTGCCACCTGCCTGCCTCGCCACACCGTGCTCAAGATCTGGGACTCTGTCTTCTTTGAGGGCTCTGAGGTCCTGCTCCGCGTGGCCCTTGCCATCTGGGCCAAACTGGGAGAGTGAGTCTGCTGCTTTTCTGTTTTCTGTGTGTGTGTGTGTGTGTGTGTGTGTGTGTGTGTGTGTGTGTGTGTATGAGAGAGCTCAGAGTCAATGTATGTTCATCCTGAGGGAGATTTCTGGTCGTATATTGACAGCAATTGCTGGCAAATGTGTCAGTTGCCCCTTATTTCCCTATGACATTGGGAAGTGACCTTATTCACATATACTGTATCTTAACCACATACTGTTTTTATGTAAATTAAACCCTATAAATATATAGTATGTAACAGAAAGATTAAATGGAAATGGGCTATATTATGGGATATCTGTCATATTTCTGTTGTGTGTCTCAGCATTTTATTCTGTCTGTTACCTGGTGTGTGTGTGTGTGTGTGTGTGCATGCGTGTGTGTTTTAGGCGAGTGGAGTACTGCCACACAGCTGATGAGTTCTACAGCACCATGGGTTGCCTCACCCAGGAGATGCTTGAGCACAACCTCATAGACTCCAATGATCTTATGCAGGTAAGGAGTTGTGTGTGTGTGTGTGTGTGTGTGTGTGTGTGTGTGCGTGCGTGTGCGTGTGCGTGTGCGTATGTGTTCGAGTATGAGATACGTAAGCATAACCTCATAAACCTTAGGTGGCTAGACATCGTGTGTGTGTGACTGTGTGTGTTCCTGTTTGGGATAGCCAAGTATTGATGACATTGAAAATATTTCTTGGTTTGAATGTTTACATTTTTGTGTTCTAACATTTCCTCCATTGACCTGCCACACTGATGTAAGCAGCTGTAACACCCATTTGCCTCAACATTTGATTCTTTTTTCTGTCCCCTCTCTCCCTCTTTTTCTCCTCTCCTCTCACTCTTTCCTCCTGTCTTTTCCTCTCTTCTCTCTTTCTAGACGGTGTACTCCATGGCAGTCTTCCCTTTTCCCCAGCTGGCTGAGTTGCGAGAGAAATACACCTACAACATCACGCCCTTCCCTGCTCCAGTCAAAGCGAACTCACGGTAAGGGCAGTAGCATATCACTGATACCATTGATCACATCATCAATACCACTGATCACATCATCAATGCCCCATAACCTATTAGAGTGAAAGCTGACCTCTGTAGCCACCCCCCCCCCCCCAAAAAAAGCCCCAAACTCTGACCCCTCAAACACCCAATTTGCATGATGACAATTCATGTTGACTTACTCATGCCAGTTAAGTCATTCAGGGTCCAGAGTTTCAGGCTTTTGGTGGGGGCACTGGGATTCAGTGTCTACCTTCTGTCTGGCAGTATATTACAAACAGCATCATGCCCTCATTACCCTCGTCACTCACACCTGGGACATTACACCAACCCCAGTGCCCCTTGTGTGCGTGCGTGCGTGTGTGCGTGCGTGGTGTGTGCGTGCGTGCATGTGTGCGTGCGTGCGTGCGTACGTGCGTGCGTGCGTCTAGTGGAGACAAACTGATTCCAAGGGCCTGTAAATCTTCCGCAGTCTCTTCATTAAAGGATGAGTGCTCCATTGAAGAGGTACTAGGGGTGAGGAGAGCCTCGCTGTTCAGGGAACATGTCAGAGTGTCTCTTTGATGTGGATGCAAATTGCTATGCAAATCTATCAGGCTCTTGGCAGGTTGTCAGGGATCAGATACTCAGTACATTTCACATTAGCATGCCTGGCCAGTAGCGTGTAGACAGTGTGGTTGATGGTTGAAGGTGTTAGACAGTGGTGTACTACTCATTTGGGTTATCTGTTTTTACCACACACTCTTCCTCTTTCTGTCTTTCTGTATAGACAAAGCATGCACAGTTTGTTTGTAGTGAGTGGTGGTGTGTTATTTTTGTTTTGTTTTGTTTGTGTTGTGTTGCTGTCGTTGAGTGACTGTCATCACATTGTGTTGTGAAGGGAAAAATGTTTCTCATCTTTTGCTACCCTGGAAGTCGGGTGAGACGGCTTGAGGAATATTTTGGAAGATGTCTCCTTATTTTGAAGCATCTTTGAAGCCGTAATTAGTACTGTGAATCTCAGAGATCAGTCAGATCCTGTCTCTTTGATGTTATGATGATAAGGGACATAGGTGACAAATTATGCACAGATGTTCATATTTGTTTTGTTTTTGTGGTGTGTGTGTGTGTGTGTGTGTGTGTGTGTGTGTGTGTGTGTGTGTGTGTGTACACTATGTGTCTCTGTGTCTGTATGTGTACTTGTATTTGCAACTGTTTGTATGTGTATGTGTGTGTGTGCACACGGGTGCGTCTCTGTCCTGTAGTAGTCAGGCTGGCGTGGCAGGCTGGGAGAGTGATGATGACATTGACATGGACGATGAAGATTCCCTGGTTACGGCTCTGGGTTGCCTGGGTCCGCTGGGTGGCTTCCTGGCCCCAGAACTCCAGAAGTACCAGAAGAGTATCAAAGGTACGTGAGACAAGACATGCACACATGAACTAGTGCGTTTACTCCACAATCAGGTGACCTAAGGCACTGGTTCTCAAGCTGGCGTCCAGGGACCCCCAGCAGTCCGCAAAGCCTTGTCGGGGGGTCCGTGAAAATGTTTGCTACAAAGTAGCATCTGGCATTTAACAGTAAAAATGGATATAAGTCTATATTGTTAAATTTGTGTTGCGATTATGAGGGGTCCTTGGAAATTGTTTTGCCCAATGAGGGGTCCCCAGTCCAATAAAGTTTGAGAATCCCTGACCTATGGGAGCACCAACAGTAACATCACTTCAGTTTCCAGAAAGAAGTCCAGCTGCCTTACCGCTTCTGACTGCCATGACTTGAATGAATGACAACAGACACAGATATATTCATATTACTTACGGCAATACCTCCCCCATTAATAGGAAGCGTGTTTTGGGCATGTGGGTAAGAGAGAATGGCATGCAAAGTTGGGAAGTAGATAATTCATTCAACTTTGGCTCAAATGGATCTAATTCAAATACAACTGGGCAAAAACACAGAGACAGACAGATTTAGCAAACACAGGTGTAACCTGTAAGTCACCTTACCGCAAACAAGAGAAAACATCCCCCCTTATGAATTCTACACTGCCAACAGACAATACATGCGATATTGTCAAACACTGCTACTTTAATCAACTGTATTATGTTAAACATGAAAAGTAATCATAAAACCCTTAAGTAACTGAGGGAAATATATGTTTGCTGCTGAGGATATAAGCATCTGCTAATGCTAAATGTAATGTAAATGTAGAGAAGAAAAGCTGTGCATATTCATATATAGCTCTCTGGCCTGGTACCATGCTATTTCACAGCTCCCAGTCTATCAGCTGTGTGGTGTAGTGTGGTGTAATGTGTGCTATGACTATAAAGGGTACAGCAGCTCTAACGGGCTTATCTGAAATTGATAAAGCCGAAGGATAGTGCAACTAAGAGGCCCCTTTGAAAGCTATTAGAGAGAGTAGAGTGTGTGTGCGTGTGTGTGTGTGTGTGTGTGTGTGTGCGTGCGTGTGGACGTGAGTGAGAGAGAGAGAGCAAAAAGGGGTGTGGGTGAGTGTGGGTGTGTGTTCTCGCTCAGTAGCTCAACGGGATCCCTATATCTCTCCCTCAAGCATTCCTCCTTTTCCTGTTCTCTCTGGCCCACTTCCTCTCTGACAGGAAGTGGCTATGTGCCAGGGTCTGTTCTCATGGCAACTGTGCTGCTGTGGGGGCATGTATAGCGTGGGTAGGCCTCTGCTCTTGGACGAACAGAGATGTCTGTTGAAAGATTGATACTTCAGCTTAGGCTTGTCCGTAGTCTCTCAGAACAGATTGGATATGGCTTATTGAAATATTACATGAAGACCAATGGAACTAACAGAGGTAGTGAGTGAGCAGCTTGTATGGCATACAATAATTTAATATCCGGGGTAAGATTTAATGTGTTTGTGGCTGCGCACGTGAGTGTGTGTGTGTGTGTGTGTGTGTGGTAGGGGACTAGAATGAATTTGTGTGCGTGTGTGTGTGTTTGTTTTCAAGGAAGCACATGATTAGTTGGACAATACAGACCCAGCTCTCGTGAGATTGCTTTTCATCCTCGTCCAAATTGGCAGATTAATATAAATCCAGCCATGTTGTTTTTACAAGAAATATGCTGGGTCAGTGAACTTTAATTAGCCGTCATCACAAGCCCCCAAGAGCTCCTGTCGAAGCTAAGGAACTGAACGCAGTGAACGTAGCCAGGAGGTCAGAGCATAAGAAACTAATTCCTGTCCGTTGCATTACAGAGAGGGGATTCAGAGGGAAAGATAACTGTCAGGCAGGATTTATACTGTCCCGTCAGGGAGGTGCTTCACTGGCCCTCACTGTGGGATTTTAAAGTAGAAGGAGCCCTGCTGGGTTTACATGCGGGGTTGGTATTTTTATTAAGAGGTTGATGGTTTTTTAAGGTCGAACAAAAGGTCGTCATCCACAGAGGATTAAGGAACCAGTATGTAAAAGAGAAGCTTTTAAATGTCTAAGGGCTTCTGACTTCTGAGAAATTTGGAGAAAAAAAGAGTGCTAAACCCAAAACTTGTGATTACTTGACATTAGTCTGTCCCTCTATTTTTCTTTTGATTCATCTCCATCCTTTTGTCTTCTCTTTCCTTCGTCCCTCCCACCCTCACTCTCTGTCTCTCTCACTTTCTCTCTCACCCTCTGTCGGTCTCTTAATCTCTCTGTCCCCTTCACTTCCTTCCTAAGTTTCCTTCTCTCTTTCTTCTTTTCCTACTCTTTCTTTCTTTCTTTCTCTCTCTCTCTCTCTCAATCTCTCCAACCCATCTCCGCCTCCACCTCTAGACCAGCACGGAGATCAGACTCCCCGCAGTAGTAACATGGCGGAGCTGTCCCCAGGGGCCGTGGGAGCAGTAGGGTCCAGTCGGGCAGAGCACCAGGCAGCTATCAATAGTATGATGCTGGAGCGCATGAGCACAGACATCAATGCACTCCGCAAGCAGTATGCACGTATCAAGAGGCGACAGCAGCAACAGGCCAACCTGCTTTACATAAGAACAGGTGAGAAGTCTCACACACACCACACACACACACACACACACACACTCACATTTATTCACACAGACAGACACACACACACATCAGTGCAGTGTTTGCTGATTAACAGATGACCTCAGTGTAAGACCTGGTAAGCCAAAGAAAATGTGTATGTGCATTTGGATTAAAGAAGTCATGTTAATCTACAGTGGCAATGTTTTCAGGACAAGAGGACTAACCTGTTCTCTGTGCACACACCCACTCACACACTTGTGTACTTGTGTATATGTGAAAACGCAAAACACACACACTGTGAGAGGCCCGAGCGGCCAGCTCACGAGAAGGGATGTGGACTGAGAAGTGGAGGTGGTAAGGATTCACCGGAGAGAGGGTTGTTAGCCCAAAAGTGAACAGCATTTATTTTCCAAAATCACACTAATAAACAAAACACTTGCACCTAACAAAATAAACCAAAATTCAGCTTCAGTCAGCAGTTACAAGGCAGTTCAAATGGCTCTCACTACACCAACTCTACCTCTTCACCAGGAGAGTAATAGGTCATCCAGCTGAACCCCCAGAGGCACTGAGCTACCCCCCATTTTATGCACTGCTGCATTAGCGCAAATTGGCCATGAATTGGGACACCTAGATTATACCAATGAGCCAGGGATACAGCACATGCAAAGTTGACAAAATTACACGCTGGAATCATTATACAGTTTCTAATGTTAACCGGATTCAGCGATAATAACAAAGCAAAACTCGGAAGTACATAGAAACATTGTGCTTTGCAAAGGAAATTATAAAATACAATACAAACATAATGAACACCCTGCGTGAGTATGACTGGAATTAGGGTGTCCCCACCCCTGCAGAATGACAAAGATTGTCCCATTGCGGCGCGCGCTACCGCAGAGGGACGGCTTCAGAGATGTTGGAGGACCAGGAAGAACTGTGAGTTAATGCGTGAATGAATTTTATGAGAAACATACAGAGTTGGGAAACGACAAATGAAAGTTTGGTCGGTGGGTACCACACCGCTTATTGTTATTATTGATGTTGTGCAACCAAAGATTATGGAATGAGGGATTAATTGATAAAATCACGGTAGGACAACAAAGGACGATGAACAAATGCCGAACTGGCGTCAAACCCCTTTCAATCACCAACACCCAACAGTGCCCCACACCACATACTATACATTATATTAAACACAAAATATATACATTCAGATTGTTCCCCAAAGCGGTGCACATTACCGCACATATGCGTGCATAAATTAAAAAACAAATTCAATTAACGGGTGAGAAGGGATGCAGTTTAATTACTGAAAGAGAGTCAGCTCCACACACACACACACACACACACACACACACACACACACACACACACACACACACACAAACACACAGCACCCTTACAATGACAAGAGAGTGTAACACAATACCCAGACTCATTGTTGTTGATTTTAAAGAAAAGAAATGCCTCTGAACAAGAACAGCAGTCTTCTCTCACAGGTGGCAGGGCTGCTTATCTACATCTACTGCAGACTCTCAAAAGAAACAATTGAACCAATAGGAAAACAGGGATCCCTGCACGCAAGAACTGAACAGGAAGCCATTACAAACATAGCTGCATTAATATTCAAAGAGTGTCATATCCTCTTTGGAGTTTACCTGTGCACTACTAGATGTACCCAACAATTTATACATACAGTTGCAGACTGTGCGCTTGTGTACACCTGCTGACATACCTCATACCTCTACTGTGTGTGTGGTGGTAGTAGAGCTAGTAACGTCACCGACTGACGATGCAGGTTTGATTTCCTGAACCCCACGCTGCGAGTCTGTCACTTTGGATAAGAGCTCAACTTTACTTTTACTTTATACAGCTTGTACATGTATGTGATGCCTATATACAGTATAAATAGATGCATATATGTACGTATGTTTGTATGTATGCATGCATGTACATGTGTACATGTAAACATGTGAACATGTTTTGTATGTGGGTATACTGTATAGCCTAATGTATTTGTATGTAGGAATGTATTAAAATGCCCCTGATGTATCCCTTAGGTCCTGGTCCTGAGGCCCTCTCTGGGGCTTCCTGTGAACCCTCCTCTCCTCAGAACAATGGTATACTATTAACCCCACCCCCCCACCTCACCACCCCTCGACTCGACCCCTTGACCCCTCACCCCCGGACTAACACATTGAAGGCCCCCACTCTATATCAAGTGCTCTTCACCTAGTGTGCATTGTATAGGAAGTGTTCTTTAGTAATCTTAACATAGTATGCAGGATAGAGTTGTAGACTAAACATTGTATGCTCTTAATAATCAATTAAAGGTGCACTCGCAAGTTTTTGTTGTTAAAAATAAAAATGCCTCTCATGATGGGCAGGTGATAAACCTTAAAATGTCAATTTCCCCAACATCTCCAGTCCATCTCACCTCATTCGTATGTATTTGTTTATAGAACAGTTAGGTCCGGTCAAACTATTTAGCAATTTCTGATTGGACGAGATACATTCTACGCGTCACTAGAAGTGAGGATATCCCACGATATACCATGGGTTACTCTTCACAGCTAATAGTTAGATTTAGGATTCCATACATAAACTTCACAAAATGGTATGTTTGAATATGGTATAGGACAGAATTTTAAGTTGCCCAGTGATAAAGGCACTTCATATAAAGTGGGAGCCAATATGAGGGCTCTTTTGCAGGGGTCGCACAGGTACGAGGGGTTATTATTGCTGTAGTGTATTGGTTTATCTCTGGATTGTTTACCCTGGTGCAGATTCAGACATGACCACATGGAGAATCGCATGGTAATGGGTCTTGGTGTGCTTTTCCTTTGGGTAATCTTTAAGTCTGGGCACTGACTTGACTAACTCCTTCCCTTTTCTCTTTCATGTTTTCCTTTTTAAAATGCATTGTGGGTTGGTTGGTTTATCAGTCGAATGATGGATGATCATTCAATTGATTTAGTCATTACAGAGAAGCTGTACCATGATTGATTGGTTAGTTGATTGATTGATTATCAAAATATACTGTATACTTGTATTAAAGCATTTCATTGTCCTCAACTAGAAAGTATTCCATAATAGCAGTATACTCTGGCAATCATTCAGTCAAAACTCATGTGTTGGTAATATAATCTGCCATTGCCAGGGTCTGTCAGGAATACTTGTAGACCTATTCATAGCAGTCAGTATTTTTCCATTAAATTCTTCTTAATTTGCAATTGCAATTTTCCACAATAGGATTTTGTGCTCTGATATTCGGCATACAGGATAGAACCAAGAGGCTTAAAGTTAAATAAACATGATGTCTCTGTAACATTTGGATCAATTTGTCATTAAATCACGTGGCATAAACAAGACGGCCATTTATAAATGTTTTTCTAAAAGCCGGAGAATAAATGCCTCCTAAAATTCCCATTAGAGTGATAACCCTTCTCTCTCGCTAACTGGCAAGGCAAGTGCATATTTGACAATTCTACTGGGAAAACATTCTGGAGGATTTGATGTATTGCAGAGCAGTCTGGGGTCTGTAGCCGAGGGTTAGCCAGCCACAATCAGGCATGTGGGCATTAATCATTTAGACTTATTGTGATTGGCAGTGATTGATGCCAGACATCTGATTCTGAAGAGATGATTGGGTGAATTTTCTGGAGGGGCAGATGCAGTCACTCCAGGACTCCTGCTCTGTGTTTGATTTATGATTTGTCTTGATTGCCGTCCTCTGTCATGTTGTTTGTCTTTCTCTGTCTTTCTCTCTCCTTCTTTCTCCTTCAGTCTTTTCTCCTTCAGTCATCTCTCCCTTCTTTCCACACTCTCTGTCTCCTCCATCATTTCTTGACATTCTCTCTATCATACTTCCACCACTCCACTATGACACCATTGCTCTCTTACCCCACGCCTCCATGGGCTACTATCATGTTTATCTTTCTTTCTCTCTATTCTTTGGATAAGTGTCTTGCTACTTGTCTCCTGGTCTCCCTCACTCTCTCTCTCGCTCTCTCCTCACCATCATTTCCTGTCTGTTTCTCTATCCTTCTTCTCTCACGCCATTCCTGTCTTTCACTACACACTCTCTCGTTGTCTCTATCTCCACCAGCATCCTGGTCCTGGCTTCTCTCTCTCCCACTCTCTTTCTCTTTCCCTGTCTCTCGCTCTCTGTCTCTCTCTCCCCCTCCATCCTTGATCTATCCCCATCTCTCTCTATCCCTTTTCTGTCACAGTTTTCCTTACTCTTTTTTCTCACTATCTTGTTTCTGTTTTTCTCTTTCTCTGTCCTTCAGACAAGTGTCCAGCCACCAGTGTCATGGCCTCGCAGATGCACCCTAGCCCCGTGGTCAACCACCTCCTGCTGGGTAGGAGACCCCGAGGAGGCTACCCACGGAACTCTAGGAGCAGCCAAGGCAGTGGTGGAGGTGGGGGTGGAGGTCCACGTGTTGGTGGCACGGGCCTGCCCCAGGGTCAGTCCACACCACTGGATGAGGCTGTGCGGAGCCGGCTCCAATCGCCGTGGCGAGCTCACGTGCGGACCCACCGACGGAACATCGCCAGGGCCCGGGCCCAGCTGGAGTTTGAGGACCCAGAAGACGCAGATGAGGAGGAGGAGGAGGTAACCACGACAACAGCAGCAACATCACCGGATTCATCTGGTACCCCGACTACAGATGCAGAGAAACAGGAGGAGGAAGATAAGGAGGAGAGAGAGGAGGAGAATGAGGGAAAGAGGAGAGGAGGACAAAGAGAGAGGAGGAGAGAAAAGATGACGAGGAGGTGAAGACATGTGACCAGTGTGGTGAGTTGGAAGGAGCGTCGGAGTCAGTGGAGGCCTCTGAACAGGAGATGTCCAAGGAAGAGGTGGTGACTGGAGGCTCCTCACCCAGCTCCACACTGGTTGGTGTGGGGGGAGAAAGAGAGGAGGAGGAGGAGGAGGAGGATGATGATGAAGAAGAGGATGTGATTGGACCAGTGGAACAACATTTGGCGTCTCTGGAGTTAGACTCGGAACCGGAACCTAGCACTCCATCTAGCACCTCAGCACTTACATCAACACCAACACCGGAAACAGAAACGGAAACTGACACAGAACTTTCCAGAACGCCAAACCAGGTGTCACAATCAACTCCAACATCAACACCAGCTCCACCTCCGTCCCTTCTGCTTCGGTCAACCACAGGGATACGGCCTGCTTTAGACTCCTCCAGCTCGGAGTCCTCCATCTCCTGCCCTCCCAAACGGATGCCCACCTCTGTTTCAACTCCAGGGGGGCTGTCAAGGTACCAGCAGCCTCCAGTTGTACCCTTCTCCCCGTTTCCTTGTGTTAAAGCACCGCGGAAGTCGGCTGCGGCCCGGAACTTGGGCCTCTACGGCCCGACGTCGCGTACACCTACCGTGCACTTCCCCCAGATGAGCAAAGGCATGAGCCAGATGAGCAGCAGTACTAGCAGTACCACTATCTCCACCAGGAGGCGATGATGAGCAGTCTCTCTCTCTCTCTCACTCTCTCTTTCTCTCTCTCTCCTCTCTGAATGTCTAAGTTAAGACGGTTTTGTGTTGCTTCAACTCATTAGCACTGTGAGTAGAAAACTCTTCTGGGACGCAAGCAAGGCACAGGGACTTGGATGTCCTTTGTGAAGAAACCGAAGCATTGGAGTTAAAACTCACTTCCTCTTTCACATGAACATACTAGAATGTGCATGCATGCATGCACACACACACACACAGATACACACACACACACACAGACTCCCCAGGATTCAATCTCTCACATACCCATGCTCACAACCATACTCTCTCTCCCTTTCTGTCCCTTCCTTTCTATGTCTCTCTTGCTGACACACACTCACACAAACACACACACACACAGAAAGAGAGAGAGAAAGAGAAGGTATACACAAATACACATACAACACACAATCATATACACCTAGAGCTGTTATGGACTTTACTGACCAAAACCTATTGCTGTAAGATCAGCTGTTACACTTCTCTTGGTGTCAATAAAAATGTGAAGAAATATGCACAGTTGGTAGGCCAGGCACAGCTGGGGGTGCTTAGGAGGGATGTTCAATTTCAGTTTTGTCACAATTGTTTTCTTTTTCCTGTGTTGTTTTTCTACATGGAGTTCATCTGTATGAAATAAATAAAACCTTCTGGAGGAGTGTCCCTGCACATGAGAGAGGTTGACCTGAGAATCATTGTGTCACTAATATTGCGTCCTAGCTGCACGTTCAGGCTCATAATTAAAAAATGTTCTGCAATATATACAACTGAAAAATTTTAATTGATTTTAGAAGTTTAGAAAAAGGTGGGGTGGCATCAGGTCAGACTAGAGGCTGCGCCCCTGTGAGCTCTGGACTCAATTATGGAACGGGTACTGGAACCAGTTGCATTAAAGTGACTCCCAGTACAAAAACATTTTACTGTGTTTGTGTTCTTGGCTAAGGACAGTCAGAGTGCTGGGTTTTTTCTGATGCGATCAAAGTATTTTGCACAACCACTGGTGTCCTCGCATAAATGAAGTGAGGTGTTAATCTGTGCCATACTTAGTGTGTTGACAGACGTATGATTATAATTTGCCCTCATCTCGTCTCAGCTCTCATCTCATCTTTCTCCCACACACTTGCACCCCCTCACACGCACACACACACAAACACACACACAGACACCATATACATATCCATATATGTATGCACATATGTACTATAGCCCATAAACTGGATATCATGTATAGTACTGTATGTCTTTATGAGAATGCATGAGAGTGCATTTTTATTATGTTCATAAAACACATTATTGATGCCATCTCTTCTCTATTCTCCAGTGGGTCATCTTGCCCCTGTAATTGAACCCATGTGCTGTGTTGTGCTGTTGCCCTGCAAGTTACACGTAATACATGAAATGCATTAATTACACTGTCTTAGAACTTGGCTGACTACTACACATCTGGTTTTAGGAAGAGAAAAGTTTGCATTGGTGCATTTGTTATGAAAATGTAGCCACAACCATTGTGTGCAAGGACGAGAGAGAGAAGAGAGGATGAAAAAGAGTGCTAGAGAGCAAGAGAGGATGTGTGAGTGTGTGTGAATGTGTTTGTATGTGTGTGTTTGTGGAGAGGTGGGGGGGCAAGGCAGGCAAGTCTCTAAAGGCAAACCAGCGATCCCACTAAACTTGAGACAATAAGTAATTAAAAGCAGTTATTGGATGTGGCGTCTCAATTAGCTAGGGCCAAAGTGGACTTCTCTGCATATCTGCAAACACAACAGAACTTTGTTTATTTTCTGTTCGTCTGGGTTTATTGAAAACATCGCTCCAGATTAACTGCGCACGAAATCCCACTTACTCCATAAACAGGCAAAAAAGAGGCTCATGTGACTTAAGGGCCAAACCGCATGTATTTCCTTGTTTTTCCAGCCACGTTCTTTGCTGTTTGCTAGCAATACATACAGTTCACCTGGAAACATTTTGATGTATACTGTCTGCCATATGATGGGTTTCATGGTTCATCCACTAGGGGGAGGTATAGATCTGTGTTTTGTTTCAAGGCTTGTTTTGCCTGAAGTTACGAATACTCTCACCAACCACTTGTAATATAGGTCATATCAATCTATCAAAATTCTTGATTGAGGTAAAGGTTGAAGTAAAGGTTTTTTAGCCTAGTGGTAAAGAATACTGATTTAGAATACTGATTATTTAATTAGCTTTATTGGCATACCAGTATGGGATTAAGCCCCCTTTTGCTTTTGAAAGGTATAAGAACAACCGCATCTGGTTTAACAGAGACCGAATTTGTGAACTGGTAGCTAATGCTAACAGATAGGAGCATGAGAAAATCAGTTAGTGTTGGCTGCCGTTATGCTATTTGGTCTACCCTAAATTCTGTTGTTCTCATACCTTCCAATAGCACTTGGCAATGCGAAACGCAAAGCTATGGGTTAATTCACTCCGAATAATCCATTCAAGCATTTGTGGCAAAGGTTCAACAAGGTGCTCTCAACATTGCTTCGCAAGTTGGCCCATATTCACACGTAGTTGTTGCAGATTTGTCAGCTGCACATCCATAATGTACATCTCACATTCCACTACTTCTCAAGGTGCTGTACTGGATTCAGACTCTATGGGATCATTTGTGATCAGTAAACTCTCTGTTATGCTCAAAAGACCAGTTTAAGATAATTTGTGCTTTGTGACATGATTACCTCCATAATCTATCAATGTATCTATCTGCAAGAAAAACTACAACATGAAATACAAAACCAGGGACTCAGACTGTGTGTGTTCTGACAGTGATGTGATTCAGATTCAGAAGTAGAGATTATTTAGCATTGAAGAATGCTGATTTAGAAGTCTTAATGTCTTCAAAGTTTCACAGCAGGCCAACAGAAACAGCTGGATTTTTCGGCAGGGAGCATCAGCGAAAACTCCAGACTGACTAATTAAGTCTGTATTTTTTTCCAGTCTGAAGCAGACGGAGATAAGGAAGGATGGCTTGATTCATAAGGTACTGGCCAAGACGGGTCCCAGAGCATCCCAGCAATTTTGAACATTTCTGTCATCTCTGGAGGACTCGTTGATGAAGTAATGGAAGGCATCAGAGCTTTTAACAAGAGGTCCACTTTCTGTGATAATTTGCCACCCCCTGTTCGTGGAATCCGATCAAAGTTGTTTTTCCTTCCTCCAGTGTTTGCTTAATTCAGTATCTGCCAGGGTTGACAGGGGTCTACTGTCTGCATTCATTTTTTCCCCTCTTAAAAACTGTTTTTAGCTAAGACAAACCCCGATGTGTCATTTGCAGGAGATTTATGCTTCTCTGAGTATTTGTGAGAAAGGACTGGTAGGGAGCTTCCCAGGGGACTGCCATGCCCGAATATAGAGGTCTGATCGACTGGGCAGACACTACTGTTTGGGACTGGCACAGGGCCATGCTTCGCTTGAGCATATGCAAACTTCTGATCTCTCATGAGAGCTGCAGCTTCCCTGCTATCTAGAGTAGTGTGGTGATTATACTGTACAATATATGGTTCAACCCAAGCACAGTGCACAACTGTAATATACGGGTAATTCACTGAGGGTTAATGCAAATGATGTGAAGAATGCTAAATTGCTTTAGGTGAGGCTGACGTAGATCGTGGTTGTATGTTGGTGCATGTATATGGTTATGTATGGGAGGTTTACTGTATCAGCAAAGTGGAAGATGTAACAAGATCAGGGAAGTCTCTTCTAGATTTGGAACATTTGCGATTCTAAGGATTACTGTGCTCTTGGAATTCAGAACTTTTGAGATTGTAGATTATGGTATTCTAGATTATTAGCTGATCAAGAGCACTGATCACAAAAAAAAAAAAATTTGAGATCAGTGCTCTTGAGCATCTAATGGCACGGTGAGAGCAATTTAAACCAGTGTCAGCTTTTGAGCTATTTTTTTATATTCAGTAACCCATTTGAAATCTATTCTTAGGGATAGAATCAGTGTAGAAATGTACCCTCTTAACAGACATGCTATGACTGACAACAAGAGCTTGTTTATATACTTTACTTCTGTTTTTTGAAAATATGTGAAGCATTGTCAAGCCGTGTGAGAGATGGAAGCAGTGTAAATTCTATTTAAATTATGTTTCACTTCCAGAATGAAATCCCAGCAAATCCTCCAGACATTATAGACTATTTTTCCCTTTTTGAGTTGTATACCTACGTTATGTGTGTATGTGTATGTGTGTATCTGTGTGCACACCCAAGTCCCACAGGGTGAAAGGTCAATGTCTGTCCGGCATGGCTCAGTGTTCTTGAGTGGTCTGAGTTCTTGTTGGCTATGTTCCCAGTCCTGGACCCCCGACCCCCCTCTCTCCTTGCCACCTCCACCCCCTGCCAGCATCTGAACATGTAGCATTAATGCAAAAACCACTTGGCCAACATTTCTGTCACGTCTCATGGAAATCAGTTTTCAACATAAAAATAAAAATAAGTGATTTTCCACTACAATCTTGGAACTGCTTCAGAGCCGCGCCAGTGACTGGGAGGCGTACAGTACAATGTATGGCAATCAGTCAATGCCAGTCAACGTCAATGAAATTCACATACGCTGTTATCCCACTTTAAAGGTCATCCCTCTCTGTCCTTTAGAGATATCTCCTACGGATTAAATAATTCCTTTCATTTAATATGAAATATCACAATGCATTGTCATTAAGTAATACTTATTGTGGGATTATTGTGATGAATGCTAAACTATACTCTCAAAGTCACATCCCATTGGTGACCCCGATGACCCCTGTTCAAATAGCAGAACAGTTTGAAGGGCTCTTATGTAAACACTATCCATAGGTTGGTTGTTTGTTTTAATGATGACAATGTTTCAATGACCGTCAAAGCCAAAAGATGTAACATTCCACAAAGAAACAAATAACTTTTACATTGAAATGGACTCAACAATCTATCAATCCATATTATCTGTCCATATCATACCCAATTTTTCATCTATCTATCTATCTATCTATCTCTCTGTCTCTCTATCTATCAATCTTAAAGGACCAGCATGGAAAAGACTTTTTGTGTTATGGTGACTCCTCTGGTCTCTTTAGAACTGTACCATTTTTTTTTTTTAAACTGAGTTGGTCAATAATATAAAAAAAAAAATACAAAAAACAATCAACCTATCGAACTACCTACCTATCTGTCTGCCAGTCTGTCTGTTCATCCATACCCATTCTTAGGTATTAATAACTGTTGTGCACTGGTATTCACAACCTACCAACCAACTTTCTGTCTGTTAATCCATACCCATTCTTAGGTGTTAATAATAGTGGTTGTGCACTAATCATCCCTCCTTTCATGCATACCCACTCTTAAGTGATAATACTGGCCTTGCGCTGGTATTGTTTAATGACAGCCTCATACATTGACAAACTAACTAAGTAATTAACGACCTGTTGGTTCATCTATAGCCATTCTTAGATTCCATAGTGGTGCGCTGGAATCGTTCAATCACAGCCTCATCCACTGATTCCTCTGTTCTGCTTTGACCGGTTCTGAGGGTTCCATCTGGCGGAATGTCCAGCGCCAGTGGTTCTGTGCTCACACACATCATCTGAGAGATCAAGTGAGTGAGCGGATGTGCATGCGTCCAAATCTGGTGTCGTAATCCATGCGTGCATGACTATGTGTGATTAAAATGCACACACACATCCTGATGGATTATTCTTCATTGCTCTAGCCATGCAGAGCAGACGGAAAAGGGAGAGGGAGATAGAGAGGGAGAGTAGTAGGTACCCACACACACACACACACACTCACACATCCCCCCCACCCACCCACACACACTCACAAATACAATCTCACACACACACACATACATACACACTGATGAGCATTATCACAAAGCTCAAAGCACAAAGTTATGGAAGGACAGCAAGTTATGCATGTTCGTGTCAGAGGCCAGAGAAGTGAAAAAGTGCTCTTGAAGTCAGGATTCGTTATAGGATTCTGCTCCCTCACTACACACACACACACACACACACACAAGGGGCAGAGCACGAATGGAGAAAAGTGATAAATGGAAGGGAAAAATGATGTCATCATCTCCACTTTGAACTCTCTCTCTCTCTCTCCCTTCATCCCATCACATTTTAACAGTTTTATTTACAGTCTATGATTTCAACTTGGTTGTGTTCTAAAGCCAATTCAACGAAATTCCAACCATTCTGTCTGTCATTGCATGAAGCCTTAGTCCTTGAGCCAGACCCCCAAAGAGTTAGAGTTAGAAAATATGTGATAGCATTGCATTGAAGGTAGATTTTTGTGTTTTATCAGCCTGTCTATGTCCGTTATACACCTATGGAGAGTTGTATTATAGTTGAACAGGGTAAAAAAAAATTGTGCATTGTGCGCTTAAATATATGTAATAATTATCTAAATTTTAGCCTGTACCGTGAGGGTAAACAAGTTAAACAGCCTAGCATATGTATTTTCTAGAAGCCTACACCTTGTAGAGATGATTTAATATCCACTGAGACAAGTCCTACCTTCTACCACACCATGGTCAATGCATGGTCCTCTTTATTATACTTGCAATGTATTGAAATGCATTGATTCTCAATGTACAGCTTTAGTAGGTGGTGCATCCCAAAACTGTCCATGTTAATATTCAACTTCATGTTCAGCATAGCCAGACTTTTCACAAAAGGTTTGTTTGGTTGGCAGAGGTGCAGTTTAAGCCCCCCTAGTCCATGGCCTAAAATATATGCAAATTATTGCATATTTCAGTAGCTCATGGCTCATCTACATGTATGTAGAAAGTACTTGCAATACAAAAAAATATTATCTTAATGTAAAATAATCAGCTAGGATAGTTTTGAAGGGATATCTATTAATTACTAATTAATTTTTACACTATTCACCCATTCTGTATCTCTCCAAAGATTTATAATGAGCATATGGAGGGTGATAACCCACACAAAGCTACTGTCAATGCAATGCTACCATTTATTTTCTAACTCTTGGGTGGCATACCATTCCAAAAACCACTATGTGCCTTACTGCCCTCAGATGGTACCAACCAACCCTCTGGCTCAAGGACTACCCATCTCCCATGCTGGATAAGGAGTTGTGATTAGTGTCTGAGGCTTCAGTAATTTTGGCTATTAACAGAGCAGTACTGCAGCACATGCACTGGTCCCCAGGGTACCAGTCAGACACATCTCCACAACAAACAAATGCAGACGCAAGCTGACAGCGTCCAGGAACTTCCAAGGATGTGGATTCAAATTCGTAGAAACATACCAGTTAGCTGAAGTATCCACACATTAACACCAACATCTGCCACAATAGGACATGGAACAATTTGATTTGGAGTTTTCAATGAAAATGTTTTTGTTTCCAAACAAAATGCTTTCCAGTGCTTTTGCTGGACACAGTTTGCACAACATCTGACAGCTATTTTCTATACTCTGTTACTTTGAGTAAGCTAAAGTGGATGTTACCAAAGAACAGCATCCCTCCATTGTGGCTCAAACCATTTACACAAATCCAAAAACATGATTAACTGGGATTAAACTTCCCGATTCTTCCTGGAGGATTGCCTGACTGTTTGCAATGGTTTGTAATGGCACCTGCACTATATTAAACTGTGATTGAGCTTGGTGTGCTCTTCCAGTGACATGACAGAACTGAATAGCTGCCTAGGGCATCTCTCATTAGCTCAGGGATTGTCACGCAAGAGCATGATTGAGTTGGGTCTACTGCCACTTTAAAGGTAAAATGATTCCAAAAGTTATGTCACACACTGCTGCTTTGAGTGCCCAATGAGAAATTCCAAAAAATTATTTCCAGTTTTTCCTCTGTGTTTAGCTCCATCCTCTTGATTTCAAAGATGGTTTCCTAATGAGACACTCTGTAAAACCTATATCCTTCTAAATCAGTGGTTGTGAAACTGGGGTACGTGTGCCCCTGGAGGTACTTGGATCAATTCGAGGAGGTATACAAAATACATCTGTGAATGGATTCTCAGCTCTTAACAGCATAAGGACAACATAGAAAATGATCTTACACTCAGACTATTGCCAAAACAGCCTGATTGCTTCTGCACTGCCATATACCATATAAGATGTGTTCACATTTTGTGTAGCATTTTGTTTATGCAAAATATTAATTGTTTTAACAAACGCTTCTTGACACAGGGAGTACTCAGTACTCGGGGTACTCGGTAGGACTCAGAGAGTCACAGGGGGTACATGACAGTTTAAAGTCTGGGAACCACTGTTCTAAATCCTACATCAATGTAACTGAAAACAGCACAGCTCCACTGCCAGACCGCTTTCCCATGAACACCACAAATGTCGCTGGTCAGTCAGTGTGCTCCATCTCAGGGAAAAAAAGTTACGTATAGGTGAATCATTTAGTGAAATGCTCCTTCCCACTGGTATGACAGGACAGGACAGGATTAATTTAATACATTATTTTACTCAAGACATGCAACAGAGACCAATATCCACATCAATCATGATATCACATGAAATTGTGCAACCTGACCTTTCCAATGGTGTTCGTCAAGAGGTGCTGTGATGGTGATTACAGATATATCCTCTAGAATTAGTGCGCTAACTGACTAGTGCCAGGTCGTCTTGTCTTGTAATACCAGTTTATGCCTGAGGTGGCAATAGTGAGTTACATACCGGCCAAATCAGTGAAAAGACACCTAAAGACGAAGAAGCCGCACGGCAGGAGCTTGCTAGAGAGCTTGTATATGGATTGTTAACTTTTCTGTCTATTCCCATCAAGCATTTTCTGATCTTGTTGTCGTGAAAGATGCTACTCCCCTGTCACCATTTGAATATAGTAGGAAACTGAAATAAATGAACAGCAAAGCTAAATCCAAGGATAACTGAAGCAAGAGATCACCTCACCTCACCTCACCTCAAAACTCAGCAAGCAAAGAGACAACACAACAGGCTAATAAATAGGAAATAAAGATGAAATAAAGTTTGAGGCTTAACTTGCCACTTCTCGATTAGATAATTTTTCTTCCTGAGGGTTTAATTTAATCTGGTGAGCTACCTAGTTATTTGTCATGAACATGTTAACATTGTTACAGAATAGCTTTGACAATAATGCAAGGGATCTCAAACCTACTTGAAAGCAACTAATGTAACAGAAAATATTGCGTTACTGAATGTTGACAAAAAGTTTTGTTGTGAGCAACAAAATTTGACTGTTAGAAGGTATAGCTAGTGGAGAGAGCCTAACTAACAGGCTAACTTGAAAACTGTGAATTTGTCATCAGGCAAACGCCAAACATATGTTATGATGTCCCCAGTTTGGTCATCTTAGTCTTGTTTTTTGTCTTCGTGTGGAGCTGTGAGTAGTTTGTCATTTCGACTTCAGCAAGTTAGCTAACTTGGTTGTTTGGACGATGTAACATTAGGTCAAATTACATCCTATGTAGTGGTGATCGGCTGGCCAGATAGATTGAAATTACAGAGACAGCAAGGTCACCTTTCACATCACTATTTCAAATGAACACTGACTGGACATATTTACTGGTTCAGTGTGAAATGTTGTGGATGATCACAGCGACAGTGAAATAACTATAAGAGGCTTTATTTCCACAAAATACAGGCTTGTTCATGTTGAAAGATGAGCGATGAGCATGCACAAAAAAGTTCAATCCGATTGAGTGTTTACATGATTGTTCAATCGGAATAGGAATGAAATAAACCACCCCTTTCATCCTGATTCAAATTTTAATCGGATCAGAAAAGCTACTCCGATCAGGGGGTTTACATGGGTAATTTCTATACTGATTGAGCTATTATTCCATTTCTAGGTAAAGAGGGCTACTGACTTATTTTGAGATGTAATAATAAAAAGGAAGGAAAGCATGAGATCATGAGACCTGCAGAGTTAGGAAAGCCACTGGGGGTTCAAAGAAAACAGTTCAGTTCAATTCAATTCAGTATATTTTTGCAGTGCCTTTTACAATAGTATTGTCACATGGTGCTTCACAGCAAGGAGCACCCAAGAGCAACAGGGGAATAGAAAACCTTGGCCAACCCAACTGCCAAGTGTCATGCAGGAGAAGTACAATCAGTAATTACCATGATAAACTACAAATTGTCCATGATTTTAGCTGAGCATAATAAGTCCAAAATATTGTCCCACAACATTATTATAGTCAAGCTATGGGTGGTTTTCAAAAGTTATGACTGGAGTGTAGTAGCAGCCAGATACTTGCATGGGCATCTAGGAAGGGCCTCTGTTAAAGTCAAGGAGTGAGGTTGATCATGGGGGTTACATTGGGAGGGTCCATTTTGACACTGCCACTGTGAGTAGGGGTTAGTCGCAGGGTCTCTAGGAAGGAGAGTCAGTCCTGGCGTGGGCATCAAGGAAAGGGCCTCTTGGAAAAAGAGTCAGTCCTGGCATGGTCATCTAGGAAAGGGCATCTAGGAAGGAGAGTTGGTCAAATAGAGATAATGAGTCAGATAACAGATCCAAATTAATTCTATACAGCTAATAATATACTACATAATTGAATTTTTAAGTATGATGAAAATTCTTCGGCGCGTGCAGTGTGGGCACAATAGTACCCTCGTACTACTACCTAGTAGTCTGAAATAGTACTCTCAAGAATCTAAAACTACTTTCACCCCTAAGTGTAAGATAGTACAGAATACCCTAAGGTGGTCTAGTTTTATACCTACAGGAAAGGCTTGTTAATACAATGTATTGAACAAAACGTTGGTTTAGGGTTGAAAATGACTTCCTTCTCTGTACACACATTCATTTAGCACACCCACCCTCATTTTGGTCAAAGTTTAACCCCAGTAACACTTACAAGCACATTTACATGACGGTAGGAATAAATATAATGTCCACGCCCAGGAGCTGTCAAAGAAATTGATGTCCCCATTGTGCACAGGTTCAGACACATAAGGAGCTCTGTAACAATGACACACACGCACGCACGAACACGCGCACACAAATACACACAGAGCTGCCTGCGGTGAACTGAGTTCCCACCCTGCTATTGTGAGAATAGAATGGCCTGTTATTTAATGAGGTGAAACAGACCGAAAAGAGACCAGGAAGACCATGATAACATCTACGACTTCCAACTGAAAAGACGGAGGAAGGTGAAAAAGGGAGCGAGAGGGAGAAACCACTGATCTCTAAAGAATATTCTAGAGTGTATTCTTTACAAATTAACGCTAACGGGAACTCCAGAATGTTTCAACCTAGAGTTTTGTTGTTGGAGGGTTTTATGTACTCTCAGATGCATTTACTTAGACATTAGCATCTGCTCCCACTGCTATGTTTTATAGGTGCACAAAGTGATTATCCGGAGTGAACCAGCCCATAGCCCTTGTTTCATGTTGCCGAGTGCTGTTGCTAGGTATGTGAATGACAGAATTTGGCACAACATAGACCAAATACGGCGGCCAACGCTAACTGATGAGGGCAAAAACATTTTGGTTTTTTTGCCCCCATTAGTTAATGTTAGCTGCCAGTTCACAAGTTCAGTGTACGTTATACCAAATGCTGTTGTTCTTATACCTACCGACAGCACTGGGCAGCTCCGAAGAACAGCATATACATATCCCTGTTCTTTATACATACATACATATTTATCTTTTTTAAAGAAAGAATGAATGAAAGAAAAACACGCCCTGTCTTCTGTTCATATAGTCAAATTCTTGAGATTAGTTAAAACACAGCTAAGTTGCACCAGTTGAGCACAACTTTGATTGTCTGCTTGGGTATTGGTAACTCCAGAGAATGACAAGAAGTAGATCAAATCTATCTGTGGCTTCAATGATTCAGCCACAGTAATAACAGCTTTCAACACTGCCTTTCTTATTGTCATTACTCATCAGTGTCAGGAGCAGGGGAGTAATGAGCTGTGCTCGAGACAGGCTTGACAGAACTGCACATTCAGACAGACAGACAGCCCAAAAAATGATTCAGAATTCAAGTAATAACAGTAAATAATTCGTGTCATCCAAGAACTCTGTCCTCTGCTTCCTCCTTGACCTCAAAAATGACTTTTTTATTTGTTCTTTTTTTTTAAAACACAGACACGTTTTGAAATTCTTCGCACGTGTTTACCCACACATATATGATCATAAAAGGCACAGAGCACCAATTCTCTACTGTTTTCCCCGCAAAAGCCGCACTTTTTATGCTCTCACAAAACCTCCTTGTCCTGTGTGTGTGCTTGCTTGTTTTGTTGTCTTTGACCAACTGCAACTTGTAGCCTAAGACACATGGCTAATTCTGGTCCTTAGCCTTTGAAGATGAGGTCCTATGGTGCTGACGGCTTCTGAGAGCATCTCTATCTCATCGTGCCATTCCCGGAGGCACTGTGATTGATCTAAAAATGAGGCATGCCAGCGGGAGGACCTTGTCTTGTGCGCTGCCGCAAACAAAGAGGTGGGGTGTCGTTTTGATGGGAAATGCTAGCTTAGCTTCACTTTGGTCAGTGTGCAGCTGTGTGACTGGCCGTCACATGGAAAATGCTCATCATTATGGTGTGTGTGCGAGTGTCTTTACTCGGCACACAAAAATACACATATATACACAAGACAGACTCATAAGAATACATACACACACTTAATAGAAAAATCTGGTGTGAATCAATCCATGGCCCTGTTGTTCAAGGTCACAGAGTGCTGTTAGTTGGAAAAAGAATAGCGAATCGACAACTAACACTAACTGAATGGGGCACAGAAACTCACTCTCAGTTTCATTTCGCTATGCCCGATTCAGTTAACAGTAGTTATAGGTTCGCTGTTCACTGTATGTTGTATCAAATTTTCTTGTTCTTTTTCCTACAGACAGCACTCAGTGACAACATGCCATTGATTAATTCACACCGGATTTCCCCTTTAATTATGACTACCTTTTAAATAATAATAACAAAAAAAAACTTATTTTTCATCTTAACCAATATTGATTCTCACAAAGTTGAAATTTTGCTGGTTAGTGGTACATTGTTACATCCCTACTGAGACAGCATACGTCACCCTCTGTGTCCGGAGGAACACCAGAATCATCTTCATGACAGGAAAAAAGTCTGGGAACAGTCATTAAAGATTCATACTCTCTTTGCAGTAACGCTAATGTTGTGACTCAGATACAGGACACAATGATGATTATTCTCTTTTATGAGTCTGACCTCTAGGTTACAGTGGTGCCTGCACGTGTGTGTGTGTGTGTGTGTGTGTGTGTGTGTGTGTGTGTGTGTGTGTGTGTGTGTGTGTGTGTATATGTGTGTGTGAGTGTGTGTGTGCTTGTGCATATCTTTATACAAGGGTGTTGATGCCAAGTTCTAAATTCTGGGAATTAAGACATCAAACTAAATAATCAACAGTTCCACTGCACTGCAACAACCTGGACGTCCGGTTTGGCTTGACAACTCTAGAACATCTGGTTCCTTGACAAACCCATCCAGTGTTGGGTAAAATACTGGCTAACCAATTAAAAGGTATTTGTAAGACACTTCACAATGATGAGCACACAGAAGGCCATGCCACAACATGCAGTCTTTGGTTGTTAAAGGCCGAATTAACGCAAAGCTTTAACCATGTAACAATGCATGCAAAAAAATGCTGAGCAAAAGTCAAACATGTTAGCATGAATAATCCATCAAGCTTCACCTTGATGTGCTCCATCCATGTAATATGAAAAATGCTCTGCTGTGACGTCTGTGTGGGTAAATGGAGTCGGAAATCTGTGTGCTAATCTGACTGACATGACAGTGGATTAACATTGTGAGTATTATGCTTACTTTGTATTTATCCAGATTTATAGTACTGTCTGGCTTATAATGAGTGTGTGTGTGTGACACACTAACATACTAAATGCATTGTGTTAGACTCACAGATGTGCAAACACAGACATGCACACACAGATATTCAGGCAGATATATATTCGTACACACACACACACAAACACACACACACACACACACACACACACACACACA
Source organism: Tenualosa ilisha (assembly GCA_015244755.2). Classification (NCBI taxonomy): domain Eukaryota; kingdom Metazoa; phylum Chordata; class Actinopteri; order Clupeiformes; family Clupeidae; genus Tenualosa; species Tenualosa ilisha. Next base: position 1,790,648 of record PYXC01001083.1, read on the forward strand.
TACACAGATATGCTGCCAGACATGTGCATAAAAAAACAAACACACACACACACACACACAGGTCATTGCTTTGCTCTGGTGCTCCAGCCAAGCTAAACAGCAGTTCAAATAGTCAGAGAATTAATAGTCAAATCTTATGTATAAATATCTGACAAATTAGAACTTGCAGGGTGGGTAAGACTGTGCAAAATATTTCCCAATACAATCGTCTTGTCCTTTAGTCTGAGGAAATCCATCTTGATCTGCAAGCGACTTGATTTGCATCCACAGTTCAGTATGGGTACCAGCCCTAATGCCTATTTGCACTTTCTTTCGTTTGCCTTAGATAGAGAACCAATAAAAAAAAAAGCTTTTACCCATGATGCATTAGAAGCCACCTTGACACCCGAAACCAAAATCAAGAAACAACCAGTAGAGGCCTTTTGAGCTACATTAATTTATTTCACCTCAGACAAGTGGGATATGACAGGTATCCAGACCAAGCTCAGTCTGAAATTGAGGTAGTCAGTCGCAAATCACACGTCCTGTGATTCCTTCTTCTTTGAATTTTTTGCTTAATTACAGATAGATAGATAGATAGATAGATAGATAGATAGATAGATAGATAGATAGATAGATAGATAGATAGATAGATAGATAGATAGATTTTGCCAAGTTTTTGTCAAATCCACTCTTGTGCTGAGTACATACATGCAAATAAATATGCCAATGTACATGTAGATACAACAGTCTTAACAACCAATAGCTTAACAAACACTACAATACACTCAGTAACTGAGCAATGTTGTGATGTTCTAGGAAAACCTTATAAAATCACTTTTTTAAGTCTTGAAGTATTTTCCCACATTGATGTGATTGAAAGCAGCCTGGCACCACCAGGGTGCTGCATTCCCACGAAATCCACAGATGTAGTTACAGTGCTTTGATGCTCTCCCAAAACCTCTTGTGAGCCGTGCTGTCTGTTAATTTGCTAATTCTGGACTGGCCTTGGACGATGTTGCTCTCGCTGTCAGGACTGACAAGAGTAAGCCTCATGGGACTGGTGCATTCCCGTTGGAAGGACATCTTCATCTCATTACAAACACACACACACACACATACACAAACATGCGCCTGCACACACACACACACACACACACACACACACACACACAGATACTTTCAACACATTCTACTATCTGTAGACCTACTGCTGCTATTCAGCTTGTGTCTGTCTCTGCCCAGACCATGTAGAGCCACTGTTGCCCCTGTGCACTCCCAGTGGCCAAGTGGTGTCAGTGCAACCACCTTTGGGGGACATGGGCATCATTGGCATGAGTGTGGACAAAGGCCATGCTGTTTCCCAAAAGTGAGAGGCTAGCATTTCCAGCACACTGCCGCCAAAAGAGCTCACTGTGCTCTTTTGAAAACCAACTTGGTATTGATCTCACAGATTTGAACACATTTGTTAAAAATACCCTCCTCTATAATTTGATAAACTCTGTTTTCTGTCTCTGCTTCATATTGCAACTGACAATAGAAACTACACTAGAGCACTAGGGGATTCAGTAGGGAGCTTTTTACCCCCTGAGACTAGTCATCTGAGACATCCGAGTCTTCTTTTCACTTTTTTTATCTCTACCTTTCCCATTCACTTTTTTAGTTTCTCTCTCTCTCTGTCTCTCTCTCTCTCCCTCTTACACACACACACACACACTCATTCATTTTCTTTATCTCTCTTACTCCATTGATGTTTTCTCTTGACTCTCCCTCTCTCTCTTCTCGTTTTTCACTCTCCCTCTCTTTCTCTGTCTTTCTGTCTCTCTCTCTCTCTCTATCTATCTCCCTGGTGCTCTGTTATCTTCCCAATGTGGAAAAAAGGCCCCACATGTGGCCGTCTGATGCTGTGCCTGACTGTTTTCACCTGTAGGTGTCCCCAGAGATGCCTGAGGGAATATCAGAGCAAAGGCCAGGTGATCTGGCCTCACAGCCACTGCACAGACATCAAGTAGCAGTTCAACATGGCCAACAGCTTGCATGTTCAAGGTAAAGATGAACAGAGAGAGAATATCAGGCCATTCCCAGGTAAATTGACTTTGTGCAACGTGTGTAACACCAATAAAATGCCATGTATTTGTTGAATGATTCCATGACATGTAGAATACACATGAAAAACTTGTCATTTCATGTAATCTTACATTATGGATTTAAAAAAAAGACAAAAAAATGTAAAGTAAAAGAAAGACAGAACACATATAGAGGAAGTGAAGAAGAAAAAAGGGACAGAGGAGAAAAGCCAGGGCAGAAGACCCAAAAAGAGAGAGTGTGAGAGTGACACAAAAGGCATGAGGAGAGACGAAGAGAGGAGCAGAGAGAAGATATAAAAAGAAGAAAAAATAGAAGAGAGTGGCAGAGACTAGTAGAAGAGAAAGAATGAAAGAAATGAGAGAGGGAAAGAAAGGGAATAGAGAGGGAGAGAGAAAAGCAGTTTCTGCTCAGTGACACTGGAGAGGTAATGTCCCCCACTCTCTGATACCTGCCCTCCCTCTGTTCCTCTACCCCGCTATGTCTTTGTTTTTTCCCACAGGGGAAACAACACCGAGCCCCTAAACCTAATACCCCCCCCCACACACACACACACACATACCCCAACCTGCTCCCCACAGAGCACTTGGAGAAGGAGGAAAAAGCAAGGCCACATCCAGGGCCACTTCAACCTACTCCCCCACCAACCCCATCTCCCTTCCCTTGCGACCCCCTGCCCACCCTGACAGAGAGAGAGAGAGAGAGAAGGAGAGAGAGAGAGAGAGAGAGAGAAAGGGAACAATCATGTCTGCACTCTGTGAGCACAATGGAGTCTGTTCTTGTGGCCGAGATGCCCAGCCTGAGATCAGTGACTGCTCTTCAGAGGCCCTAATGGTCTAGACGGCTCAGGCCAGGAGTGCCTCATGCAAATCATGTAAGGAATACGGTGGAGGGGAGGGGAGGGGAGGGGGACTTCTGTGTGTGTGTGTGTATGTGTGTGTGTGTGTGTGTGTCTGTGTGTTTGTGGTGTGTGTATGTGAGGGAGAGAGACAGTCTGTGTGTGTGAGAGAGAGAGTGTCTGTGTGTGTGTTTGTGAATGTGTGTGTGTGTATGAGAGAGAGAGAGAGTGTGTGTGTGTTTGTGTATGTATGTTTGAGTGCATGGGTGGGGTTGTCAGTGGGGTGTGGAGGTAAGTGGTGGTAGTACTGGGTGTGTGTGTGTGTGTGAGGGGGGGGTAGATGGGGTTACAGTTACCTCACCCAACTGACCGAACAACCCCAGGGTTTCAGGAGCACAGATGTGGAAAGGGAAGAATCAAACACAGGAGTCAGGAGAGAGAGGAGGAGGAGAAAGCAGTGAGAGTAAGACAGAGAACAGGAGACAAGACATGGGGGAAAAAAGGGAGCACAAGTAAAAAAGGTGAGGTTAACAAGATGGGGAGGGGTGGGAGACAGAAAAAGAGGTGGGGGACAGGGAGAAAGAAGAGAGAGCAAGAGAGAGAGAGGATAGAAAAAAGTGGAGCAAAAGAATAGATCACAGGGATCTGTGGTGTCTCGTGACAGGTGTGACAGAAGGAAAGAGAGAGAAAAAAAAAACTTTAGGTTGTTAAAACAGTGAAAGGAGAATCCCTTCTCTAGAGGAGACCACAGCAGAGGAGAGCGGAGCAGAGGAGACCACAGCAGAGGAGAGCACAGCAGAAGAGAGCGGAGCAGAGGAGGGCAGAGGAGAGCACAGCAGAGGAGAGAAGAGCAGAGGAGACCACAGCAGAGGAGAGCACAGCAGAGGAGACCACAGCAGAGGAGAGCACAGCAGAGGAGACCACAGCAGAGGAGACCACAGCAGAGGAGAGCACAGCAGAGGAGAGCACAGCAGAGGAGAGCGGAGCAGAGGAGGGCAGGGGAGAGCAGGGGAGGGTGTTGAGAAAATCCCCTAGAGAACCAGCTCGGCTGTGGGATTACACCTTTATGAGCAAAGGGTCTGCTCTGGGCTAGTTCCCAGTCACGCCAGAGCAGCAAGACAAAAACACATTCATGCAAATGCACGGGCACACACACACACACTCATGCAGAGATGTACACACACACAAACATCATCATGCACACACACAAACAAACGTATATAGAGAGAGATAGAGAGAAACTGTTATGTATGTATGTATGTATGTATGTATGTAATGTAATGTTAGCTGTTTGTAGTTTCAACTTGACAAGATCCGGGAAGAAAACAACTTTATGTCAGATCCCCTGATGTGTTCACACACACACACACATACACACAAAAACACACACACACGTACACACACAACTTAACTTATACTCTCTCTCTCTCTCTCTCTCACACACACACACACACAGACACGGACATGTTCACACCATTCTTGATAAGTCTCCAGAGTTGTATTCGATGGGTGTCCACTGTGAGAAGCTGCCCTGTTTGCATCATGGCTTTGGCGTGAGGCCATTCATTCCTGATGAGTTCATTACTTAAGTTAAATCCAGAAGAAAACAACACAATAATAAAAAAATCACGTCAAATTAAACTGCCTTACATATTTCAGGCATGCCTCAGAGGACCATGAGAGGACTTACTCAGTGTGTGTGTGTGTGTGTGAGAGAGAGAGAGAGAGAGGAGAGTTTGTGTGTGTGTCAAAATTATTGAATAAATTAGAGTTATGAAGCATTGTGATTCAGAGGGGAGTCATTCAGCCCTTTGTGCTTGTGTGGGTGTATGTGTCTGTCTGTGTGTGTGTGTGTGTGTGTGTGTGTGTTTGTCCGTAAATGTGAATGTGTATGTGTGGATGTGTGTGTGAGGGAGAGAGACAGTGTGTGTGTGTGTTCAGTTCCTGAGAGGAATTTGATGGATGTCTAATCGAGTCTCCTAGGAGGAAGCTGATTGTCCTTCTGGAGGCATTTTGAACAGGAAGTGAAATTTTGGAATGGGCAGCTGGAAACCGTGAGGACTCACAGCTCTGTGAGCTAAGATGTCTGGATGCAGTTCATCTATGTCTCTTTCTTCCTCTCTTTTTTCTTTTTTTTTCTTCTTTCTTTAATTGTGCTGTATGTCAGTACTTTTTACACACACCCTTGCACACAGAGACTCAATCTAGCAGTAACTACTCTTGGATGGGCCCTAAAGTCTCTAAGTGTGTGCTCACGCACAAACACACACACTCTCTTCCAGGCCCCAACACAAAAACGCACATTTTCGTACACACGTGCACAAACAAGATGCATGCATGCAGAAGGACACACACACCCCTACACGCACGCAATGACGGATGCATGCACACGTGCGCACACACACACATACACACACCATTGCACACAGAGACCCAGTCCTGCTCTTGGAAGGGCCATGAAGTCAAAAACTTGCAGGACACAATGCCAGGACACCATCTAATAGAAGAGCACAGCTGCCTCGCATAAAACCTAATCTTCCAATAGTCCAAATAGCTCTAATTTCTGTCAGATCTACTACTAAGGGTCAGCTCCGGGCCTTGGAGCTTGTTTTTAAGAGTGTGTTTAAGATTTTGTAAGGGCTTTGTGTCCCATACTTTTATAGTAAGAGAGGACAGGAGTATTGTGCATTGAAATGAGCATGATAAATTAGCCATAAATAACATGGAGCACTCTGGAGTGCTTGTGTGACGGAACATTCTTTAAACAGCTCGCAGGGATTTAATCTGACATTACATTAATTGTCTTGAGTTCTGAAGTAGAGCTGGTTGTTTTCATTTCCTTGTCTGGGCCAATTTCGATAAGATCTTTACGCAAAAACCTGCCTTTGAGTCCATGCCAGCACAGAAACACCGAAGCTACCACACAAGTTTGAAAACAAAAAAAGCACGGAGAATGAACACACACACACACACATTCTCGTACACTGTCTCTCACTCTCTCTCTCTTTCTCTCTCTCTCACACACACACACACACACACAATAAACACATGCATACATGAGTTTGTGTCATTTACTCTGACAGCACCCATTGTAAGTCATGCTTCTTAAAAGCTCTGAAGGAGCTGTGTGGAAATTAGCATCAGTTTACACTGTAGGATGGGCTGTGTGCTGATATTATTATGCGGCCACTGGAAGTCTTTTTTTGGCCTCATGTGGTCTGTGTGTGTGTGTGTGAGAGAGAGAGAGAGTGTGTACGAGTATGTTGTGCGTGTGTATTCATTCAGCGCCTAAGAGTAACAGAAGGTGAATTAAAATGTACTTTACTTGTCAAGAGACAGGTACAGGTTCCTTTCACACACGCTTGAGCATCTCTATTTTAAACTGGAAAATACACACAGGATGGAGTGAGGAATGGAGGGGAAAGAAGGAGAGTGGGATAGAAGGAAAAAAAGAGATACGAAAAGATGAAGGGAGAGAGAAAAGAAAGAAGAAAGGGAGAGAAAAGCAGATAAAGAGATAGAAAGGGACAAAGATGAAAGTAGAGTAAAAATTATGAAGAGGAAAGAAGAAAAAGAGGGAGAGCGGGATAAGAAAGAAAGAGAGAGACAGTCAAATCGAGATAAAAAAGAGAGAAAGAGAAAGGGAACGAAAAGGGAGATAGAAAGACTCAAAAGAAAGAGAGAGCAGTGTGAAAAGAGATAGAAAGGGAGAGAAAAAAAAGAGAGAGATAGAAAGAGTGGAAAGAGATAGAGACCAGAGAAAGTGAAAGAGATAAAGGGTGGGATAGGCAGAAAAAAGCAAGTAAAAGACTTTGGCCTACAGCCTGCATTCCATGTTAGCAATCGCATCAGTGCCTTGAGCGAACTCTATGCCCTGCTAAATTTATAAGCCAGAGTCACGGAAGGAAATCAAGAATTAGCTTCAACATGCTAGTACTGTCTGTTTAAACTATTTTTTTAAAATAAACTATCTGTACTTTTACGTTCTTTTAAGTTCTCAGTGCCTTGTTAAATGTCAGGGGCCTCGGAATTCTGTCAATTAGGTGTGGAGCTACTTTGAGCATTGTTTCAGTACACCCCAGGTCCATTTCACATTTTTTTTTCAATTGCTAACAAGCTTTTGTCTGACCTTTAGCCTCATTTTCAAAACTCTAAATACAATTACCACACCATTGGTCTGTTGTAGCCATAATAGTTGACATATTTCTTGCTGTTTTCATACTTTATACAAACAATGATTGCATTTCTGCAATGCTGACATTTTCTTTACATACAGGATCACCCCAACACCAAAAGTATGTATCTTTTATGTCTGATTTGCAAATGCAGCATGCCAGAAATGGAACTCTAATGTCCAAAAACTTAAATATAGTAAGTACAAAACCCTAGGCTTGCGATAACAGCTGCACAATGGTTACATAAATTATAATTCTTGAAAGAACACCAAACAGATAATTACATAAGATGAATGTGGATTATTGATAAAGCTGGACCATGTAAGGTAACGTTAAGCAATTTTGTTTTGTCTACTGCAGATTGCGGTGGCATTAGATGCTGTGTTGTTAGTAAAATGGTGCTACCATTATGTGTGCTAGCTGTACAACAATGTTGGACAACCAGTTAGTTTTGTTTGCCATATTGGCAATATTGTTTGACATGTAGCTCATTTGTGTTTTTTAAGGAAGCTTCCAACCAACAAACTTCTAAGATAACCAGTACAACTCTAAAGCCCTCATTAGTGCTAAAAAACCACAAAACAGTTAGCATAATACTGACATGAATAAACCACCTTAACAAAAGCATTTTTGAATGGTATAAGGTATGAATCACTGGGTATTTGGCAGTGTGAAAGGGCCTTGTGTGTGAGTGTGTGTGTGTGTGTGTGTGTGTGTGTGTGTGTGTGTGTGTGTGTGTGTGTGTGTGTGTGTGTGTGAATGTGAAGCTCAGTGTTCATAAGTGTTGAGCAATGACTGCATGCTTCCTGTGTGTGTGTGTGTGTGTGTGTGTGTGTATGTGTGTATGTGAGTATGAAGCTCAGTTTCTTAGCATGTGTACAACTGTTAACTGCTTCCTTTAAGTGTGTTCTGACTGAGAACAAGGGTCACTGAAGGACTGTGAGACAAGTAGCCACGGGAGAAAATGTTAAGGACTCCCATAGGGGTGGGGGGGGTGGGGGGTTGCTGGGGTCAGTGGGTGGGTAACACAGAAGGCTTCCCCAGAGGTGTACGCCGCTCTGAGCCAGTCTGTGGTGGTTCTCGGGCTGAGAAAACGACAGCATTGCTGGGCTTGCAGCCTTGGGGTGTTGATACTGACTCCCTCGCTCTCTTAGGGGAAGTTGAGTAGTTTCCTGTGGGTCTTCGGCTGTCTCAGCTGTCCCGGCTGTCCCAGCTGATGGAAATGTCACAAACGGGAGACGTGCATGGACATAGATTACACACTTGATCTGTGTGAACTTTCACAAGCTCAACATACTAAAATACTGCAGAATGTCATTGCCAATATTTCCTTGTGAGTTTGACTGTTGGTAGCAATGTTTTCTTTTATTCAGATTTCTCTTTCATCTGTTTCATTTAGGTCTTATTTTAGGTCTTATTTGATTTATTAGTTGTTTTTTTGTTGTTTATCATTGTCATTATTACGTGTGTAACTGACAGGCAAAGTTCAACATTGATTAAAATCATATATGAAATCTGGCACGTATACTTATTGCCTTTGACAAAATAACGTTTGACACAAATCAGAGCTCCAGGGAAACCTTTGTTTTGTCATAGTTTGTGTATCCTCTAAGGGGAGTTTTATGTAAACAGTTATGAAAGACTTATCATCAGTCATCTCACTAAAAAGGCAGACTCTGTTTGCTCATGACAGATATTCATCTCTCATTATTGGAAATATGCACACACACAGACATACACACACACACACACACAGACACACACACACACAAACATGTTCCAGCTATGTGTGTGTGTGTGTGTGTGTGTGCGCACATATGTGTACCCCATGGTTACAGTGTATCAGATAAGGCAGCCTGTCTTTTAGTTGGTGTCTGTGCAATGGGCTTTTGTTTCTTTATCCTCTTCTTCTTCTCGATCTTACCATACAAACACAACAAAAACAACTCTGCTTCACGCAGTCTGTACTGAGTGAATACCACAGTCATAACACAATAAAAAACACTCCACTTGGCTCAATCTGTACTGTTCTGTAATCACAACCAGGTGGTCGATATAAATCTGTCAGATCACTACTATATGTTCAGTATACACAGAAATCTTACCATTGTTATCTGCCTTATCAGGAACCTAAGGTGCAGGAACAGTCTTTCAACAATGTCACTCTAATTTATACTGTAGTCATACTCCTGCCTGACGTACATTTATAGAACTAACTGGATGAGTGGGTGCTGGGTGAGTGTGTTAGTGCTTAGGGTGTGTGTTTTCATGTGTCTGACAGTTGGCAGGAGCTTGTATGTGTGTGTGTAAGCATGTGTGTTTAGTGGTGTTATGTGTGAGTGGTTTGCAAAGAGGTGTGAGACAAGATCCTTCTTCAACCATGAGATGAGATGGGAGCTCAATACAGTGAGGAGCAGGAATTTACACATGCACACACACACACACACACACACACACACAGAGACACACTCACATACACACACACACACACGCAAACACACACATGCACACACACACACACACAAATATGCACACAAACACACGCACACACAAAAACACAAACGCACAAACACACACACGCAAACACACACAAAAACACACACACACACGCGTGCACGCACATGCACAAACACACACACACAAACACACACACACACACGCAAATACACCCAAAAACACACACATACACACACACACTCCTATGAGAAATACATGAGGGGGCAGTGAGGAGGGAATAAAAAACAGAGGGAGGACGAGACAAGAGCAGAAATACAGACAGAAAGAGAGAGAGACAGTGTGTGTGTGTGAGTAAGTGTTTAACCTGGCAATAGTGATGATGATGTAATTGCTGACAGAGAGCTTACTGCAGATATTATGCAGAGTTAGATGTTGGATGGTTTCTATCTCTCTCTCTCTCTCCCTCCATCTATCTCTCTTTCTCTCTTATTCCATCTCTCTCACACTCCCTCCTTCCTCGTTCATGCTGTGCCTCATTGATCCTGTCTGCTGTCTGGAAGCTGTTTTTTTTCTGGCTCTCCTTCACTTCCCCTCTGTGTACTTTTTCCCACTCTTTCAGCATGCCCCTGTCCTTTACTCTATTGTTCTTTTCACCCACTGTCACTCACTCTGTTCTCTCTCTCTCTCTTTCTCTCTCACTCTCTTTCTCTTTCTCTCTTTTCTGTATCTGTACTCCTTTCGCTCTGTGTTCTATCCCTCTGTTGATATATTGTGCTGCCAAACCACAAAGAACAACCAAACAGCACATTAAATAGTAATATAACATTTCTGTACTAAACACAGGTCAGGATAATTAATGATTTGAAAAGCTAAATGCACACACACACACACGACATACCACAAACCACTTCTGTCATTAGAATCTCTCTTGCTCTCTGAGAGTCTCTCTGTGTGTGTGTGTGTGTGTGTGTGTGTGTGTGTGTGTGTGTGTGTGTGTGTGTGTGTGTGTGTGTATTTCTGGTGTATAGGATTATCAGCCATCTGTGGGGAGCAGACATTCACTGCAGATGACATCTATCTGTGATCAGGTCACAGTGACCTGCATACACACACACACACACACAGACACACACCACTCACAGTCATGCACACACTTTATTACATGCAGTCATTCAAGCCCCACACACAGACAGACACACACACACACACACACACACACTATCTCTCTCTCGCACACACAAACCTATATATATATATATATATTTATAAAAATAACACACACACACACCATCCTAAATAAAAAAGGGTGATCCATCCACTGACTCCACTGATCTTTTATGTACTTTTAACAGACAGTCTTATACTGACTTACAGTAAAGCAATAGTCAACCCATAGCCCTGTTGTCCAAGGTAGACGTATGTAGACCACGTACGTCTACCAGCATAGACCAATAGCAAAACAACAGCCAACCATAACTGAGAGGGTGAGGAAACTCAAAGAACAGAGCTATGGCTTGATGTGATGCCTTTGAGTTAATGGCATAACAGACAAATGTCATAGTGTGTGTGTGTGTGTGTGTGTGTGTGTGTGTGTGTGTGTGTGTGTGTGTGTGTGTGTGTTACAGGTGTGTGTTTGGTGACGTGAAAAAGAAAACAGAGCTCTGTAGATAGGGTTGATGTAGCACCAGCATGTGTGCGTGTGCCCGTGTGTGTGTGTTTGATGTGATATGGTACTTATTGATATGTGACCAGTGTAATCTCTCTGTGTGTGTGTGTGTGTGTGTGTGTGTGTGTGTGTGTGTGTGTTGATTCACCTTCATAGTCACTTGTCTCTCCCTCTGCAGCATCTGTCGCTGCTCAATCCCTTTAATTTATGACCAGTTCAGTGTGTTGGGTTGGTTAAGATGTTGCCTTTGGCAGCAGACACATGTAATTTCAGGCGACCTGACATTTTGATTTAGTTTGGTTTGGTTCTCATTTCACTTTACACACACACACAAACACACACACTCACACACACACACGAGCAAACACACACACAGAACCTGTTGATGAATAACTGCTTTTCTTTGTGTGTGTGTGTGTGCGTGTGTGTGTTTTGTGTGTGTGTGTGTGTGTGTTTGCATGCGTGTGTATATATGTGTGTGTGTGTGTGTGTGTGTGTGTGTGTGTGTGTGTGTGTGTATGTGTGTGTGTGTGTCAGGGCCTTTCACTGGTGAGGTAATGTGGTGAGTCTATGCCTATAGCAGTATGGTGTGAAAGCGTCACCCAGCTCCGTCACAGGCCACACTCTTCATTGACTCACCTACAGGTAAAATGTCACAGATGATTAGACAGGACCACAAACCTGTTTACCAGTGTGTGTGTGTGTGTGTTTGTGTGTGTGTGTGAGTGTATGTCTCTGACACATTTTACAAACACAGCCCCAACATGTTTTCCTAACTAACAACCCCAATGCTTGTTCTTCTCTGTTTAGGCTCTGTTACATAAGCGGACCCAATACGATTTTGAACGCCCTGACGCAGACCATAATAATCGCATTCAAGGGGGATGGCCAGCATGGAATTATGAGGGCAAAAAGAAATGCACTCATGTCATGTAAGGACTGTCTGCCCACTGACATTTAGGGGCCTGTGTGTGTGTGTGTGTGTGTATGTGTGTGTGTGTGTGTGTGTGTGTGCCTCTCCTTTTCCATCTTTCTCTTCTTCACAAGTGTGTGTATGTATGTGTGCTCAGTCATGTAAGGACTGTCAGCTAACTGACATTTGGGGGTATGTGTGTATCCCTCTTTGTCTCTTTTTCCATCTCTCTTTCTCCTCTTTGTATGTGTATGTGTGTGTGCATGTGTGTTTGTGTGTGTGTGTGTGTGTGCGTGGTGCTGGGTAATGCTTGACATATTTTAGCCTAGTTAAGATGTTATCATTTGACCAAGACTTGCATGGATGCATATGACCCATCAACGTAAAGCATACTCATTCATTTTAATGCATACCCAGACAAACAAGCATCTCACAAATGCAAACACACATACATAAATGCACATATAAACACAGAGAACACAGTAAGAATACACACAAGTAATGAAGAGCTGTCCAAACACCGCATCTCTATTTTCAAAAATATCGAAACTATTACGTGTCTTTATTGTGCTTTTCAGTCAGCCTTATAAATGACAGTTTAGTTCTTTTAATGAAAGTGTTTACATACACTTAAGTATCCTGAATGATTGGGATATTAAGTATCTCAGCTTCGCATTTCTGCATGTAAACCCCTTTTCCCAAGTGCAGTATTCTGAATAAGCCCTTACCTCATTTTCTGAGAAATTGGGATATGCTAGGTGGAGTACTCTGAAAGGGATATGGTAGCCCCATCCTGATTTCTGACAGCTGCGGAGAAAGATTCTAGAGTGTGAGGTGTGAGAGGGAATTCTGAGAAGTGCCAAAACAATCAAGCGCAGTTCTCTAGAATTCTTTGTGAGAACAAATGCTATAATCAATAACTGAAATATTAGTAATTATCATGTAAACAGGGATATCAATGACCTGATTTCTCTGCATTCATGTAAACACTTTATCCCAAACATAATCAAAAACGGGATAAGCCTCATATTCAGGATACTGAAGTGCATGTAAACATAGTCAGTGATTATGTGATATTGTTTGCTGCCCCAACAGTTTGTCTTCAGTTTTCAGAGCCTGTGTGTCATTAAAAGACTGGAAAAAATACTTTTCACAGTGACCCAAGAGAATAAACAGCTAGTGTGTCATTAGGAGATGTTATCTTTATGTTATAAAAAGTGTTATGTGTTTACAAACCACATAAAATCACAGACTGTACTCTTAACCACTGAATGCTCACCATATGATGTTCATAACTATGAAGCTTTAGGGAGAACATAGAAAAATGCCAGTCTATCCACCAAAAGCTAGGCCTTAAAACCCCATGACAACAGTTCATCAGCGATCTGTTGTTACCATGGAAACGTTTATGACACCATAATGCCCCAAACATTCTGAAGTTATGGAGACAGTTCCCACGCTTTGCAGACTTCCCCTGTTTTACACGGCCTGGCAAAATAAAAGTAACACTACCGTGACCGAGGAGATGGTTTAAACTTAAACATATTTCTACATGGGATGAGATGAAAACACGTTTAAAAATAATAAATCCTTGAAGGAAAAGTCTGGTGGAAATCTACCTAAATCCCTGTTGCTTGAGCTCACTGAGTGCCGTTGGTAGAAAGAGGCCCAAAACAATCAGTAAAACATAGACTGAATTTGCGAACAATAACGCTAATGCTAACATTATTAACACTAACGTTAATGCAAATCCTAATGCTAACACTAACACTAACACTAACTGAAGTTTGCACAAAAAACTGAAACTAAAACAAAGTGTCCTCATTACTGTAGTTCATGGCATCTGCCATTTTGCTATTTGGTGCTCGTTATATCAATTTTTTATTGTTCTTACAATCACTATATTGTCATGGTACGCAGTGTGGACGTTATCATTCATATTACCTAGAACAATACTTATAACTATAATTTTGCTGTTATTGTTACAGTTATTGTTGCTAGACTGAATGGCCCTTTAGACCTTCCATGTGTGGCACTAGAGTGCTACTACTGACACACTGCACACTGTGAAACTGCACTTTCAACTGGGCAGTTGTCTTCTGTCCCAACTGCCCCCCGGTGGCTTGAGTTACCTGCTTGATGCGGGTCCAGTAGAACACTCCTCCTGTTTATTTACATGCACAAAGCGACTATCGCCATGACAATGGAACACAGAGAGGCCATGAGAACAGGGCTGGAACCCTACACTATTGGAGCCATCAGATCCGACGCGGCCCTCCACCCTCCAACCCCAACCCCGGGCCCTGGAGACTTCGGCCCAGGCCCGCCTTTTGGTCGGGGTCCACGTGTTGTCCTCTGTCCTCTGCATTTGCACTGGCATGGCTTCACAACTCCCACTGGGAAGAGGGCAGCGGGGAGCGTAACTCAGATAGATATCTGAACCCCCCCACCCCTCTTCCTCCCACACATCATGGAGCCTGAAGGGGGGTTTCCCAGCCTAATGTAATACACCCCCCACCCCACACTACACTCCCCTCCCGTGCACACACACACACACACACACACACACAAAGATATATACATGCATACACACACACAGACCACACATGCACGCACACGCGCACACATACACAAACACACACACACCCTTTCCCTCAGGGTAGTCAAAAGTCAGGGGCAGGTAAGCTGAGCTGTGGTCCTTGAGTTAGTGTTTCGCCCCTCTGTGTTCTTTCTTTCTCTGTGTCACTCTCTCTCCTCCTATTAAAGTGTTTTCCAACCTCCCTCTCACTCTCCCCCTCTCTCTCTCTCTGTCTATCTGTGTCTAAGGGTGATGTGGGTTCTCTTTCTCTGTGTCAGTCTATTTTTCTTCCTGTTAAACTCTCTCTCTTTCTTTCTTTCTGTCTCTTAGTTGGTCTGTGCAGGGGTACATTAAACAGGGGCAGAGAGGTAAAGTACACATGTAGAGTGCAGTTTGTTGGGTGGTGGGTGGTCTCTCTTTCTCTCTCTTCTAATTATATTTATTAGTTCTATGTATTTCTGTTCATGGTTGCATTTCTGTACATCCTTGCTTACCAGATGCTTTTTGCTGTAACTTTTCTTTGTCTTTTATGGCTGTACAAAGAGCATCAGCATCAGTGAATTTGAACCAGAATGCTCAGAACCCCAGAGGCTTCTGGGAATAGTAGTTTTCAAAGTGACACTGTGGATCAGAAGAAAAACAAAACAGTAAACTATATGATTGGAAGAAGCAGGGAAGTGAGAGGGAAAGAGGGGGAAGAAATTGGAAAAGAGATGCTGAATATCAAAGAATCAAAATATGATTGTGAAATAAATAGTTGGAAATATATGGAAAAAAGGAAAAATGAACATCAAACAGAGCAAAAAGAGAAAAGTGTGAGATGACCGGTAGTAACTGACAAACAAAGAAAGAGAGAACAAGAAATGGTAACAGAACGAGAGAGAGAGAGAAAGAAAGAATTCCTTAGAAAGACACTAGGAACTGTGCCGCAGAAGGACCACCACAGAGGCAGTGTGAACAGAGAGTAAATAAATCTGAAGGGTCGACAGTCCAGAGGCTTCACTGTGTGTGTGTGTGTGTGTGTGTGTGTGTGTGTGTGTGTGTGTGTGCCCATGTGTTGTGTCTTAGTGAATTCATGTGTATGTGTGCGTATGTGTGTGAGTGTGTGTGTGGACTCGTGCATATGTTTGTATGTATGTATGTGCGTTTGTCTGTGTGTGTATGTGTGTGTGTGTGTGTGTGTGTATGTGTGTTTGTGTATGTATTGGGGGGGGGCACACAGTCTGGTAACCTGCTATGTGCTAGACACTGTTTAAACATAGATATGACATGTTTCAGCACATTTTCAACTCAAATAAACAAAGGACTGTGAGGCCCAACTAGGCCATCCATTCTACTGGCCCGGACAGACCTAGTCATTAGTTACAAGACAAGTTACAAGGGGAAGTCTATGGCCATTTCATTCATTCATTCATTCATGTTTTCATAGATGTTTTTGTGAGTGCCTGAGTGTGTGTGTGTGTGTGCATGTGTGTGTATGCAAGTGTGTTTGTGTATAGAATAGTTATTTTGGCATGTTTGTGCTTGTTTGAATGCTCGCGTGCAGTGTTTGTTATGTGGTGTGTACGCTTTGTACATTTAAAGCGGGTATGTAAGCATCCCTTTGTGTATGTGAGTGTGTGTGAGTGAGAGAGAGTTCCTGTTTTGATGGTTGTATATTTCCATTTGATTTCTTGGTAGAATGTAAGTGAGTGTTTGTGTGCATGTGTGTGACATTAATGTGTGCATCCATGTCTTCATATGAACTGTTGTGTGTGTGTGTGTGTTCCTGCAGTGTGTGTTTTGGCATTCAGCAAAAGGTTGGGAAAGTGAAAAGCAAAGCAATGACCCGTGAAAATGTGAAGAAACCTGATCTGTCCAACAGCAACAGCAGACCACCCCCAACTATACCTCCTCTCCTCTCTCCACTTTTTCTCCTCTCCTCTTTTCCTCCTCACCGCATTCCTCCTCTCATCCCATCTGTCTCTTATGTTGTTGTTGGTATTATTAGTATAATTATTGTAGCACATTTATGAAATGCAACTGGGGCAGTGGTAGCTTAGTGGTTAAGGAACCTGGCTAGCCTGGAAAGCTGTGAGTTTGAATCCCGGCTGTTACCATTGTGCCCTTGAGCTAGGCACTTAAATCTAAGTAGCTCCAGAGGAGACTGGCCCTGAACAATTGATAGTTGACAAATGTAAGTTGCTTTGGATAAAAGTGGCTGCTAAATGCATAAATAAAAATGCAAGGTCACTTTATATTGGACAAGCGAAGAAGAACACACACACACACACACGCACATGCACACGCACACGCACACGCACACAAGAAAGCGTTGAGTTTATGTATAGGTGGTGGAGGAGAGAAACGAAAAGAGAGGTTTTGAGATTTGAAGAGCAGTCATCGAGCTTTGGGACCATGGTGATAAAGGACCTGCAACCCAGTGTAACCACTGTTCTCTTCTTCCATCTCTACAATTACATCTCTCTCTCTCTCCCACTTTCTCTATCTGTCTACTGCCCTCTTCATGTGTCCATCTATCTCCACAATCACATCTCTCTCTCTCTCTCTCTCTGACTCTGTCTCTATCTATCTAGTGTACAGGGTGAATGTACTGCACATGTTCTGTAAAGGGTGGGTGAAGCAGTCTCCTACTCCTCCGTGTGTGTGTGGTGTGGGTGGAGAGTGCTTAAAATTGCATCCTTGACAAAGACAACGATTGCAGGCCACATAATTCCGAACAGGCCTGACAAGTCCATGCCAGTTCACCTGCCTGGCTAGAGTAACTTGACTGAATGAACCTCAGAGATTTTGCCTAATTTCCTTGTAATCGACCTTGTATGTGTACACAAATACATGGGTGGCCCAGAAAATATTACAAGACATGACTCACCTTAGTCTGTTATCATGTCATAGTAACTTGTGACACAGGAAGGAATTACATTATTACAATGGCCTCGTTTTCATATTAGGCTGGTTTCTGGCTCGATTTATAACATAAAGATCAGTCGAATGCAAGTACTGCTAATCCCCAGTTTTAGCTTTGGACAAACAAAGGATAGACTGTAGCTCAGGAAAGGGCCTGTTTTGTGTAGTAGTTTTGTGAGTTAAGTGTTTGAAGTCTGACTCGCTCTAAATAAACAGCTGCAGGTTGATGTAGGAGCCTGTCCTTTCAGAATCTACTCTATTCTATGTGTGTGCGTGTAATGTGTGTGTGTGTGTGTGTGTGTGTGTGTGTGCATGCCAGTGCTGTGTTTGAATGGTTGTTTGCTCTGTGTGTGTATGTTTGTCTCTGTGTGTGTACGTGAGAGAGAAAAAGAGAGAGAGAGAGTTGGCCTATGTATGTGAGCATGTGAGTTTGTCTGCGTTTGACCTGTGTGTGTGTGTGTGTGTGTGTATGTGTGTGCTCATACCTTGTGAGAGCATCATTGACACTGTATTATTTTATAATTGAAAGGAATTGAAGGGTGTTTAAAAGTCACACAAATCTCTTGAGATGAACAACTGAAGGAGTTGCGGATGCCCAACTGTGATTGTGTAAGAGCTTTTAGTAGAGGCTGTCAACGCAAGGGCTTAGCAGCAGTGCACTAGAAAAATATATACCTTCAGTGAGGTCTGTATTTAAGAGGTGACCTTGCAGTCTCAGAGCACTGTTTTCTTTCACAGCACACACAGATACACACACATGCACACACACAGACACACACACACACAGTTGTGTGCTCTCACATACATATGCATACAGTATAAAGTGCGGGCGCACACACACACACACACAAGCACACACACACACACACACACACACACACACACACACACATACATCTGTTTACCCTGCGTCAGGTTTCTATTATGCATTTTCCGGCAATCTTGTGAATGGAAGTCCAAATGTATTCAAAAGAAAATGGGAAAGTCATGTCAGACTCTTGCTCGTTTTGGCGTGTAGTCTTCATTGTACACCAACAAGATCACACAAACACTCACACACGCACTAACACACACACACACACACACACACACAAGGCGTGGCTGAATTCCAAACACAAAAACAAACACATGTGTGCTCAAAGACTATCCCAAAAAGATTGCAGCTGTCACTGTAGTACTACAAGGAACAGTGAGGGGTTAGGTGCCTTGCTCAAGAGCACACTTCAGCTGTGGTCCACTGGCTGGGAAACGAACTGGCAACCCCCAAAGACATGAATATAACAAATTGTTATTTAGAATAAAATTTAAAAATAAGCAAGTGTGTGCCAGTGTCATTACATTATATTTGATGTTTATAGGCCTGAGTTTACGATACGAGGTCACGATACGATACAATATGATACAATTTTATTTATTTTTAATGCAGACAAATTTTGATTGAAAATAATAATAATTAGTAATTAGGCACCTGTTGCTTTAACTTTCTCGCATGAACCAAATGTTGCAGGACCTCGGTAAAACAAACTTTGTTTCTATGCAAGGTGCTAGTGAAAATCAGTAGGGTGCTACAGATGTTGATTATGTTTTCTAGTTCATCAGTTTAAATAAATATTCAAATTATAAATATGCAAACAATAAATAAATAATGAATTTTTGAATGATAAATATTCAAACAATAAATATTCAAACAACCTGAACAGGACCTTTATTGGGATATAGAAGATTACAGAGATGTGTCTTGCAATATGCTTTCAG